>CM076576.1:371896442-372496442 GCA_034641835.2 Pinus albicaulis | reverse complement strand
CAACTATATCTAACGATGTACAGGTCCAATCTTGTAGAAAATTAAGTGAGATTATTGCAACAAATCGATGCGAATCATACTCTGCCCAGCTTCCAATTGCTTGAATGAATTTAATGGTGCATCTAAGAAACTTATTTAACTTTCAGAACTTTAGTAACATGAATCAGCAAGAAAATAAATATTTTCTAGCGCCGAGACAATATTGTTATACTTTGTAAAGCATGCCAAGAAATAAATAAATAAACCATAACGATTATAAAACCATGAAAATTGCTAATGGACCTTTTAATAAATTCATGAAAACAATACAAATGCATGTTTTTATGCTTAACACTAATTTGTTTTCTTGAAGTCACTTTGACAGCCATCAATGATGAAATCAGCGCGGGCGACAGGTTAACATACACTTTCTTTCTTTTGCTTGCATTTGTGCTTATTCTTGCATCTTACATTTTACATTTCTCTCACGAACTTTTTATACAGGATTTGTACTAAGTTTTTTTTTTAGGTTTCGGAAATGATGGCATTTTGCTGCTGAAATTATTTTCAAAGATAACAGATCTTGGTGAGAAACATTCTTTCATAAACAGCTTGAAGGAGCTGTAACTCATCATAAACATCATGACGTTTGCTGTTATCCAGAAAATGTTTGTGCCTCTTGATGTTTGTTGTTACACAATGACCATGCTGATACACCAACATTTCCACTTTTTCCATTATCCATGCTATGACACTGTAACATTTCTCGTTCAAAGCCAATCGACCATCCTTGTGTTGAAGCCCATTTTCCATTACCTTATCTTTCACAACTTCATGCACAATTATTTTTCTGAATCGCATACATTCCTTTATCCTTTTCATTTTATTTTCCTTCTTGTTTTCCTTCTGAATAAAACTTATTCCCTTTCCATAATTACATTGCCTTTTTTTCCTCGCCATGTTGATCCACACCGCTTGCCCGTTGTACAAACTCATGTTGACTGATGTGGGATTCCTTAAGGCCCACCTTTCAACAAGTCTTGCCCCATAGACCTCAGCACCTCATCTGAGAAATAGACTAGATTTCCTTTTGGGTACCTTGAGACTTGCATGCCTTAATGGAAAGTTATCTTGCTGACAATCATGGGAATACATCAATGTCCCTTGATCGTCAGATCTTGAAAATGTCTCGACGTCAACCCCTCTATTCTCATTTCTCAAGATGTACTCGAGTACCTTGGCACTCATTGACATCAATTGTGATTTTGCCTCGCATTGGTTAACGACATTCATCAATGGCCAGTAATCCAATGATTTCTCTTCATGCTCCACACCAACACATTCCTTCGCATGATTAGACTTGTACCATCAATTTTTGTAGCAGGTGAAGACTATACACTTTTTCACGGCTCCCTCAACAGTTGCAGCAACATGAATTCTGATCTATGAGAGTACCACAGTTCCACTTTCAGCCTTTATCTTTTCCATGATTCAGCATTAGTAGTTCAAATTCCTTCATTTCCCAAGTTCCAGTTATAGCAACATCAGCATTCATTGTTACATTTCCATGATACTGCTGCAGTAAAACCTTACATGTTCTAACAGCCACAGTCACATATTCTCTGATGTAGTAGTTACAACAGTTTTAGCTACAACACCAGACATATTTTCATGGTTCAGTAGCAGCAGTAGATACATTCCTATTGCATAGTTCATCATTCTTGGGTAAGTGGAAGTATGTTGTTTTCTAATCTTTAATCATGCAATTCCTTATATTCTGACTTGAATATTTTGGAAAATTCCCTCATCATGCTCCATTTCCTTTCATGAACCATTCCAAGTTGCACGAGGACATGCAACCAATTCAGTTGGGGGGAGGGGGGGGGGGAACTATATTTGCTACATATTCACTACCATGATTCCATTTCTTCACCACTATCACTCCATTTTTTTTCTCATTTACCATTCACCAAAATTTCTTTTCGAACGATACTTTGTTCCACTTTGTTTCATATGCATTAATATACATATTGGCATGCTTCATGAATAATAAAAAAGGGCTTTCTTAACCACATTGATAGCTATTATGATTTCTAGTGAGTGTTTACATCATTATTGCAGCAAGAGAACAGGAAACGAAATGAATTTTGTTAACACAAGAACCAACATTCTTTGTATTCATGGTTTTCACACAAGAACCAACCATAAGAAAAGAGAACAGAAAACGAAATGAATGTTGTTAACACAAGAACCAACATTCTTTGTATTCATGGTTGTCACACAAGAACCAACCATAAGAAAATGTAAGTTGTTATTCATGTCCTTCACATATCCTGGAAACATTCATTATTAAAAATACATCATCATGTAAAGCCAAAGTTCAGAGCCAAACGTTCTTAAAAGAGATCCATGCATGGTTGCATGAGGACATGTAACAAGTTCAGTTGGGGGGGATGTTGGGAATCAGAAATGTCATATTTCATCCACCTTTCCCTTCACTATTCCTTACATTTCATCATCCCATTAACCTTTCATTATATCATTTTCATAAATACATTTGGGTTTCACCTTCTTATTTTCCACTTTATTCATTCTTTTTATTATAAGTGAATTTATCATTAAATATTAGAAAGTATACATGTTTTTATATATCTCTCAAGAATGTGTGAGATTTGTAATGTGTAGGAGATATGTGAAGGATTAATTCTAAGAGACTTCTCAAATATCTCCTCCACCATATTGAGGAGATAATTATTCAAGCCTATTCCTAAGGAGAAGATCATGGAGGATTTGGTTGGCATATCTTATTCAAGATATGTGAGATATGTGTGGAGGATTTGAAAGGATCATGTGCTGTAATAATGGGAAAGTAGTTTTGAGTGGTTGAGAATGAGATGGTTGTCTTCTTCATGTATATAAGATAGTGCTCTCTCTTCATTTTCATTAGTTTTTGAGTTTGGAGAGATAGTCTTGTAATTAGGAGAAGGGGATTCTTAACCTCGATTCATATTCTTGTATTGTACGCTTTCATGATTTTTAATTTGATTCTTGTAATGTAACTTGAGATAGCTTTATTGTTGTGAGCTCACATATGTTGTTTTTCATTTAGCTCTTCACATTTTGTATTTATTTTCCCTTATGCGATTTCCTACTTTCCTGGTTAGTGTTTCAATGCCTTCCTAGATTAATTTGATTTCAGTAATTTAGATTAGACTAGATTAGATTAGTTCCACATTGGACCTGCATATCTAGTGCATGTGCTTCGTAAGCCTATGAACCTTGGATTGACAAATTAAATAGTTGCGCAAGTACTACAACAGAATTAAATGACAATATTTTCACCCAAAATTTTGGCGCCATTGCCGGGGAAGCACGATGGATTGAAGTTCAGTTTGATTTTTCATGCAAGTGTGTTTAGACATGTTCCTAACTCCGCGGTGTCAGGGTTGTAAGACGTGGGGAACAACTTACGCATCGTTCGACAAACTGTAATGAGCTTGGCCTCATATGGGTCAGGGCATGTAGGGTGTGTTTACATTCATGCAAAGTGTGATTTTCAAATTCTGCAAGTGTGAATTTCAATTTCTGCAAGTGTGTTTGATTTCCGCAACTGTGAAGAGTGTTTTTTTATCTGTTTCAGCATGAGTTCTTTTATTTATGCAAGTAGTTTATTTTCATTTAAGATTTTTAGATTTAAGTTTTGGGTGCAGCAAGAATCCCTTTTTCAATATGGTTTAACAATGAGTTTCAGCTTGGAACTACTCACTCAGATCCTAGCAGAAGTCAGGATCTCCTCTTCCTTGGAAGAGGAGATCTTGAAAAGAATTAAAAGTTCAACTACTCCCCAAGAAACAAACAAATATTCAACATCTAAAGAATCTTGCATATCTGATGGTGAACAATCATTCGAACAAGAGATCGAGGAAGAAGAAGAGGAGTTAAGGCATGATCTAAGTAAGAGAAATTGTGCCTATCAAAGCCTTATCGAACAATGGTTCCAGGTAAGTACTCGATTAGATTCGTCTTTTTATTTTTATTTAGTTGATTTGCAGTTTCAGCAACTAGAGTCATTCACTCTGGAATATTTTCATTTTTCATTTCAACAATTTCTATTGAATATATTGTTGTTACTGCTACATGAGTGGCTTCATTGGATGTTTAATCACACGTAACTAATTTTTAAATTCTAATTAGTATAGAGTAGGTAGGCTTTCATTTTCAGTTTGTGCTTTCATTTTCAATTTTTCTTTTACCTAGAATAAGTATGCTCTCCTCCGTGCTTAGTACGATCCCGAGGTTTAGAAAATAAGAATGATTTAGACTAATTTCAGGAATTAAAAAAAAAAAAAAAAATTCATGTTTTGCAATATGCCTAATCGATTTTATAGTTAATTTGCAAATCATTTTTTTTCTTTTCTCCATTTGCTAAAAATTTGTTTTTAATAAATTGTGAATTGATGGTGAATAAAAACAAACTGAGTTTTTATCTGAAACAGCTGCTGAAAATGTGTCTCGCTTGCAATTGAGTGCATTTTCTAGCCATACTTAAACTTGCAGCAACCAATTAGGTGATAAAACCTGCAAAAACAATTAAATCTGAAATTTTCGAGGTTCATCATTTTTCTTGGGGCCAATAAAAGAACTGTGAGTTTCGTGAGCTTGTAATTTTCTGTCTCCATATATTCATTTATGTCTAAGCCGTAGCGATGCCATCCCTCCACCCAGTGTTCATAAACTTGCAACTAGCAACAACAAACCAAAACGATGAGCAACAAACAAATGAAAGCATAATAAAGTAAAAGATAATTCTCGTTTCTTTGTTTAATTCTCACTTTTAATTCAGGTTTCATAACTAAAAATAGGATACTATGTGGATGATTGATTGAGAAATATGGGCCAAAATCCACGGGTTGTTACACTATCGTTAGCATCTCAAGATAATAGGAACAAAATCCCATCAGTATCACTGTCATATAACTATTTTTATGTATTGGCCTTCTTAAATTTTCTGTCCCATACTTTATTGATTGGTTTAAGCAAGGATACTCCCCAACGAAGCTTGTGGAGGAGGAGGATTAGGATAATGCTGTCGCTACAATTACGGAGAATCACCGGCTGAGGGAGGAAACTACGCCAATTCTGATGAATGATTTTCATTTGATAGCGATGCCAGAGAGCTTGGAACTATCTGGGTTTTTCGAAGAAAAAGACGTTACTGAAAGAAAAGCAAGGTTTACATTTATGTATCTCTCCATAGATATTATTCCCAGAATCGAAGAAATAGTCAGAGGAATGGGATTTCGAGTCTAGAACAGGAATGGAAAGCTTACATTACTCCATATCGATCCGATGTCAAACAGGAATAGGCATCTATTGGTGGTGGAGGAAAAGTGAGACAGTCGATGTACGTAAGGTCTTCTACCTTCCCTTGCTTTATTTGGATAAATCCAAGTCTTATTCCTCACTGCGTAAACCTTGTAAACCTACACATCATACATTATTTAGTCTGTAATTATCTCATACCATTGTTCATCTAAATGCAAATGACAGTTTTGTGGTCTTGTAAACTTACGTGGCTCTGGTTTACGTGATATTGTAATATTGGTTATTAATATCATGCATGGTTTGGAGCCCCAAATGATTGAGTCACTGAATCTTCTGAAAATGTGACACACACCATTTGTGGTTGCATTGAATAAGGTGGATAGATTATATGGTTGGACGACTCGTCAAAATGCTCCAATAAGGTGTCTACCATGGCTTGTGTTGCAAAATATCATCGTCCTCCTCATATGCTCGACGAGAACCCGAGGAAGCATCGAAATTTAACATCATCGTGGGACGTCTTTCCATTACAGCTTCAGGTATAGCCAACACTGGTATTTAGTCAGAAATATTTTGGTATCGAAAATAAAGATGAAGGGGAGAACGCCCCTTTGATATGCGGGGCAGAACCCTCTACCTTAGGTTTAGACAATAGTCGGTCTATCTCTTCCAATATAAAGCCCAGAGAAGAGTACTCCCACACTAGCTCACCACCATGGCACAACGACAACAAGGATGGCCACTACATGTTCGAACTTGGAGAGAATTTGACCCCTCGATACAAAATACTCAGTAAAATGGGTGAGCACGTTGAAAATGCATTCAAGTGGTAAATTGACTATCATTCATGTTGTTTAATAATTGACACCTTTGCTGGCAATTCTCTTAAAACGGCAATTTTTTTTTATAGCTAGCTTTATACCAATTTTTCTGACCGGAAAATGGTTGTTAATTAGCTAACTTTTCTTCCTGTGCAGTGGTTGCATCGTATAATTAGAGCAAGTTCCTTTTTCTTGGGCTAAGTCTACATCGATCCTAAAAGTTCAGCTTGATGATGAATCTATTTTCCCTCAAAGGCTTGGTACACCATTTCCCCCAAAATTCAGGGATGTTGTTAAAACAATATTTAAACGTCTCTTCTGATTCTATGCCCATATACATCACTCACATTTTTAGAAAATTGTGAGTATGAAGGAAGAAGCTCATCTTAATACTTGCTTCAAGAATTTTATTCTCTCCACCTGTCAATTTAATTTGATTGACAAAAAGGAGCTTGCACCCCTTCAGGAGATGATAGATTCTATTCTTTTTCCATATTAAATATAGGGACATTATAATAATAATTTTTGATTTCATTGCATAGAAATTCTTGAAAGTACCAAGTTGTTCATAGCTTGCATGCTAAAATTGTGCTATAGAGCCATAATTTGTAAAACGGGTTTCCCAATGATATGGTTGACAGTGTGATTTCACAGGTTGGTTAGAGTGGTTTCCAGGTGGCATAAAAATGTCTCTTCTTTGTGAATTTTTTTTTATTTTAACATTCTGTAGGCAGCCTAGATTTGGGCAAAGGCGAAGAACACAACAGAGCCTATTTCTTTCACACAATAAATTTGTTGACAACCGCAAATTCTGTCAACAAGACACGACAATGGCTTCAACGTCAGAAGAGGAAGAGAATGCTGCCGAGCTTAAGATTAGAGAATATTTTTTGGATTCTTATGTTTATGCTAGATTTTATGCTAGAAACTGAATGTTTTTTCATGCTCACTATCTGCATTACACTAATGTTCATGATGCCAGGAAACTTAGGAACGCTGATTGGATTATCTGTCATTGTTTGATGATTGTTACTAGATACTTAGGAATGCTACAATTGAATGCTTTGAATATTCAACTATATCTGATGATGTATACGTCAAGTCTTGCAAAAAAGTAAGTGAGATTATTGCAACAAATCGATGCGAATCATACTCTGCCCAACTTCCAATTTCTTGAATGAATTTAACGGTGCATCTAAAAAACTGATTTAACTTTCAGAACATTAGTAACATGAATCAGGAGGAAACTAAAGATTTGCTAGTGCTGAGACAATATTGTTATACTTTGCAAATCATGCCAAGAAATAAATAAAAAAAACATAACAATTATAAAACCATGAAAATTACAAATGGACCTTTTAATAAATTCCTGAAAAAAATATGAATGCATGTTTTTACGCTTAACACTAATTTGTTTTCTTGAAGTGAATTTGACAGCCATTGATGATGAAATCAGCGTGGGCGACATGTTAAGACATACTTTCTTTATTTTGCTCACATTTGTGCTTATTCTTGCATCTTACATTTTACATTTCTCTCATGAAGTTTTTATACAGCATTTGTATTAAGTTTTTTTTCAGGTTTCGGAAATGATGCCATTTTGCTACTGAAGTGACTTTCAAAGATCACAGAACTTGTTGAGAAACATGCTTTCATAAATATCTTGAAGGAACTGTAACTCATCATAAACATCATGACGTTTTCCGTTATCCAGAAACTTTTTGCACCTCTTGATGTTTGCTATTACACAACGACCATGCTGATACACCAACATTTCCACTTTTTCCATTATCCATGCTCTGACACCGTAACATTTCTCCTTGAAAGCCAATTGACCATCCTTATGTTGAAGCCCATTTTCCATTACCTTATCTTTCATGACTTCATGCACAGTTATGTTTCTGAGTCGCATACATTCCTTTATCCTTTTCAGTTTATTTGCCTTATAGTTTGCCTTCTAAATAAAATATTCCCTTTCCATAACTACATTGCCTTGTTTTCCTCGCCATATTGATCCACACTGCTTGGCCGTGAATTCTTTCCATTTATATTCCTACGAAATTTATTTGTATGAAATCGTGTTGACTGATGTGGGATTCCTTAAGGCCCACTTTCAACAAGTCTTGCCCCATCGACCTCAGCACCTTATCTGGGAAATAGACTACAGTTCCTTTTGGGTACCTTGAGACTTGCATGCCCTAATGAAAATTTCTCTCGCTGACAGTCATGGGAATACATCGATGTCCCTTGATCGTTAGATCTTGAAAATAGCTCGACATCAACACCTCTATTCGCATTTCACAAGATGTACTCGAGTACCTTGGCACTCATTGAAATCAATGGTGAGTTTGACTTGCATTGGTTAACGACATTCATCAATGGCCAGTAATCCAATGATTTCTCTTCATGCTCGACACCAACACATTCCTTCGCATGATTAGACTTGTTGTTTCGGGGAATTTCACCCTAGAGGTTTGTTGGGTTACAACCTCCACAGAGTAGGGGCATGCTACTTAACAGAGACTCACACAACCATGCACGTTTAGAAAAACGAAATAGAGTAGAATGAGAAAGTTACCCGTTGGTCCTACGGTTGAAGAAGATCCCGCAGGGTTCAAACCCCCAGCAACCGTCCTTCCTTCTTAACCTGAAATACAAGAAGAAACAAGCACAAAGGACTAGTTGTACAGCATATATCTACTCTAAATGTCAGTGAGATTCATATAAAACATTAAATAAATCATAATGAATGCTTGTATAACAAATATTCTCATACATATAAGCATACACTAACACGTTTATTTCAGGAACAACATGGTACTTCTGTATTATAAATAGCATGTACAAACGTAACGAGTGGAGAGATCACCTGATCCTTCCACGGCCTTCGCAGACCATCGTCCGGATCCGTCCAGCCCTTGCCTCGCTAAGACTCCTTCCAAACTGGTGCATACGAGATGTCATATAAGGGGATGAGCATCTCAAGGAAACAAGTGTTTCCTATAATGAACTGGGAAAGTGCAGGAGGCACGGGGAATCAGACTTGGATAGGGAATACCAACAGAGTATAATATCAATAATTCTCTCTCTCCCTTAGGCCATACACATGAGGGGTTTTTATACTCCCTCCAAGTAGTTTCAACAGTTGGAAACAGTTGGCCACGTGCTGGGGTGGTTGAACTACCTGAGTAACCATCAACCCAGCCTGAAAATAGGGAATAATTATATATATTTTTAATCATTTTAATGGCATACGCGGAAAAGTCTAGCTGGACTCGCGTATACACGCGGAAAAGTACGGGCATAGTCGTGTATGGGGATTTTTACACTGTTTTTAAGTGAATTTGTCCAAGTCTGTAGGAATGGGTGCCCAAAACCATCAAAGAAATCATGAATCATATGAAAGTGAGAAATGATGCTATAACAGATGCCCCCTAATATATGAGGTCAGAAGGGGTACATGATGGCCGAAATGTATTATGCACATAGAAAGAACTTCGCAAGGACAAGAGAGGACTTCACGAGATTTCAGCCTGCCAAAAACCAATGAAAGAAACCAGAGAGTCAACTCATGCTGAGGCGGGCATACCCATGCTCAGTCAAAAATACATCATATAGAAAGTAGTGAATAGATCCAACATGTATACAAGTATAGCTGAACTGAAAGTACACAATGAATCATCTGAGCATGGCTCAGAAGTGTAAGTCTGAATCAATGTCCAAGTATCACATATAGAAAGCTGATCAAAGATGGTGCAACTGGATGTCTGATCAAATAAGTAACTGAATCTCCAAGTATCGGATCATAAGAGGTGGATCAAATGGTACAATCACGCAACTCGGGGACCAACATATAGGATGCTGTTGTACTGAACTGCAACATATAAGGGTGAACGGCATCACTGGCAGATACTGAAAGGACTGTCAAAAGTGAACCGAAACATGCTAATGCAACCCGAGGTCTTCACCGATCACTATGGCACAATTCTACACAATGGGAATAAATGAGCTGAAGTCGACCATGTGAGAAATCGTTGGATTACCGGGCAATGATGAATCCCATTAACCAATGCGAGACAACCCACCGATAATGATAATGAGTGTCAAGGTGCCCCAGTACAATCTGACAAGTGCGAATGAATGAGTTGAAGTCGAACACTTGAAAGAATCTACCAATCAGGAGGCAATGATGAATCTCCACCGTCGATAGCGAAGAGTCTGCCACTGATGACTGCAAACCCTAAGGTACTGACAAAAAGACTCTAGATCTTGTTCCCAGAGCAATGAGTCGGAGTCGATGGGAAAAGATCTGCTGGAAGGAAGGCATTAAGGCATCCCACATCAGTCCAGCGTGAGTGTAACCCGCAGGCCAAGATTTGGAAGGAATCAGATGAAGTAGAGTGATGGAACCAAAACCGAAGTATGTTTCCGACATGCACAATATGAAGCTAGCGTATGGAAGAAACCCTCTGAAACAACCAATAATGAAAGCTGACACAGAGGCAAGAAATCCACCGATAGGGTCAAATGGAAATCAAGGTACTGCACGAATCCCAAGTGTGATAATGTGTGCTGACGTCGAACACAAGGGAAACCACTCAGTCAAAGACCCATGATGATGATCAAATGCTGAGCACAAGGTCACCTATCAATGATGGAAATAGGCCCAGGGTGCGGCTCTAGGTTTGCTCTCAGAGCAATGTGTCGTAGTCGATAAGAGACAAACCCGCCAGCAAGAAGTCAATGGGGACCTTCTCAAACTAGCACGAGCAGAAGACCAAAACATCTGATGTGATAGAACATGATACTGACAAGACCGGGAAGGCCGACTGAATAATGAGTCAAGAGACACCGCAGAATGGCCGACTCAGGTTAAACTTCCCTTGAACAAAAGCACGACTCTGTGATGACCATGGCAGTAAAAAGTGACACTGTATAAGTCTGTCATGCAGGAGGAAAAAAAAACTCTCCATATGATTGGAAGAGATAACCAACTGGGGGAGAACTGACAAGTGAAACATGGTAAAGGTTGAACCTAGGTCAAAACTAAAACCATCCCAAATGAAGGAAATATATATAAGTATATGTGCTTTGTTCAAGGGCGACAAAACTGACTCTGTACTGCCATCAAAACAACGAAGATACATCCCGTTCCTGCTCTTTTTGTTATATTTAATTTTTTTTGTCTTTTTCATATAATAAGCCTGAAAAAGAATAAAATAATTCTATGGTACAATGGATAGAACGAGTATCAGGAAATCAAATGCACTAGTTCCTGGGATTGGAACAATCCTATGCTCAATGCAAGGTGGCAAAAACTGGTCAGTGATACTCAGAGGAACGTTCCATCCATGGGTACAAAGGTGTCAAGTCGTGATAGCTAAGTGCATGCAATGGTTAACTTGTACAGAAAGTCAAGGTCAAAAGTTGGCTTAAACATCGAGTCCAAATGAAGCCGGCTAAAGGCCGGGATAAACAAGTAGCCAATATGCAATGCAGTAATACAACTTAACGACACCAGGGAGCCTCTAGGGTATAAGCCAGAAAAATGATAAGTGATGAAGGAGAAGAATGAAGCTTCAACACAGAAGACATGGCGGGACTAAAGAGGACTCCCGAGCCTACATAAAAAGCAGCATGGGCAACGAGTGATAGCGAGGAACTAACTAGGAAGCCCATGTAAAGGAAGGCTCTACCATCAAGTCATGATTAAAAATCGGCGAGTGAAATGGGTGTAATACTCATGACCTGATGGGATCGACCCTAAGGCAAGTGATCAGTATGGAGGCTAGAATGCAAGATGCAACGAAAAGTGATTTCCCTAACCTATATGCCAGTGAAGATCATATACCTGCCGTGAAGAGTCGGAAATCATGGATCAAAACCGGGAAAAATCTCGAAATCATCAAAATGTACCTGAAAACATACCAAACTGGGCACTTCCAAGCAATCGAGTTATGCAACTTAAGATAGATCGAAAAAATAGGCATAAGTAAATTTGTGCGAAAATTTTCAATTTTTTAGCCATAAATAGACAAATTACCTCTCATTTGGTTCATTATTGCATAGCTAATTTGGAAAAAGTGCTCTGGAGCAAAAAACTTCTTTCGTCAAATCAGGAAAAACCGACCGTCGGAACTCAGCGAAACTTCAGGTAAGCTCCTTAATCATCATGTTTATTCATTTTGTCCATTTGGAAATTAAAATTAATTATTTTTTAGCTTTAAAACCCTTGCTAAAATATACGGACTTGCGCATACGTGGGTTCATTAAAGGAAACTCGTGTATACACGCGGCTGTGTAAAGGAAAAATCGCTTATGCGCGGGTCCGTATGCAAAAAAGCATGGCTAATGCATAATTTGATGAAATTTATCAGGATGACCATCTCATGGAGGGAACGTGAGCATAGCGCAATAGACCAAGAGGTCATACAGGATCGCGCAACGCAAAATATCCTCTAAAATTGCGGATTGTTCAAATTCTTTAAAATGCCAAATATGAAAAGAAATGTGTGGTTGCTAGAAATGCTCGTAAATTACTGGGAACCAGATCAGGATTGCTTCATTATTGATCAGATTCCACTACGCATTGAAGTGGAAGACATATATTTCATTACTGGACTCTCCCGGAGGGGAGAACTAGTAGACTTGCACGGGAAGCGCCTGGGAGGGTTAACCGTGGAAGACTATGTTCACGTATATTGCGTAGATGGTTCCAAAAAGGTTGTAACCCAGATTTCCATTAAAGATATCAGGGATTTGCACATGAAGATCCTCCTTTTCACCATCAGCAGAGTGGCAGGATCTGCCTCACTACATCAGGCGTCCAGGACGCAAATGAGCATAGCTGTAGAGTGTTTGACTCATGTTTATGATTAGTGCACAGCCCTGTTACTGAACATGAAACAACAGCTGACCTCTATTCGCCAAGTAAAGACCAAACACTTTGGCTATGGTACAATTTTGACAACATTCTTCTTTGAGAGGATTCCATCTTTGAGACCCAGAGTCATCTCGACTATCAGTAGCCCGCGGGACCCAAGAATTTCCCGTTGGGCAGACATGATGAAGAGACTAGGGGGTAGTGAGGTACCCCGGACCACGTGGGACGATGAGTTCTTCCTGTGGTGGGGAGAACAAATCATCGCAGTGGAAGACTATCCCTATGCCAGGATGGATTTTCGTGGAGATCCGGATCTAGTTCTTCCACCTGGCACAGCATGGGGAGCAGTCGGTAAGTTTTGCAAAAAATTTTGACTTATATAATTTTTTTTTATTTTTTCAAATATGTATGAAAAAATGAAAAACAAGTTTTTGATTGGATTCATAATTACTGACAATTAAAAATGATCATGTTTTAGATTTTGGACCAGTTCGTCCTGAGGGCCTACCGCGCCATAAGCGCCACAGAGGTGAGGCAGAGACAGTGGATTCCGACAGGACTCTCTAGGTCGTGCAGAGAAACTTGGAGGGATTAACCTGCCAAATCCCTATGGCTGCTGTGGAGGACTTTCCTGAAGCCATCCAGAGACGGGTAGTAGGAGTACCCCGAGACTGGGTTAGATTATTCCGCCGAGTGGCCACTGCAGTTACGTTCTATAGGAACACGACTTCTGGGCAGGGTCCTCAGGAGTAGACAGATTTTATATATTAGATGACTGTATATTCTTTTTTGAGACTGAACATGATGGGGCATAAGCCCAAGTTTTGTACGAAATTATGGATCCAAATTTTGTAAAGTTTTTTGACACTCCGATGATATATATACAATGATATTTGATGTGATGTGATAAATGTATCAAATGTATGATGTTTTTTATGATAAAAATTTATTGTATGGAATGATTAATGTGCAAATCTAATGCTTGATTAGCTAATGAGTCAGTAAACCAATTGTCAGCTCGAGGAATATGAATGAATGTTAAAAATTGAAATGACCTTTGTAACAAACGTACCCTCAAAAACAATCGTAATAAAAAAGGATCTCGTACCCGATAAGTGTTGTTCAACTACGACACCACCAGCTGGGAGTCCAAGAAAACTACCAATGAATCAACGCCCAAAGATATTACCTCCGAGAGTAGATGAATGACTGCAGTGTATTCTGCTACATTATTGGAAGCAAGACCAATGCAGACCCCTCTTGATACCAACAGCTGACCGGAAGGATAATGAAGCACCCAAGCCGCGGAAGCTAAGTTCCGGGTGTGTCTACTAGCACCATCGGCGAAACCAAAATGACTCATGACATCCAACACAACCTGCCAAAGCAGATCAAAAGACATCACCACCTCATCAAAAATCGAAAATCAATTAGATATGTACAAAGCAAAAAAACTACTATATACAAAAGCAAGATGCCAGGCCAAAGCCTAGGAATAATACTTCTTCAAATAGAGCCCATTTCGGGGCTCCGACAACTCGTTCCCTTCGAAGTCAACCAAGGTATACGCTCCTTTCTTAAGGACTTTTTTAACGATATAGGGGCCATACCACATCGATTTAAACTTTCCTGCCCCCAGTGCATCCTTTTCTTGGGCATAGACCAAAACAAGGTCGCCTTCCGAAAAGACCCTAGGCTTGACCGCCTTATCGTACTGAATCTTTACTCGGTTTTTATGCACTTCATTCATCGTGGCAGCATCTCGACGCTGCTCATCGAGATGTTCCAGATGAAGAATTAGTTCTTCCAGACTGGAAGTGTCAGGAAGAAGCTCAACAGCTAATTTAAGAGAAGGAATCTCGCATTCAATAGGAAATACAGATTCCACCCCATGGACTAACTGAAACGGATTAAAGCCAGTTGCAGTTTTCACTGACGTCCTGTATGCCCAAAGTGCAGGATATAGCATAATATGCCAGTTGGATCTATGTTTATCAATTGTCCTTTGAAGAATTGTCTTCAAGGATTTATTCACGGCTTCCACTTGCCCATTGGCCTGAGGATAATATGGAGATGAATGCTCCTGCTGGAAACCAAATTTGAGAGCCAACTCAGCCATCATACTATTCTGAAAATGACTTCCATGTTCAGTGAAAATCTCTCTAGGAATACCAAAATGAGCGATAACTTGGTTGAAAAGGAACAAAGCTACAGTCTTACCATCGTTCCCAAAAGTAGGCATAGCTTCGACCCACTTCGTAAAGTAGTCTACTGCTACGATAATGTACTTGTGACCTTTTGCCGAAGGCGGGTTACAAGTAGTATAATCAATACCCCACTTTGTAAAGGGTCTGACAGTAACGACTGGAAAACGCGGAGCTGGATGAGCGCGCATTTTTTGAGTATAAACCTGACATGGATGACACTTCTTGACCGATTCAATACAATCTTTGAAAATCGGGGGCCAAAAGTATCCAGCACGCAAAATCTTTTGGGTTGTAGCAAGCCCAGATAAATGACCCCCACAAGCTCCACTGTGAGAATCATTGAGCACAGCCTCAGCTTCTTCGAAAGTTAAGCAGCGTCTTAGGATTGAATCAACCCCTCGACGGTACAAAGCATCACCAATAATTAGATAATTCTTGGCCAAGTGACGCAGCTTACGACGCTCATCTTTCGAAAAAGATGAGGGAAACTTCGCAGTCTGGAGATACACAATGATATCCCCATACCAAGGATCTTGTGGAGAGATAAGAAACAAGTGTTCGTCCGGAAAGGACTCATCATAGATCATCTCCTCTCCACAAGGCAACTCGGAGATCAATTCCGCAAAGACTAATGACTTCTTGGATTTGGCAGACGTGAACTCTAGATCGAATTCCTGTAATATCACAATCCATCTATTATATTTGCCCCCAATCACTCGCCTGCTGAGGACAAACTGAAATGGATTGGCAGCTGCCAAGACATAAGTTTTGCGAAGAATAATGTAATGCCGGAGTCGGCTTGCAGGCATGAGCCTCTTGCTAAAGACTAATTTTCTCAGGTGTATAAAGGAAGTTAAGTCCTACAGATCTGAAACTAGGTAATAGTCGTGCTCACAAACATATCTTCCTGAAACAGACCATATGAATATGGTAGATGTATGCATGGAATGCAAAGAAAGAAAATCACTATAATCAGGTGGACTCAATAAAGGAGCAGAGGTCAATACCTGCTTAAGCTTCTCAGAGCAGAAAGTTGAGCATGTTAGTCCAAAAAAGGAACTCCACTGTTCAAACGATCTCATATATCCATAATCTAAATAGTTGTTGACATTTCAGAAGAAAATTAGACTTCCCTATAGGGCACCATTGTGAATTGAAGACGGGGGAGGCAACCGAAGTATTGTCTCAACCTTGAAGGGATGTACCCTTATCCCTTCCCTAGACACAATAAATCCCAACAGCCGACCGGATGTAACCGCGAAAACGCACTTGTTCGGATTCAATCGAATTTTATAAAAACGACATCTTTCAAATATTTGCCGGAGGTGACGAGGATGATCCATACTCTTTCGTGAATGAGCAGCTAGATCATCTAAGTATGCCTCGATAATCTTCTTGATGTCATGGAAGGCGTAAGACATGGCCCGCTGAAAGGTAGCTCCAGCGTTTTTAAGACCAAAAGGCATTTTCTTGTATGCAAATGTACCCCAGGGACAAATAAATGCAGTCTTATGTTGATCTTCAGGACGGATAGTAATTTGATTATATCCGGAGAAACCGTCCATGAAGGAGAAAATCTCGTTACCGGCACACTCGTCAATAATCTGATCGATGAATGGTGTGGGGTAATTGTCTTTAGGACATGCCTTATTTAGGTCTCTGAAATCGATGAACACTCGAATCGTTCCTTGATTTTATCTACCGGAATGGGGTTTGAAACCCATTCAGTTAGAGGAACTGGGAAAATGAATCCCTCCTTAAGCAGCTTTTCAACTTCAACTTTGATAGCTGGTGCCTTCCTAGGATTGACCAGACGAAGTTTTTGCCTGACCGGCTTAGCGTTTTCATACGTCTTGATCTCATGCTAGACGATAGATGGGTCTATGCCAGACATTTCTTCATAAGACCAAGCAAATACATCCCTATACTCTTTGAAGAGTTCGGTATAGATTTGAACCTCTTCACGGGAACATTCAGCTCCAATGAAGACATTCTCCATAATATTGGGATCCCTGGAAATGTTCACCGGGATAGTAGGAGAGATCACAGCCATGTTCCCTTCAGCATAAACCTGTGCTGGTGCTAAAGGGCTCAAGACTGGGTGAACAGGTCCAGGAGACTGAGGACTTGGAAAACTTGTTTCAACTTCGCTTAAGTCAGGTAGGAAGTAAGACTGATGATGCAAGTCATCCCATGGTCTATCTATACCAGTCATGGCTTCTAGGATTGCCTCTTCAGATGGAAGAGTGGTATCAAGGCAATCCTGGGCCAAAGAAGAACTAATCATCCAAGCCGGAGCCACATCACCATCCAACTCTTCCGATGAAAGAGGAGTTGGAGTAGATTCTGCAGTGTCAACAATAGACTGATATGCAATCTCAGCTACAGAAATCGGAAATGCCATTCCACCCACTTGACCTTCCGCTAATGTGGCAGTAGGGGAAGATAAGGTCCAAGGGTTTGAAAAATAATGAGTTCGAAAGAACTCTCTTCGAAGGGGAGCCCTGGAGGATGAAATAGCATTAATATGCACAGTAGGAGGAGGAAGATCGAAAGTACCCATCAGGGAAGAATACATTCCAACTCCTAGATTCTCAACAGGTGCCTTAGTATTGTCCAACTTAGGAACAGATGAGTCAGAAGGCACATTCAGGTCTACAAGAAGACAGTCCAGTTGATCCACCGTAACTATCCTCCCTTCGTGGGGGAAACATACTATTTGAAATAATGAGGATGCAATAGCATCCATCTCATAAATCCAGTTCCTCCCCAACAGAAGGTTGTAGTGCAAGGCTGCATCTACTACCTCAACCTCTATGTTAACGGTTTTGCCCCCAACACAGATGGGAAAAGCCGGGACAATACCATGGGGTCTGTGAGAATGACCATCGAACGCAGTAAGAACAGTGCTAGATGGAACAACTTTGGGAGATCCAAGTGTCTTCCAGCATGCGAGAGACATCACGCATGTAGAAGCACCCTCATCAACAACTGTTAGAAAGATATTGCACTTCCGATACGACGTTTTAATATGGAAAGCCATGTGATGAGGAAGTCTCTTCTTAAAATTATTCATATCAAAAGTAATCAGAAGAATTTTTTTTGGATCAATAGCCCCAATGGCAGTTAAAAAAGCACTGCGCTGAGCTGGACAAGACTGGAGTACCTCTAAAGATGACATAGCACAAGGACTTTGCGCCAGATCTTCTACAATCGAGTAGTTTTGGGCAGCCCTAGCGTTTGGATTAATCATTGACCGCTTAGAAGATGCTTTGGGCATCCGAGGCATAGACTCAACAGTTGGCTTCGTAATGTGAAGCGGCTCAGTAGCATCAAGAACTTCCCTAGCTTTCGAAGATTCCTCTCCGCCATAATCACGGCATCTCGTAGCGATATCCGCGTGAGCACTCATCATAAAAATGTTCAATGGAATTTCCCCTTCCTGGGTACTTCCAGAGGAAGCCCCAGGGTTCTGGTTCGCGCCAACAACTAATTGCTGCCCTTGGGGAAAAGGGTTTGTTAACACAGCCTGGGAACTAGAAGAACCCTGCTGGGATAACAGGCGCTGAGCATCCTGAATTTTAGGGCAAATGTGCATGAGATGGTCTCCAGCACAAAGCTTGCATGGAAACTTCACTTTCTTTTTCTCCTTTTGACCCTCACCAACATGCTTGTTGGTTTTATTTGCATTGCCCTTCCTGTTCTTGCCCTTCTTCTTGTTATTTCGTCCCTTCTTCTTCCCATCGGATTGTTGATTTCCTTTGGGATCAGAAGTTTGGATAGCATTTATGGACAAAGACTGGGAAGGTGATGAATCAGCAGGCACAGCCTGACCAGAAGGAGCAGATTGTAAAAACAACTGATGCAGTTGAGAAAGCAGGCTGGCTGCACTACTACTGACCGATCTGACAAGCCCATCACCATGCAGACCAGGTTTAGTTTTTGATAAATCCAATTTGGAGCGAGGAGCATTGGGAAAATACTTATAAAGCATCCCAGACTGAGAATAGATCAGTTCTAACTGCTGGGCCCTAAAAATGGCCTGCTCCTCAGAAAATACCCCAGATAGGGATACATCTTTCTAAATATCTGACTGCAGAGATTTAAAAAACCACTCGAGAAGGAATTCACCTGGAAGATGAGCTTTGATAAGCCTCTTCCTTCTCCTCCATTCCTGAATGTGATCAGAAATGTGAGTTGCCTCATCTTGCTTAAAATTAGCCAGGAGTTCGGTCCGAGCCTCATATCTGACAGGCAACTGAAAATGGTTTAGAAATGTGACAGCCAGTTCTCCAAATGTGGAAAAACTTCCCCCAGTGAGCTCGATATACCATTTGGCAGCATTTCCAGTTAGGGTGCGTTCAAATAATCTCAACCTAATCGAGTCATCGATAAGGGAGTTCGAAGAGCACCATAAGTGGAAAGTGGTGATGTGGTCCACGGGATCCTCTCCATTCTTACCTTCAAACTTTGGAATGTCTGAAGGAAGTTTGGTTGGGACCGGACGCCACCCCGGACTATAACGAATTGGGTCATTAGTCAACTTCAACAAATCTGGCAAGTTTAACGTTGCTAGAAAAGGTAAGCGAGGCGGAGCCTGAGGATTCCATCCTTGATGGGATGGATTCCCAACATTATGAAAAGAATAGCCTGGATTTGATGAGGCACCAGGCTTCCAGAAAGGACTCGTAGAAAATGGAGAAGAACCTCCTCCCCACGCCGAGTTACCAAAGCCCAGACCAGTTCCCCCCGCTGAAGTATTAATTGAAGAGGAAAGCCCCTGGTAGGGTTTCCAAGCATTAGACAGAGGAGAAAAAGACTGATAAGCACTCGATGAAGGGAAAGAAGCATTCCCTTGATGACCTGTGTAAAACTAATTCCCTGCCCCCGCTGTAGTAAAGACATGATTCCATCCCGTAAAAGTAGTCAAACTTTGCCCCCCAGATCAAGGGTTGAAACTCTGGGTCTGGGACGTAAACGGAAACGACCCTAAAGAAGGATTGGAACTAGGAATATGCCCAGTCCCAAAGGGGAAACCCTGAAACGAAGCTAATCCACTAGCCATGTTAGACATGGGCGTAGATCCAGCTGCAGCAGCGGAAAAGGAAAAAGAGGGATTCCCACTAGAGGGAAACCCTGAACAGAAGGGACCAGAATGAGAAGCATGTCCCTAGGTGAAACCAGAGCCAAACACAGCAGCACTAGAAGCAATCGAAGATGAAGCAATAGTGCCCCCTGCTTCAACAGAAACAGGAGTCTGAATTCCTGTAGCACTCACGGTAGAAGCCGCGTTCCCAGTCGTGGCCATCGAAAGATAAGAATGATACGAGAAGATCCGGCGGTCTCTCCGACTCAGGTCCGATGTACTGAACAATGAACGGATAATTAGGAGGAAGAGGAGATGGACCTGTAGCGGGAGGCTCAGGTATGTCCTCAATCTGAAAATATTCTTCCTGAGGAAATAAAACTCGCGAGGTGAGAGAAACGCTCCTCTCAGAACCGACACCCGAATCAGCTACGAAACCTTCAGACCTTTGTGGAGGATCTCTCTCCACTGCATCAGATGCCACAGGGTGGTAACCACCTGCTAAATCACTCCTACCCCTTCTCGAAGAAGGCTCTGGACTCTCGGGAGATAACCCCCGGATTCTCCTCGAACGTCGAGGCGCTTGATCAACCACTTTTATAGATTTTTTTAAATTAGACTCAAAAAAGTGAAAAGCTAAGCAAGCTAGGAGCAAAGAGCACTCACTAAAAATAAAAATCCCTGAGATACAGTCAAGCAAATAGCCTCCAAGTATTTCCGCTCCGGGTGATGAGGACCGGACACCAAAATACAGGAAAGCGAAGTATAGGACCTCCCGAAAGCAGTCTGGGATGATTAGGGCCCAGAACAACTAGCAAAGGTATCAGAAACAGATACGCCGACCTCCTAACGACAGCCTTTTCCGGCTCAAGCGCCCAAGCTTCGCAAGGGCACCCCCCAGAAGTACTGCTGAAAGTGATGCGACGTCTGCCTTAGGTACCACGGGTATTCCCCCCCGCAGTCACCTGTGTGGAACCTAGGAGTGGAAACTATGGGCACCAATCCATATCAGAAGCCGGGCGGAATGGTCTTGAGGTCAGATTCAGCTAATCGGAGGAGGGGTATCCCTCTTCTCAACCTTCACTTCCCCTCGCGCTTGACTCTCGGATGAGAGCTTTCCCGGTCCACCTCACGGAGTTGGATTTCGCCCAATTAATCAACTTTTATGTTTGTTTGAGCGGCCTTGGAGAGTTAACTCTCCACTCACCTATTCCAAGGCCCTACAACCTAGCTAGTTGGTGATTGACACTTAGAAAAACTTGCTAGTTGATTTTAGATTAAATCGCTTATTTTAAGGGCTGTTATATTAAGTCACAAGGATATGGAGATGAAACGTATGGTGTTTTTGACGCAAAAGAAATTAATAAAAAATTAACTACATGCAAATGCAGTTCTTTGTCTTTCAATGAAGAGAAATCTCTATACAGGTTCTACGAGACTAAAAATTGTATTTTTTTCTTTTCAAATAGCAAACTCACACTCACAAATACTAAGAAATTGACTAAATGATTAAATGCACCTAATGCAAATCACTACAAGCATGTAAATCCTAATATGAAAATCTCTTAAAGCAGAGTGAAATTCCCAAAAAGTCTTTTAGTTTTAACTCTTCTTTTGTTGCCTAGAAAGCTAATTCTCGGAATCAAGAACTCTTAAAATGAGGACACCAAAAACATTTAAAAACAAGAAGAAGAAATCAAATGACAACTCCTCCTCACAATCAAGCCAAAAACTAAAAGCAAGAAACCTCACAAAAGCTTCAAAAGTTATAGCAAACGAAAATGAAAATGCAACAACAAAAGAAAATAACAAGTGAAAGTGTTTTTTGAGCTTTTTTGTTTTATAAGGAAAGAGCTCGAAAAGACCAAGCACAACTATCAAAATCCAAACCAAACAAGATCGAATTCCAAGCACAAACTTCAACAATGCTCCCAAAACTTATAAGGCTAACTCGTAGCAAGACCAATAAGAGCAACAGAAGACCAGAAAACTCAGCCACTCAGCCTAGACAAATAGTGCAAACTCGTCGCAAACAAAGACTCCAAAGAATCAAGAAAAGCTCTTCGAAAGTTGCAACAAAACCTAGCCTATGGAACTCAAGAAAACCAATCAAAAACGAAGCAAAAATCGCAATGCGAAGCACAACACAAAGATAGGAGCGAGTTAGTGAGCAGAAGCTCTCTGTTATGATAAAGCAGAAAAACCAAGAATGCTCAGAAAGCGATCTTGGAACTCAATCCAGAAGTGCCAGCACCAGAAACAACACTTTGCCAAAAAGACTAGTCTTCAATCAAACGAAAGAGAGACAAGACATGAAACCACTTCCTTCACACTCCAGTCAGTATAGAGACACTGTAGGAATAGGTCTCCACAGCTAGAAAGGACCAAAAAGTGAAGAAACTCAAAAATTCAAAATCTGCCTAGGTATACGCTACTTCACAGCTATGCAACCAGCATGCACACGCGTATGTGCTAAGGGAAACTCGCGTATACGCGGTTTCCTTCAGAAAAACTTGCGTGTATACACGACTGTGTGCAGAAAAAAGCGCATATGCAAAGGTAAATAATGAAAAAACAAAAATAACAAGCCTGGAAAAGACACCAGGACTTCAGACTGACTGCAAGAAAATAAACTGGACTGCAAATGAAAGTTAAAACTGCTGGGATCCTACCAAACAGCTGAAACCACCCAACAGGAGAAGCACAAGAATGTGATCCCCAGCGGAGTCGCCAGTTCTGTTTCAGGGAATTTCACCCTAGAGGTTTGTTGGGTTACAACCTCCACAGAGCAGGGGCATGCTACTTAACAGAGCCTCACACAACCATGCACGTTCAGAAAAACCAAATAGAGTAGAATGAGAAAGCTACCCGTTGGTCCTACAGTTGAAGAAGATCCCGCAGGGGTCAAACCCCCAGCAACCGTCCTTCCTTCTTAACCTGAAAGACAAGAAGAAACAAGCACAAAGGACTGGTTGTACAGCATATATCTACTCTAAATGTCAATGAGATTCATATAAAACATTAAATAAATCATAATGAATTCTTGTATAACAAATATTCTCATACATATAAGCATACACTAACACGTTTATTTCAGGAACAACATGGTACTTCTGTATTATAAATAGCATGTACAAAAGTAACGAGTGGAGAGATCACCTGATCCTTCCACGGCCTTCGCAGATCGTCGTTCAGATCCGTCCAGCCCTTGCCTAGCTAACACTCCTTCCAAACTGGTGCATACGAGATGTCATATAAGGGGATGAGCATCTCAAGGAAACAAGGGTTTCCTATAATGAACTGGGAAAGTGCAGGAGGCACGGGGAATCATACTTGGATAGGGAATACCAACAGAGTATAATATCAATAATTCTCTCTCTCCCTTAGGCCATACACATGAGGGGTTTTTATACTCCCTCCAAGTAGTTTCAACAGTTGGAAACAGTTGGCCACGTGCTGGGGTGGTTGAACTACCTGAGTAACCATCAACCCAGCCTGAAAATATGGAATAATTATATATTTTTAATCATTTTAATGGCATACGCGGAAAAGTCTAGCTAGACTCGCGTATACACGCGGAAAAGTACGGGCATAGTCGCGTATGGGGATTTTTACACTTTTTTTAAGTGAATTTGTCCAAGTCTGTAGGAATGGGTGCCCAAAACCATCAAAGCAATCATGAATCATGTCAAGGTGAGAAATGATGCTATAACAGTTGTACCATCAAGTTTTGTAGCAGGTGAAGACTATACACTTTTTCACAGCTCCCTCAGCAGTTACAGCAACATGAATTCTGAGCTATGAGAGTACCAGAGTTCCAATTTTAGCCTTTATCTTTCCCATGATTCAACATCAGTAGTTCAGATTCCTTCATTTCCCAGGTTCCAGTTACAGAAAAATCAGCATTCACAGTTACATTTTCATGATACTGCTGTAGTAAAACCTTCCGTGTTCTAACAACCATAGTCACATATTCTCTGATCTAGTAGTTACAGCAGTTGTAGCGACAACATCAGTCACATTTTCATGATTCAATAGCAGCAGCATCTACATTCCTATTCCATAGTTCATCATTCTTGGGTAAGTGGAAGTATGTTGTTTTCTAATCTTTAATCATGAAATTCCTTATATGCTGACTTGAATATTTTGGAAAATTCCCTCATGATGCTCCATTTCCTTTCATGACTCATGCCAAGTTGCACGAGGACATGCAACGAACCAATCCGATTGAGGGGGACTGGTGGGGGGGGGGGGGGGAACCTATATTTACTATATTTGCTACACATTCACTACCATGATTCCATTTCTTCGCCACTATCAATCCATTTTTTTTTTCTCATTTACCATTCACCAACATTTCTTTTCTAACAATACTTTGTTGCACTTTTCTTCATACGCATTAATATACATATTGGCATGCTTCATGAATATTACAAAAGGGCTTTCTTATGCACATTGATAGCTTATGATTTCCAGTGAGTGTTTATATCATTATTGTAGGAAGAGAACAGGAAACGAAACAAATGTTGTTAACACAAGAACCAACATTATTTGTATTCATGGTTGTCACATAAGAACCAACCATAAGAAAAGAGAACAGAAAACAAAATGAATGTTGTTAACACAAGAACCAAGGTTCTTTGTATTCATGGTTGTCACACAAGAACCAACCATAAGAAAATGTAAGTCATTACTCATGTCCTTCACATATCCTAGAAACATTCATTATTAAAAAAACATCATCATGTAAAGCCAAAGTTCAGATGCCAAACGTTCTTAAAAGAGATCCATGCATGGTTGCATGAGGACATGCAACAGGTTCAGTTGGGGGGGATGTTCGGACTCATAAATTTCATATTTCATCCACCTTTCCCTTCACTATTCCTTACATTTCATCATCCCATTAACCTTTCATTATATCATTTTCATAAATACATTTGGGTTTCACCTTCTTATTTTCCACTTTATTCATTTTTGTATTATAAGTGAATTTATGATTAAACATTAGAAAATATACATGTTTCTATATATATCTCAAGAATGTGTGATTTTTAATGTGTAGGAGATATGTGAAGGATTAATTCTAAGAGACTTCTCGAATATCTCCTCCACCATATTAAGGAGATAATTATTCAAGCCTATTCCTAAGGAGAAGATCATGGAGGATTTGGTTGGCATATCTTATTCAAGATATGTGAGAGATGTGTGGAGGATTTGAAGGGATCGTGTCTTGTAATAATGGGAAAGTAGTATTGAGTGGTTGAGAATGAGATGGTTATCTTCTTCATGTATATAAGAGAGTGCTCTCTCTTCATTTTCATTAGTTTTTGAGTTTGGAGAGATAGTCTTGTAATTAGGAGAAGGGGATTCTTAACCTTCATTCATATTCTTTTATTGTACGCTTTCATGATTTTTCATTTGATTCTTGTAATGTAATTTGAGATAGCTTTATTGTTGTGAGCTCACATATGTTGTTTTTCATTCAGCTCTTCACATGTTGTATTGATTTTCCCTTATGCAATTTCTTACTTTCCTAGTTAGTGTTTCAATGCCTTCTTAGATTAATTTGATTTCAGTAATTTAGATTAGATTAGATTAGATTAGTTCCAATTTGTTCCTGCATATATAGTGCATGTGCTTCGTAAGCCTATGAACCTCAGATTGACAAATTAAATAGTTTGGCAAGTACTACAACAGAATTAAATGACAATATTTTCACCCAACATAGGATAAGCTAATGCAAAAAATCTTTCTACAAAACTTCGTTAGTACCCTGCAATCCCCATAAATGATCTTACCGTTGCAACATTAGTCGGTACAGTCCACTCTCTAATGGACTTTATTTTCTCAGGGTCAACAGCCAATCCTTGTTCTGAACTTATATGCCCCAAATATTGAATTTTATCCTTATAAAATTCACATTTTCTAAACTTCGGATAGAACTGATTCTCCTTAAGAGTTTGCAACTCAATTCTAAGGTGTTCTTTATGTTCTGCCTCACTTTTTGAATAGATTAGAATGTCGTTTATAAATACTAGTATGAATTTGTCTAAGTATTTATTTAGGACTCTATTCATTAAACACATAAAAGTGGCAGGGGCATTTGTCAAACCGAAAGGTAGGACTACAAATTCATAGTGACCATGCCTGGTTCAAAAGGTTGTTTTACTGATATCTTCCTCCTTAATTCTGAGTTGGTGATAACCAGTCCTTAAGTCAATCTTAGAGAATATTGAAGCTCCTCTAACCTGATAAAAAAGGTCATCCATTCTGGGCAATGGGTACTTGTTTTTTATTGTAAACTTATTCAGTTGATGATAGTCAATACACATTCTAAAGGTTCCATCCTTCTTTCTCACGAACAAAACCAATGCTCCCCAAGGAGATACACTCGGTCTCATGTAACCTTTGTCCAGAAATTCTTATAATTGCATTTTTAACTCCATTAGTTCAAGTGGGCTCATTCGGTAAGGGGCTCTAGAAATTGGTATTGCCCCTGGCACCAAATCTATTGAAAAATCGATCTCTCTCTTGGGGGGAAGATCAGGAATCTCATTTGGGAATACTTCTTTAAATTCTCTTATCACTGGTAAGGTGTTTAACAAGTTTACCTCTATTTGTTGTTCTAATTCTTCAACATGTACAACATATACTTGATACCCCTTTCTAGCAGTTCTTTTTAACTGAAGGGTTGAGATCTGCCTTACTGAAATAGGTTTCGATTTCCCCTTTAGTATGAATGGTTTTCCTTCAGCATCTATGCAGTGCAGAGTTCTGTCCCAGCAAGTCAGCATGGTCTTTTTCTTTTCTAACCAGTCCATTCCTATCAATAAATCATAGGAACCTAATGGAAAAATGTTTAAATCTACTTTTGTCTTATAATCATTCAATTTAATAGTTCTGTTAGGTAGCTTATGAGTTACCTTACGTTTGGTTCTGGTAGCTAACTGGACCAAACAAGGCTGTTGAAATTTTTTTGTTCTGAGTTTACATTTTTCTACAACTTGTGGACTAATATAACTCAAAGAAGCGCCCGGGTCAATTAAAACTGTAACAGATTGATCAGAAATTTTACCTTCCATCTCGACCATAGTAGACTGGTGTTCTACTTGTCGGTTCTCTAAGGTTGCACTAATAGTGGGGATATTCCTTGCTACGTCATTTTCTCTATCTCTCAGAACCATCTAAATATTTCGGTGTGGACAGTCCCTCAAAAGATGAGGTTCTCCACAACCCCAGCACTTCAAAGGCTCCTGCATTTTAATAGTTCCTTTCTTTTTATTATTCCCATCTGTTTTCCTTGAACCAATTTGAGATTGAGCAGTTTGACTTTCATTTGTTTTATTAAGCTTCTTTTGCTGATGATTCCTACAAAATTTCTTCAAATAAGATAGTTTCTATTTCTTTCCTTTGAATTCACCCTTGTTTGTCCAGCTCTTCCCCTCTTCAATATTTCCTTTAAACTACTAGTAGCATAATCTGGCTTTCCTCACCACTTCATCCATTGTTTTTGGATTATTAAACTCTATTTTCTCCTTGTATACAGTAGACAAATAGTTCAAAAATCTTTATACCTTTTCTTTCTCCTCACAAATGTAAGGAACATATCGTAACATATTTGTGAACTTGGTGAAAAAATCATCTATGGTGAGCTATCCCAATCTGAGTTCATGAAACTCCTCTTCTTTGTAAACATAGTAGCGTTCGTTCAAATACCAGTTTTTAAACTTGACTTGAAAATCCTCCCAAGTCACTATTTTATCATCAATGGCATGAACCATTTTTGTTTCTTCCCACCACAAGGTAGCCTTACCTTGCAGAAGGTAAATGGCCAGTCTGGCTCTTAAATTACTTTCATATTTGTAGACTTGAAAATAGTTGATCATATTCAACAGCCATGCCTCAGCATCTTCCTCCTTCTCTCCATCATAGGAGGGAGGTTTTATTTTCCGGAATTCACCTTGTAATTCATTTTTTTATCTAGATTATTGTTTAGTCGAGTCATCTTCCTCAGATTCATCTGAGAAATCGACTCTGCCTTTTCTCTTCCTCCCGGAACCTTCACCTTCTTGGCTGTTTCATGAAGTCGGTTCTCTTATAAGCTTTTCATGCTCCTCACTGGATAAAGATAGCTTGTCATTTTGACTTTTAAGTTGGTCCATATCTCGTTGCATCCTATGAAACATAGCCATCAAAGGACCATTAGGCTCTGGTGTGTTCTCTCCACCACCCAGATCGACATAAAGCTCATCTCCTTCAGACATGATTTTGCAGCTGTTCTTTTTCACTGTACAACCAAAACCACATCAGTAATATTGTGAATATCATAATTTTATTACAGCATATAATTCCTATGTGAGCACATAAAATGTCTAGTTTTTTCAACTAGAGCTCTGATACCATTTGTAATGCACCCAAATTCTCCAACATTTTTTTTTTTTTTTTCATTTCTCCTTCTATCTCTGAAGACTTAAAAATTTGATTTTTAATAAAATTCTTACCTTTCTTTCTTCAGGTTATCTATAAGATACAGTCTTATCCCCATAGTGTAATTAACGAAAATATATATATATATATCCACTTGCCTCAATATAATACTTATGAACCAAAATGAGACATTAAATGTAGCACTTATTAATCCATTAAAATGCTAGTTCTTAATACCTAAGATATTTCCATTTTGAGCCTAACTTATCAACCCTATAGTTTTATATATTGATATATCAATTGAAATGAATAATCGTGCACTTTACCCTTATACTTTATAACATTTATTCATTGGGATTGTTGTTAATAGAACTTGTTTTATTTACTATTAACATTTCCAATACTTACAACACACGATACCATGAGATTTATACCGATCCTCATAAAATTGTGTACAACGTACCCGTAGTCATTTTTGGTGTACATAATATTTGGAAATTTTAACTCGGTTTCCCACTCTAATTGTTAAACCGTGCTACATTTATGTTGATAAGACTCCTTCCTACCCTTACAGTTGTTCCTCTTATCACTTCAGGGCTCGAGGCCTTTCTCGAAAGTGGAGTTTGTACTATTTCGATGAGGGCATTTAAATTAGTTGATTTCTGCATTAAATTTTCTTTCAGAGGCTAGCTCAACGTCTCGTCTCTCCCTACTCCAACCCTACACAGAGTACTCTCTCCCCATATTTCGCCACATGGATGGTTGAGATGCTCTAGGGTCTCCATTCAAATCACTGGATATTTAATGGTGAATTTTCTGGGAGATGTATTCATTTTCTTCTGTCCACATTCAGAAAATGTGTTCTCTTCCTCTAGCCGGTCCACCGAGCTATGGATTTATTCGACCCTTCCACCAGTTTCAGAGAAACTCCTCTTTTTCATGGAGGCAAGAAATCGGTTTGTTCTACGCGTCATTGAATATCTGTAAGTCTCGTTTAAATTTATTTTATACATGTCGTTTCATTTGTTGGTGTGAGATATCCATAGACATCTCAAAATTTTCTTTATTTCGTATGTTCACATTTTATTTATGCTCTCGAAGTTTGCTATGCTAGAATTTTTAACTACATGAAGAGGTGTGCCGAAAATATCTATTCTCGAGAAAATTCTTGTTTAACATTTGCGTTTCTGGTGATTACTCTCACCCCAAATTTTTTGTTATCTTTTACGATTGTAAAATTTGAATTAATTTTATTTTTTATTTCTGAAACTCTGGATTTCTAATGTCTACGATATTCTGTATATTATACCTTGCTTTTATTGTAGAGCCTCGATCTTTATGAGATTAGAGTCTCTATGCTAGGTTTCTCGAGGTATTTATTTCCTCTAAAATTCATAGATTTATGAAACCCTCTGTATAATAAAATTTTCTTCTACATTCATATAATTGAAATTTATACAAATAATGTTTCTCTGCTGCAGGTGCAATCCTCACCTCGCTATTCTCTTTTCTTTTTTTTAGCTATTCATGCTTGGTTTAGCTACAACCTTATAGCTCTGTTTTGTTTAATTCCCAAGTTGGTGTATTCTTCTCAAAGGGTTTTGGCATTAACATGCGATGTCCCCTTTTTATTTATGTGGAATTATCTAATTAAAATTTTAAACGTTGTGATGATTTTATCATATATAGTGACTCTGTAATAATTCATAATTTTATTTCTGGACTATGCATAAAATTTTGACATCTGAATATATCGGGGAGTCAACAACTTTTACTATTTCACGAAAGTAATATTATTATTTCATGGTGTTTTCTAAATTTTTACCAATTTCAGGAAGCCCTCTTATAGTTAGATTTTTCATCCTGATAGACTTTTCTTTTGATCATTCAGAATTTTGTTATAATTCTCATGCTAAAAGAATTGACTTAACAGAATTCCTAGAATGTCCAACAAAATTTTCGAATTCCAATATGTAAAATTTTTGGTTCTACTGGTTCTCTTATATTATTATTGCATCATCTTTAATGGATAGATATTCATTCTACTTCCATATTAACCAAGAGTAAATATGTATGTATATATATATATATATATATATATATATATATATATATATATATATATATATATATATATATATATATATATATCCAAATTTGGTCCATCTCTTTACAAGAATGACCGTATACAACCATCACCTATTTTTCTAATTTCTGTTACATTAACAATTCCTTTATAATTGTTGTAGAATTCTGCTATGTAGATGTGGTTACAGGATGTTGAGAACAATTCTCCTGGTGATATTTGGTTTCTATTCATAATTAGAAATTTTCCTAGTTAGAGAATATTACTGATACTGCTAGAATTATCACTCAATTAATTCCAAACGAACTATTTTGGTTGTAAATTAAACTGTTTAATTTTACTTCCAATTCACATACATTATCAATTTAAAATATATCAATATTAAGTCTGCATCAGATGAATAAACATCTTAGGTTTCTGTTCTCAAGTTCTATTGAACATCTCTTTATTTATACATTTTTGTCACATCTATAATACTTTTTATAAGATTGACATTTTATAGAATTAAATTTTCTATATTAATTTATCAGGATATCTGCCAGCATTAGCAAAATGCCAATTTTTTTTTTTAAATATATATGTTAGCCATCCATGGGCTCTCCATATTTTCATTTAGCTATACTCTTATTTATTTAGCTGTCAATAATCATAAACTTTCACTATACTCAGATATAGTGTTTTGTGTTCAGTCTGTTATATCTCCTTTCTAACTCAAGAGATATGGAGTATCTTTATGATTCATATATTTTCTCATATGAAGGTTTTTTTTTATACAGTATTCATATATCATATGCATTAAATTATCATCATAGTTGAACATCTTATGATATTGTTCCGAATTATCATTTCTATAACAAGTATAAATTTTCTTGTAGATTGTTATTTAAAATATATAGTTCTTTCAAGAAATTTGGATATTCATTTATTCTTCTCATCCATATAGAAATTTAAAATTAGAGAAGTAGATTAAAGTTATAAATTTTATTTGTGTATGGGAATAAGATATATCTCCATATTTAAACTAGTATCAGGTTTATAAATTCTAGTCGATATTTCCCAATAGACTCTATTCTTACAACTATACAGATGTTAGAGAATTATTTCTTCTAATAAGATCTGTTAAATGTAAGGAATTTCATATCTACAGCATAAGTATTTAATGCTTTCAAGTTTAATAAAAATTTAAGATTTCATAATACAAATCTGCAACAACAATTTATTAATTAGATCCACATACCATTTCTTTCTATGACCAATCCTCCCAACCTCAGAATTATTTATCTTCGGAACTCACCCCCGAGCTGAGATCCTTCAGCAACAGACTAACCTCAGTCTCTCCTGAAACATCTTACTTAAGCCATGCTTTTCCTAAGCATGTTTCCAGATTCTACGTCCAAAATTTTTAGGATGCTTTCTTCCTATTTTTTCCTAGGCTTCCCTTAATGAGGTACTTTAAAGCTGTTTTCTCTACTTTTCCATCTTTTCCACCTCTTCCCAATTACTTTCCTCTTCATTGGGGAATTTCAGATTTTTCCTCTTAATCTAATTTAGCATTATTCCTTTCAAGGCTTTTTGAAAGGTTTTGGGAAAGTCTTAACCTATCCATATCCTCTTGGATCAGGTTCATGATCTCTTTTCTCATTTTGGTCATAGTGCACACATAATACATCATTTTATTTTTACTAAGAAATAATTAAAATAAAATCCACATAATAATTCTCCATTGGGGTCCACTTTCCCCTTTGGATTTTTGTTCAAATTTCTAACTTCAAAAGCATAGAACTTGGGGTGTTACACCATTATTCAAACCATCCATCTTAGCTTCCATGAATTTCTTCAAAACTTCCATTTCATTTTTTATTTCTATTTGCGAGATTTGGTGCACATTCCAGGTACTTTCGGCCACTTTTAACATAATTCTAATCTAATGCTTAGAAAGAGAGTTATGACAATTTTCCCAAGGTCACCTCTTCTATATGAAATTCAGAAGCCTGCAAAAACCCTAACTTTCACAGTACATATATTATAAAATATTTTGAACCAAGATCTGAAATTTGTATACAAAGTTCCTCAGGATTTCCTCTTCAAGCAAGGAAGAGCAAGATCAAGCAACTACAATGAGGTTACTTGTAGGTATCGATTTAAATTTCAGATTTCCTTTCTAGATTTAGCATGCATGGTACATGAATTTGTGGTTTTGGTTATTTTTTTGTCATTGGCATGAGTTTTTCCAGGTGTGACAATTATCTTCATCCTCACCTTGCCATTTTTTGGATAACCATGGTGTGATGGATTCTCTTATATTTGGTTTAGCTGGATTTCCAAATGGAGTCGAAGCCGAGTGGGGTGGTCTCAGAAATACTCACAAGGCCTAGGAATCCTGGTATGGGATACACGGTAAAGGTTGGTTGTGAAAACCTTGAATGAGCCTAGGAATACTTGATCATTGAATGGTGGGATACATGGTAAATCTTAGTGGTGAATACCTTTTATTTGGCCTAGAAATCCCTTGACCGGTAATTTCAGGATACACGATAAGCCTAGAGGGTGGAGACCTCATAAGCCTAGGAATCCCTTGACCAATAATGGTAGGATACATGGTAAATTCAAGAGGCTGAGACAAAAAACTTCCTCATAGTTTAGGTGGAGAGCTACAGAGGCATCCATGCTTGTTTAAGGCCTAGTGATCCTGTGGGGATTGCAGCAAAGCCTAGTTATTTTGATGAGGGTACAGGCCTAATGATTTGATGGGGATTGTGGTAAAGACTAAGGAAGCCCTAGTTGGTTTTGTTGTGAGTCCCACATTCATTCTTCGAATATGGCATGAGGGTGATTGGATGAAATAAATATTTGCCTCAACCCAATCTATGGTTGGGAGGTTCATGGAAGTCCCAGAAATGGTTGGCTTATGCATTGATTAATAAGAGATTATTCTCCTTGGTATTTTATGTGTAAATGTATTGGTTCATATGTGACTCTTATGGTTGTTATATCCTTTTTATTTCTATCGGTTATATGATGGGTATGAACATGTTTTATGATCGTCTAGATGTATGCCTCTCATCATGTTTTCAGTAGAAAATGATCGTACAATGATTGTATGACATAATATATGATAATGCAGTTATTTTGATATGGAAAAAAATGCTCCTTTACCAATCTTAGATAAGTATGAAACCCCTATGCTTAGATCTGTTGTTATGACTGGTAGATTACATATTTGTGACATGTTTGACAAAATTCCTGTCATGGATAGTAGGGGTAAGATAAAGTTTTTGTACCAATGTTTTAATTAGTAGCCTTATTCCTTTTTTATTTATCATTTTTGAAGTTTTCATGAAGTTTTGGTTAGTGGCCTGAGACCTAGCCCTTAAAACGTGGCTCAAAATCTGGGGTCGCTGGCAAAAAATTGCCTGAGAAAGTACACAGTTGTTGCAATGCCTTGTTGTGGGAGCGACTGGAAGGCATCATTCATATGCATGGTCTGTCATGGGAGTGTAAGAGGGTCCATATGAGTAAAATGACAAGTTTCCTCAAGGGTTGGTCACCTGGCATGGTTGGTTGGATCCTAAAGGTTGTGTAGCATGTCTGGAAGGTTAGTTTGGTTTCGTATTGTCAGTTCCAATTCTTTAACTGTACATCGAGAATTGAATCACTTCATGGTAGACTATCATCACATGGTTACTCCATTGGACCAGTTAGCTTGGGTAAATGTGGGAGGATGGTATTATAGGGTGCTATTAGAGCGGGTTTTTCTCTCTTTGGGTGGTGTTTGGTTTATGTTTTCTTTGTGTGATCTCTGATACCACAGGGTGTTATTAGATCATGGTTAATCCCTTGGACTCGATGGTTAGTGCATTGGTAATGCATACATGTCAGTTGAATATGTGTTCTTTATTATTATGTAATATGTTCTTGTTGTGTGTAAATCGTGGTGGTCATGGTTACAATTGTGTCGCTATGTGAAAGTTGATGGTGATTTTGTTGGAAGTGGTCATCATGAATGCATGTCGGTTAGACATTGTTTGTGAATGTTAATGTTCATATGTTATTATGCATACATTTACACGGTGAAAGTTTTCATGCATGAGGTCATGGTATGTGGTTAGTATGGTCATGCATTGATAACTGGATAATGATTGAAATGATGTTTATATGATGCTATGATTATGATTATACATATATTGTTCCAATTTGGTTGATCTTGAAGATGAGATATTCTCCCTTGAACTATACCGAGGTATGTTTATTATGTTATTTTTTGGTTTTAGTTGACATGGTATAAATGTAGGAAAGAGATCAAAGATAAATAGGAGGATCGCAGACTACAATTCACGATATTCTCCCTATGGGTCAGATGAGAAACATGGTGTTTGGAATTCTTCTGACTTAGCAAAAAAAATCATAAGTTTTAAGGCATACTTAAGAATTTGAAAGTCATATAATGACAAGATCATTCAGGCATAGGATAAATAAGAAAAAGATAATGCAGTCATTATTCAAAGTTTTTCATAATTGCAGAGACAGGGACCACTTTGGATCAACCATGGTTAGGAAGATATGACTAATGGGGCATATGGTAGTACATATCATGGTGGGCATAGGTCTGATAGAGATAACACATGCAGAGATGGAAGGCTTTTGGATACCCCATATAATAGAGGTGATGGACATAAGTTATACTCCTGTTCCAGTTCTGACAGGAATTATGATCGACATCATTATCATCTTTCCAAGAGGAGTGACAAGGGATATTTTTCAGATGAGTTCCAGAAATAAAATAAACCTACCTTTGATGGAGATTTGAAGTTGCCAAAGCATGGTTACTTTGGATGAAGAAATTCTTTGAGTTGCATGAGTACACATAGAACATGTAGAATAGCTATATTTAGCCTCAAAAGGAAAGCAGGCATATGGTGGGAAGGCGTGAATCGTTTCTAAGAAATCAGGATAGAAGAGTTGATATTTCATTAATTCATAAGACTTTTCAGGAAGAAGTGCTTGTAAGAGAGGTACTAAGACAACAAAACCAAGGAATTTTATGAGCTAAAGATGGGATCGATGATAGATGAGGAGTACATGACCAAGTTCTTGGAATTGTTGAGGTATGTAAAATGAAAATAGTTTATCATTGGTTAAATGTTTGTGCATTTGAGTTTAATGGTATTCCTACATCAACACATTTGAATGTATTGTTTTTGGGATCATATAATATTATTCTTGGTATGGATTGGCTATATATTCACAGGACGAAGGTGGATTTTTATGATAAAATGATTGAGTGTTTGGATGAAAATGGAGAAAAAAGTATCTTGTAGGGTAAGAAGAAAGAAACACCAGTTAGAATGGTGACAACTATGCAAGAAAAGAACAGTCTCAGAAAGGGGTATGTGTTATTCACTATGCATATTTCTAATGATAAATATTAGAAGGATGAGGATGTGGAGGTATTTAACATGTACTCGATATTGGAATAGTTTTAGGTTTTGTTTCCAACATATTTTTCATAGTTTCCACCTCACATAGAAGTGGAATTTTCCATTCAGTTGGTACCAGGGGCATCACTAACATCGAAGGAACCATACATGATGAGCACTCTATATTTAGTTGATTTTAAGTTTTAGTTGAAGGAAATGCTTGATAAGGGATACATTACACCAAGTGTATCACCGTGGGGTGAACCATTGTTGTTTGTGAAGAAGAAGGATGGTACTATGAGGCTATGCATTTATTACAACCATTTTAACGACGTAACAATCAAGAATAAGTATATATTTATGAGGATTGATGACTTGTTTGATAAGTTCAAGGGAGCATAAAATGTTCTTGAAGGTTGACTTGAGATTAGGATACCATTTTCAGACCAAGTATGGGAATTATGAGTTTGTTTTAGTTCCATTTGGTTTGAGTAATTCCCCAACTAACTTTATGTGCTTGATGAACAATGTGTTGCATCCCTATCCGGAAAATTTTGTTATTGGATTCATTATGACATCTTGATATATTATAAGAATGACGAAGAGCATATTGAACACTTAAAAATAGTATTGATATTGTTAAGAGAAAATCAATTATATGTTAATCTCGATAAAAAAAAAAATATTTCAGAAAGAGGTACATTACTTGGGACATGTTTCCAAGGAAGGCATACTAGTGGATCCAGAAATGATAAGGGCTATCATGGAGTGGGAAACTCCTAGAAATGTGGATGCAGTAAGATCATTTATGGGGCTTGAAAGTTAATATAGGAGTTTCATAAGGAATTTCTCTTGAATTGTGTGTCCTATTACGACACTACAAAGGCAAGGTAAGAAATTTGAACGGATGGAGGAATGCACAACTAGTTTTGAACAATTGAAGCAGTTGTCGAGAAATGCTCTAGTGTTAAAGATTGTACATTGATACAAAGAGTTTTTGGTGTGTAAAAATGCTTTCAAAAGAGGACTTGGTGGAGTACTTATGCAGTAAGGACAATTATTATTCTATGAGTTGCGAAAACTAAATGCGCATGAACAAAATTATTCGACACATGATCTTGAGTTGGCAGTGATCATCCATGCATTAGAGATATGGATGCACTATCTTCTTGGCAGGAGGTTTGTATTGATGAGCGATCATATAAAATTGAGGTATATATTTGAATAAATGAATATGAATTAGAGGAAAGCTAGATGGTTGGCCATGATTAGTGAGTTTGAATTTGAGATCAGGTACAACAAGGGTAAAGAGAACAAGGTTGCAGATGCTCTTAGCAGGTGGATATAAGTAAATCACATAGAATCTATGAGTTCTTATGGGATATAATTACATGATCATATGTTACATGAATATAAACAAGATGGCAGGTACATGGAGGTTAGGCACAAGTTATATAGATTACACGTGAGCAATATGCACTACAACAAAACAAGAAATTTGTGTTGGATTTAGTGCCAGATTTTAGTGCATTTTTTTTACAATTGGGGAGAGAAACTTGGCACTAAATTTGGCTCTATTGTATGTTTTTGAAATCATTATTTTTTTGCGCTTGATTTTACATCCTTTTTTACGCTATATTTTGCAGCAAGATTTGCATCTAATTTTATGATAGGTTTTTCTTCTAGTTTTGTGTCATTTTTTGCATCTATTTTTCATCAGTGTTTGGTTCCTCTTTTGTGTCATTCTTTGCTTCTATTTTTCAATATCATTTGCATAAATTTTACACCATATTTTTCATCCAATTTAATTCCTTTTTTTGCATCCATTATGTGCCAATTTTTGCATCTAGTCTTATGCTAGGTTTTGCATCTAGTCTTACACTAGTTTTTTCTTCTATTTTTGTACCGATTTTTGCATCTAGTTTTGCACCAGCTTTGGTGCCTATCTTTGCACCATATGCTGAATTCTATTTAGCACCAAATTTTTCATCCATTTTTATGCCCATTTTTTCATCTTATTTTGGAAAATTTTGATCGTCCTCTATTGCATTTGATTGATCACCCTTTTTTAGATCTTGTTTTGCACCATGTTTTGCATCATTTGCTACATCCAATATTGAATAATTTTTAACACAATTTCGTGCATCCAATTTTACATCCTTTTGAGCATTCAAGTTTGAATATATGTTTACATCCAATGTTAAACCATGTGTTGTATCCAGCTTCACATCCCATTTTGTGTCTAATGTTACATTCAATTTTGAGCCATTTCTTGCATCCACATTTGCATTTGTTTTTGCACCAAGCTTTGCATCACCCTTTGCATCCAATATTGCATCTCATTGTGCATCCAATTTTGAGATATTTTTATGCCCATTTTTGAACCATTGTTTTGTGTCTACTTATGTTTCCAACGTTTACGTCCACTTTTTCATCCAATTCTGCATCCTTCTTGGTGTCTAATTTTATATCATTTTCACTATCCAAATTGGCATCGTTTTTTTGCCTCATTTTGTGTCCAAATTTTCCTCTCAGTTTTTGTATAAGTTTGAGTATGAATTTGCATCTTACTATTCATCATTTTTTACATCCAATATGATGTCCTCAGTTTCACCATTTTCTATCCTCATTGTGCATCTCATTTTATGTTGTTTCTTACATTCTTTTTTATTTCATTTTTTGGGTCCAAGTTTGTATCCCAAATTTACACCATTCTTTGCATTATCTTTTGGACTCATAATTTGCATCCTTTTTGCTTGTTTTTAGCACCCAACTTAGCATCCCCCCTTTCATCCTATTTTACATCTAGTTGTCTATCTATTTTTTTGCATCTAGTTTGGTGTCCATTTTTGAATCCTTTTGTGTTCCCAATTTGGTATCCATTTGTATGCCATGTTTTTTCCCCCCTTTTGTGCCTATTTTTGCATCCTTTTTCACTTCTAGTTTAAAACACTTTTGGTGTCCTTGTTTGAATCTTGTTTTAATTCCTAATTTTACATCCAATTCTACTCCCAATTTTGGATTCTCCATTTGGCTTCTTGTGTAGAGCATAATTTTTTTCCCATTTATGAACCCCTTTATGGATTAATTTTACTAATGTTAATTTCATAGTGAAATATATCACAGTTTCTAAATATCATTAAAGAAGATATCACAATTCAAATTGATAACAACGTTTGTAAAGAAATTTAAGGGAAATTGACAACATCAATCCAAAAATAGAAATTTCATCATATAAAATAATTCCCCATCAAAAAATCATTAACACATTTTAATTTACATATATGAATACCAAATCAAAACTCATCATAGATATCATTATTCCAAAATAAATTCACATCCACAAAAGAAAGGAATCTTTGGTCATCTCTTCCCATGACCCAACGGAATAATAAGAATATGAAAAGATGTAGGATGTTTTCCATAGTATATATACTACTAAAAATGATCAACAAGAAATCCCCTTTACACAATGTCATGTCAAATAATTTTCCAATTAAAGGAATTTCTTAGTTAGAAGTGCTTGGCCTGGCAAGAAATATCAAGGCAAGGTGCTTTCTCCCAAAACTATAGAAAAATACTCTCCATGGGCATATTTTGATGGGGCAGCAAGCAATGCAGGCTATGGAGGTGGTTCCATTGTATATCATTCAGACACCCACCATTACAATATCGAGATGGGATTAGGCCCCTGCACCAACAACTATTTAGAACTTAACTGCCTCAGACTACTTCTTATCTTTTCCCTTGAGAAAAGATACAAAAGAGTTCAGATTTTTGGGGACTCTAAGATTGTAATAAATTGGTTTCACAATGAAGGCTGATGTCATGTGCACACACTCACAAGTTTGTTAGATGAGGTTATTCCACTAAAATCTCACTTTGAATCCATTATTGTTGTTGATATTTACAGGGAAAGGAACTAGGTGGCTGACTACCTTTCCAAAGAAGACGCGTAGCTAACTTCGGGACAATGGCTCATCAATTAAAAGAATAAACCAGATGATTTCTAGTATTACCACGGGCCTTTCATTGATGATACATAAGTTTTTGGTTCCATATAATCAGACCAACTCATTAGAGTCGTCATTGGCTTATCAGCTTTTTGGATACATTATTTTTTATGTTATTTATGTTTAGACTTGTACAATACATTGTAACTATTTTTATATTTTCTCGAATCACCCTGAAATTATTATAACTTCTAGTATGACCCTATTTTTTTGCATTTTCAAAACATACAGCTGATACAACATGTAATTTTCTTTATATCAATGAAAATTAGAATTTTTTCCTAGAAGAAAAAAAATTTCTTTTCTCATATCTAGGAATTTATATGATATATTTTTCCCTTATATTTAGGAATTTATATAATAAATTTGAAACCGTATATTAAATTTTAGATTACCAAATTTTATTAAATATTGTGTTCTTAAATTAATTTAAATATAAAATATATATAGGGTTATTTTGATTAAAGTGACATTAAATATGATAAAAGTAAAATAATTAAAATGGTATATTAAAAAATCATCTACATAGAATTATTTTATTGATTTCTTAATTTTTTTAATGAGATATCTTTCAGATTAATCACATTAGAAGGATTTGGTTGACGTTTTGAACCAACGAATGTGGGCCATCCTCGAGACAAAGGTGAAAAAACCAATCAATTCTATAGAATAAATATCAGAGATGCATCATGCTCCAGAGTTAGACGTTATGAACTAGACATTGGGAATTAGTTATTGAAATACTCAAAATATTTTTTTCTTATGAACTAGTCGTTATATAACCATATCAGTTAATAAATTAATTTTTATATAAAGTTAAACTATGGAAAAGGGAGATTTTAAAATTTAATAAATTAATTAATATATATATATATATATATATATATATTTATTTATTTATTATACAGGATAATTTTAAATATAAATAGCAATGAGAAAGGAGAACATAAAATAGTAATAATAGAAACCTTATATATTAGAAATAAAATAGATAACTAATAAAAAGAAAATAAAAAGTAGAACAGAGGGTGAAATCAAGAGGAAAGTGTTGGAAACCAACCAACATCCCTATTGAGATTGATTTCGTTCTTCTCAATTTTAATATCCTCTCTAAGCCTCCTGAGGTGGAAGTGATCAACCTTAGCAATGACTTTGGAATCCTCAATGCGGAGATGGTGCTTGGGTTTCTCCTCATGTTCAGCTAAATTTGATGAGCAAGAGTGATTTTGTTTGATGTCAGTAGCATGCTCATCGATTCTATGGTTAATGGTGTGACCCTTTTATCCAATGTAGGGGGCCCATAAGAACAAGGGATGAGGTAAAGACCTTTCATGTCTTTAGGGTATATAGGGTCTTTAACATACATATAGAACTTCTAATTGTACTAAGGAGGTTTGTAGGGTCTTTAACTGACTTAAGAGAACTTCTTAATTTTTTCTTAATGTGCAGAAGAAAGACATTACAAAATTGGTAGAAGAAGTCAAGCAATAGAAAAGACAAGTCAAGATATGGAAGTTTCAGGGCTCAAGGTGCTTTAAAAATCTTAAAAAGATTACGAAGTGACTCAAGAAGGCTTGAGGTAAGAAGATTAAGGCAGTGAAAGCAGGGATCAACATACAAGTTCAGGATTGAAGGGAGGCTCCTTGTTTTGATTTTTGCAGCAGGTAAAGGTTGTGTGAGGACACACAACAACTTAGGGATGGGAGGATGTTGGTAGGCTAAAATTATTCAATTTTTACCCGCTTCCTTCTTCAAAACCACAACCTTAGACCTCTATTTTATCCTCTTAAATCTCCTTATTCTTACACTATTCCAAGAATCATGTCTATTACTGCACTAGCTTTATATTTCATATTTAAAATTTATAAAGCACTTAATTAATCATTTTAATAGATTTTATGCCTTTAATATTTCTTGCAACTAATACTTTCTCCCCTAAAGTATTTGATAGGAAAATGTATTAATCGTTTCATTAGAATGGTCGAGTGTAGGTAGGATTCTTTCACCGTTTGAAACTGCTTGCTCATAAACTCTCGTGATAGCTCAATACCTAACACGGGCATATCGTTCCAATTTTTCTTGTTCAGTTGTGGCTATCTCGAGTTGGAATCAGACCAGAGGAAAGTCAGGGATATGTTTGAGATTAGGTCTCCAACCAACGATTATATTAGCACTCTTTAATAGTCGTAGTCTTAGTTTGTAACGCTATTTTTATTTTGTTTCAGTTGAAAGGCTTGGATTGAAACGACTATATGTAATTTCATTTTTTCCCCAGGCATAACTGTTGTATAAGATATGGATTTCAGATATGAATTAGCTAGAGATAGAAATGCTACTGTAACTTTCGTGAAATTGTGATTTTGTTGTTGTCGCCCTTGTTTTCGGCTAGATTCGATGTCACGATGTACATTTTCTGATTTTAAATTAATACAAAGGAGTTGTGCCATGTTATTTCATCTTGCATTTTAATTATTTATTTATGTGTCACTGAGTGCTGAAGTTTCAAGTTTCCTAAAACGGGAAACGAGCTGGTTGGCTAGGCCCAACCAACTTATCTCATTCTCCCTTTCTTTTTCATTTCGTCAAAGGTGTGCGTTGATTTTGTTTAAATGCAAAGCGTAGGTTAAGCTTATGTTCCTTTCTTTCACAAGATTTCTGGTTCTATTTCATTGATAGTGAATGTGTGATAGATTTGTGGGTTGAATGTTATTTAAGTTTCATTTACCTGCAGTAATTTCCTTTTCCAAATCTTAGTTTACATCTTCTTGGATTGTGCAAGCACGTTATTGCTACACTAGTGCATTTACAGTTTTGCAACTTGATTTTGTTGGTTCATCACAAAAAATCTTTTTCATTCCTTTCTTTCACAGATATTCGATACCTTTCTACAAGTGACTGTTCATCATCAAATAGAATTATTTTTAATATAAAGAGTTAAAATATTAGGAATTAAATATGCTTTGGTAATTAAGGAATGAACAATATTACAACACCTTGATCTGTACCTGCACTCTACACTTTTAAGGAAAGAATTAAAACTCATTTTGAATGATTAAAGTGAACCTTTCTGAGTAAAAAATATTAAAAGGTAGATCTGATTTATGTGGGTAACTATTACAGGGATAAAGCCTGTTGTTATACTTAGATAATTTCTTTGACTTCATGAAAGAGTTCCTTGATTGAATAAAGTGTGCTTTGGCTTCTGAAGTTCATTTTTATTTAGAAGTATATTTTCATTTCAAAGTTCAGTTTTGTTGAAGAATTCTTTTGTTTGTGGAAGTTATTTCATATTTTTGTTCGCCTTTGCAAATTATTTTCATAGTAGCACACTCTTTAACTTTTCTCGAAAGTAATTAGAAAATTTGGTGCAGGAACCTTTGTTACAGTATAGGAACGAATATGCTGATATAGGAACATAGTTCTCTAGTCCTAAGCCTGAGAGCCCCTGCATAAAGACATAAATATCCAGTATAAGTGTAAGACATACTTCCAACACATAAGCCTTGCGCCTGTACTCATGCAAGAAGATTGCATGAGTACAGGAATAACAACTTAGTGCAGGAAGGAAAATCCTTGAAGAAGGGAGATCTCTTCAAGGGACCAATTTTTAATATATAAAAAACTATACTAAAGATAAACATAGAATTTTAATTTGGTAAGTAGGATTGTTTGCAGTAGTTTTAAAGTTACTTTCATTGGCTTCTTCACAAATTAATTTCTTTCATATTCTAGTACTAGAATTTCTTTGGTGTAAATTTCTGTGTGGCCTTTCTTTTTGATTTTACAAGATTGCAATTAAAGTAGGAATAGGGATAGGAAAATTTCATACCATTTATGGTATTTCCTATGTTTTGTCACTATGTTTATGAAAACCCCTGGAAGATAATTAAGTGTTGAAGGATTTTTCTTAACTGCAATTCCCGCACCCAGCAACCACATAGTCTCTTTCTTTCGTACCATCATATCATCAAATAAATTCAACCTTTCGGAACATCATTCCTTCTATATCAACATGGTAACAAGATCATATATTTAATCAACAATGCACACTTGAATTCCACTAAGTTTGTTACAACTCCCTCTTTCCATCATGCTCATCATTATTAAGTTATCACCACATATGAGTTAGGTAAGGATAGTCAACATATTGAAGACTTTAAAACTGCAAATGTTCAACAAAAAGTACAACCAAGAACAAATATACAAGAAAATAAAGTTAAATTTATTAATATAGGGTTAACATGTCATTACAAATGGAGAATATAGGGTTATCAAAGCTTTGAATGAGAAGTCAAACTTTTAGATATAAAAAAAAGAATTAAACAGGGATTACACCATTGATACCATATACTCTTACAACAAACTCGAATAGGGTTTTTTTCACAAACTCTAGATTCTAACAACAAATTCTTCTAGGGTTTTATTAAAAACCCTAAATTTCATCGTCTAAACCTTAGATATTGACAAATATATAAAGTTAGAATTTCAACCAAAGCGAAATATTTTTATATATCAAGTTTATATAATCTATATCAATCTTTACTAGGGTTTTGTCATAAACTCTAGATAAAATCATCAAAAGTTTAACGTTAGATATACAATAACTTGACCCAGTTAGGGTTTGGCTTATGCCTAGGGTTTCATTCCTAAGATCTTATATTAACTATTACAAGGGTTTTCTCATAATGTTATGAAACCAACTCCAAAAATGGAAGAAAAGAGAGATAAATGCCTTGGAAATAGGCCACTTTGAGGGGGAAACATAATTTACATTACATAAATGAAAAATTCTTGGATGAGACAAATGAAAAAACCTCATTCTATATACAGGATTCGATGGGGTCACAATATAATCCTAGCCGACGTAATAATAATAATGTAAGGGAACAATAATAACAATATGGGTGTTACAGTGGTACAGCAATAAAAATAAGGGGGCTATAATAACCACAATAAGGGACTACACTAGTAATACAGGGACCTAACACATAAACCCTAATTCATCCAATCCTAAAGAAGCTAGGGTTTCATCATATGATTTAGAAATCAACAAAAAACATTACAAGGCTATGGTTTCATAGTGAACACTAAAGGTTAGGGTTTTACCAGAGTGAACAAAATATTGTGTGACATTGATTGATTTAAACTAGATATCAACCTCCTCAACACTATGAAAACCTTGTACATGAGAAAGTCAGTAACATAATGCAAACTTTAAGGACAATATGATCGCACCTTTTTATATGAATAATACATGTTGTACACCTTGTATATGTAAACATACCTCGAATTGCTTATGTAATAAACCTTCTAGGGTTTCCTATTGAAGGAATCCCTTAGAATTTACTTAAATATTTAACCTTTAGAATATACCTATGAGATTAGTCATAATAAATCCCCTCTCTCTCTCTCTCTCTCTCTCTCTCTCTCTCTCTCTCTCTCTATATATATATATATATATATATATATATATATAAATTAAAACTTATCTATTGTGGGAAAGTAAAATATTTTACTTTAAGGGCTCCCTCTTATCATGAAGTGTCAATATCCTCATGGCATTGGATCAAAATTTATTTATGTACCTGCAAAATTTACTTGCAAAATACTAGCAAGAGTATACAAGTACAAAAGTAAGCTAGGGTTTCCAATTTCTCCCTAGACCACGTGCAAACCTTAGAGACCAAAACTAGGATATCTATGTGTGAAAAAAAGAGAGTAAGGTTATGGTTTCTCAACCAACTAGGGTTTACAAGAATTTAGGTACTAAAATTCATCAATAATTTGAAATTTACAAACCTCATAGACAAGAAAATGAGATTTCTAATCCAAATTGAGTTAGACAAAATATAAGTAAAGATGATTATACGTACCTCAAGGACTACTTACCTTAATTCTCCAAAACATTTGTTGTTGAGGTACCTTCAAAATTCCATGATCACTTTTCAAGGACGAATTTCTCAAAAGATGAATAGGTTGAGAATTCCCTTCAAGAGGTGAAACAACTAACGGTAGCTTCTTCTTTTAATATCATAGATCTTCAAGGTTAGAAATTCCTTTTGGAACTTCCCAAGCGTATATATTCTTGACTTCATAGGTTTCCTTGCTTCACATTTTTCACTGTGTATTGTAGTAGAAAAAATCTATAATGCTTTACGTTGGACTGATATTTATATTTTGATAATGATAAGATATTCAAGGCATATAATAGTTTTGTCTTGCTTCAAGTTGGACACAAAATTATAGATACTTGCACCAAATATTTTTAAGAATAAGAGATAATACCACTACTTTTAAAATTATCATGATAGCTTCATTAAATCACTCATGTAGACCTCTTAAATAGACTCATTATATATCATACAAAAAATATTGCTTTTATCCTTTTAGGTCAGATTTTTTGTGACTCAAAGATTTCCAATATTATGTGTGTGTGTGTGCGTGTGTGCCCAAGTCCTTTGACTACAAAGCACAAAAATTGACAAATTTGTTAGCTGGTAAACAAAGCTTGAATATAGACTTTTGATATTCCATGTTGGTCCTTTATCAAAGAAGACTTTTTGTTGGCTTGAAGGACTGTCTCTCTTCCTACTTGACCGAAAATTTGGTCATGTATATATGCATATAAATATAAACATTGGATTTCTGAGATGGCACAAATCCTTTAGAATTTTTAGATTTCAGAGGTGATTTTAGACCTTAAATTTATGCCCAAAATTTCACTTTACTTCAAAAGGAACTCAACCTTCAAGGATCTTATGATCTAGACCTTATAATTAAGAAAATACTTATTTCCTCTTCTAACTTATTATGAATGTGCCCATAAAAATATGTTCCTTTTGTAGCTCATATTTCCTTGTAGGAGCTTGGCCTTCAAGACTAGATCAATTTGTCCCTTTACCCTTTGATTTTTCATCATTTAGATGTTTTTTTTTACTAACCTTAGCTCTGATACCATGTTCAGAAATATATTATGGAAAAATTAGGATAATGTTTTCTTGATTTCGCTTCCTTGACATGTACCTATGATATTATATTTTTCTTCAGTTGATTACATTATTGTTCTTATCATCAAATAAATTCGAAAAACATAAGATAAAAACCATTCAAAATGAGCACAAAATGTAGGTTCTGAGCCATGGAAAAACCCCTTTCATAGGGTAAAACCCAAAATAACTCTTCTTATAGAATTAATATCTAACGAGATTTCCAAGACCAAGACAAAAAACTGCTTTCACAAAAGACCATGTCAACCAACCTTTTAATTTTTCAAGTAAAACATATTCAAGAGGATAACAAGAAAAAAACTTCAAAATATAACTTCTCTTCCTTTTGAAATTTTTGGGGCAGGTGGAAACCCTAACAACCTCAGATATTTTTACACTTGTTATTACTAATCTAGAACCAGTTGGGCTATATAAATGTCAACATAGCACAACTATTTCAAACCAATTTGGACTGGAAGTTAGCCCTTCCAATCAGAGAGGGCTCTCTCAAAAGAAAAATGAAATTCTCAAGGTAAAAATTATATTGCAGATTGATAAATATTTTTTGTATAAGTGATTTTTTAGGTGGAAGAGTGTATCAAGGCTACCATTAGGCATGGATTCAACTATGGGACTTCAATTACAAGAAATTGAAATCCATCGAAGCTCAGGCAATTGTGTAGGAATTTACAAGGTAAGCTCCGTAGATCAAAAACCAAAGGACACCGCTCACAAACATATCAAAAATCATTACACACGTATTATCATGTGATTAAAACCATCAAAGAGGGAAAGAGTCCACAGCATGAGCCAATAGGACCACTTCAGGAAATTTATTAATATAAAAGAAAAGTTACATATGTTTCTCTCATAAACGGTTACCAGAAAAATGACCCTCCATGCTCTTTAAATAGAGATCATGGACTAGTCAGGTGTTAATCCATGGATCAAGTGTTGTTAATACTGAGGAGAGAGTGAACCATCGGATCACTACAAATCGTGACCGTCAGATTATAAGTTACAAATGTACATAGTAAAGAAACACACTTTACCTAACTCTACACTAGACTAAGTTATTCTTAACTATTTCCTATGTGTCGAAATATCCTAACATATCCCCTTAAGAACAACTTGGAATAGAATTTAAGGATTTACAAAGGTGACACAAAAGGAGCCTATTTCCTATGCGTCGAAATATCCTAACAACCCCCCTTAAGAAAAAATTGGGATAGGATTGAAGGATTTATGAAGGTGACCCAATAGGAGAAGGAAGGAGGCACTAGAGCCTATCCCCCCTTAATGATAACTTTCCTGAACCCAAAGCATGGATTGAAGTTTGGAAAAATTTTCTTCTATGAGAGCCTTTGTAAAGATATCCGCTACATGATCATTGGTTGGACAGTACTATACTTCAAGAACACGATCATGAATTAGCTTTCCGATGAAGTGTATGAGGAGCTGAATGTGTTTCCTATGCTGATGCTGAACTAGATTTGTACATAGATGAATGGCACTTTTATTATCACACCAAAGTGTAGTTGGATGCTGCTGATGAAGCCACATGGCTTCCTTGTTGGCTTCAACTACACCATGATACTCTTCCTCGGACGAAGAAAGAGATATGGAAATTTTTTTCTTACAAGACCAAGTAATAGGTCCTGAACCAAGAGTGAATACATATCCTGAAATAGACTTTCGTTCATCAAGGTCACCAGCCCAATTAGAATCAGTGAAACCAATCAACAATGGAGATTCCCCTGCACTGTAATGAATCTTGAACTGAATTGTACCTCGAATATATCAAAGTATTCTTTTAGCTTATTTCCAGTGACTTTCATGAGGTTGGTGCATAAACTGAGAAACAAGACCAATGAAAAAGGAAATGTCAGGATAGGTATGGGTTAGATACAAAAATTTACCAACAAGTTGACGGTATAAGGTTGCATTAAGTTCAAGGGTAGTAAAAGTGACTGAAAGCTTGAATCTATACTGGAAGGGATAAGGGGTTAGCTTATAATCTTCCATGTGAAAGTCGCGTAGAATATCATAGGCATACTTGGACTGAGAAAGGGTAATACCTGCTTTGGATTGCAAGACTTGAAGACCAAGGAAACAATGCAAGTGTCCTAAGTCTATCATTTCAAACTTATTTTTGAGGCTAGACTTCACATTCTTTATATGGTTGGGATCACTACATGTAAGGATCAGGTCATCAACATAAAGAAAAAGGATGGCGAAGGACTTACCCATTTTCTTTGTGTAGACAATGTTGTCACAATGATACCTAGAAAAGCCATTATCTAATAGAAATATATACATTTGTGCATACCAAGCCCCAGGATCTTGTTTGAGACCATAGAGAGACTTCCTAATGCGATAAAAAAGGCTGGAGTCATTTTTGATAAAGCCAGGGGGTTGTCCCATGTAGATTTTTTCATGTAAATCTCCATGTAAGAAGGTAGATTTAACGTCCACCTGATGGACTTCCCATTTAAAAGAGGTAGCAAAGGAAAGGACAAGGCAGATAGAATTAATTTTTTCAAGAGGGGAGAAGGTTTCAGTATAGTCAATTCCTTCAACTTGTGAGAATACTTTAGTGACAAGACAAGCTATATGTCTATCCACTTTTCCATTTGGTTCAAACTTTGTTTTGTAAACCCATCTGCATCTGACAAGTTCTCTTCCTTTTGGAAGGAGAACAAGATCCCAAGTATCATTTTCTAATAAGGAATGATATCCTTCATTCATAGCTTCATCCCAATATGGATGACCGAAAGCTTCTTGAAAGGTTTCTGGATCAAGATTTTCTAGAACTTGAGCGAGTAAGGAAGAGGCTCTTTTGAACTGAGAATGTGTACATCGTCGATCTGCAGGGTAACCTACAAGAGAACCTATTGCATCCTGAGTAGAGTAGACCCATATTTGAATTTGTGGAGTAAAAGGAAAAATTTCAAGAGGTGGAGGAGGATTTTCATCCTCGCTGTAATCATCTCAAGTAGAAGGAATGCTTTAAAAATAGAAGAGAGAGAGAGAGAGAGGTGGCACATATGCTGAATCAGGCTCGCAAGCCAAAGGTGGCCCACCAGTTGAATGAGGCGCGCAGGCCGATATATTTTCATCAAATTTTATATCTCCTCTAATGATTATCTTTTTTGTATTTTGGTTGAAGAAGTCTATATCCTTTGACATCTTCAAAATATCCAAACAAAATGCATTTTTCACTCTTAGGTTCTAAGGCTTTAAGTTTCGCATCTAGAATATGGGCCCAAGCATCACTTCTTAAAAACTGAAAGTGACTTAAATCTGGTTTGATTGAGCTCCAAGCTTCTTCTGGAGTTATATTCCTTAAAACCTTTGTAGGAGTGCAATTTTCTAGGTAATTTGCATAGTTTATTGCTTCTGCCAAAATATTGAGACCATGTCCTTTAGATTGAAGCAAACAATTAGCCATTTCTTTTAAGGTGTGATTCTTCCTTTCAGCTACACCATTTTGTTGTGGCATATATGGAACAGTATGTTGCAATTGAATTCCATGCTTAGTGAAAAAGTTGATAAATTTGTTGTTAACATATTCTCCTCCATTGTCTGATCTTAACTTAAGAATTGGATGTCCAGATTGTTTCTCAACAAAGGCCTTAAAGGGAAAGAACATGTTAAAAACTTCACTCTTGAGTTTTAAGAAGTATACCCAAGTGCGTCTGGAAAAATCATCAATGAAAGTTAAGAAGTAATTGCAACCAGAGAAAGAAACAATAGGAAGTGGACCACATAAATCATTGTGCACAAGATGGAATAGGGCTGAAGCGTGCCAAGAGGCACGTTTGTCAAAACTATACTAATGATGTTTTATGAGTACACACCTAGAGAAAACACCATATTGGAAAGATACCATAGGAAGAACCGTCAACATATTTTCCTTACATAGAGTTTTAAGGGAGCGATAGTTCAAGCGACCAAATCGCTCATGCCAAAGTTTTCTCACTTCATCATTATGAGCAACAAAAATGGAGGGAAGACATCAAGACCCAAATTTGTCAAAATTATACAACCTTGTGGAATCATCAGTAATGCTAGTAGCTAAAATATGTCTAGGATCTTTGAGGTTCTTGATTACAACATCATGAGGTGATAATTCTACTATTTTCCCTTCACCTGAATGAGTTATTTGATAAACAAATAGAAGGTTTCATGACAAGGTAGGAACAAATAGTACATCATTAAATTGACCATCATCTAGATGAATGGTTCCAGATCCTACAAAAATAATAGATCTATCATCACCAACATAAATATGTTTGGTGTTACAATGATTTAAAGAATAAAACATGGCTTTATTTCTAGCCATGTGGTAAGAAGCTCCAGAATTAGTGAGCCACTCATGAGAATGAGAAGAAGAATATCCATTTAATGCATAGCCAGATCTTGATGCTTGATAAACACAAGAAAAAAGTGGCATTCCTAAGGATGAAGGTGAAGAGTGCTTCAAATTGATCTTGTGCTTCTTCATTGCTGCTTCTAAGGCTTCCATCTTCTTAAAACATTTGGACTCTATATGGCCATAATGATTAAAAAAGTTGCAATGTATATCTGTCTTCTTCGCTTTGTTTTTATTTGACTTATCATTTTGGTGAGTTTCTTTTTTAGTTTGCGGCTGAAATTGCTAAGGACCCTTGTTTCGTTATGAACCATAATTTTTAGGATACTGCTTCTTGGGATTCTTATGGTATGGTTGATTTTGGGTTGCTAAAGCTTTCTTAGAAGCTTTTCCATAAGTGATAAGACCAAGGTGTAAGATTTTTTCTTGTTCTCTTATCAAAGAATTGCAAAAGGCATCAAAAGAGGGGTTCTTGTACACGGTTCGTGAAGAAATGATGGCTTCTCTAGTGGAATGGAAGGTGGAAACAAATACAAATTACGCAGGGACAAGCTTAGCAAGAATGAAATAGATGAGGCTACCATCGTCCTTTTTGAACTTAAAACCTTCTAAAAGAAGTCTAAGGGTCTTGAATTTGGACAAAAAATCTTTAGTAGAGGAGAAAGTATTGGGGTCCAAACTAAGCAACTCATTTTCAAGCTAGTGGGCCCTGATTTGATTTTGAATGCCAAAAATGGTATTTTTCTTTTTCAGGGCTTCGTTGGGGGTGTCAATTTCAAGGATATGAAATCAAAGATCTTGAGCAATGGACATTCCTATCAACCCTCGTTCTTGATCTTGTTTATTTTCCAGTTTAGAGACCTTATCATCATCGGAAGGTTTATTTTCTTTTCCTTTGGCTATTCTATAAAGACCTTTACTTATAAGTATATCTACCATGTGAGGTAACCATTGGAAATAATTGGTACTGTTAAGAATAACTGGGCATGCACTTTCCATTTTTTTTTAAAAACTGAAGCTGAAAAACCTGAAACTAGCAACTCCAATGGAAAGATCTTGAAAAATTAAGTTGATTAAAAGATGGCGGCTCAGAAAAAGGCTTTCGGATGAAGAGGTTATGCCTTTTTGAAAATACTGAATTGTAGATGTCGAATAGTTAGGGGAACGATTTGAAACTTGATGATGAAGTTCAACTTTTAAAAAAATTCCTGTGCCTTTAGAAATTTTTTTTTACAAAAGAAGCTTGAGAAAGAGACTTGAACCCAAGACTTCTATTCTCATAAACTAACTTCCTACCAAGTGATATAGTAAAAGGATTCTGTAATTGTTTGAAAGGAGAAAGGGGTGTTTCTTTTTTTCTGTGCTTTTTCCTGCACAAAAAATGAAAAAATGCAAGCCTTATGGTAGAACGTTAGATTTTCGGTCAGCTTTACTGGAAACTATCTGTTTTTTCACTATTTTTGATTTCTCGAGATCGCACAAAGATGCAGGGAAAGAGCATATGTAGCAAAAAAACTTCCCTTCTTCATGTTTCTCATTCACCGAGATCACACACAACGTAGAGCAAAGAGCATGCATAGAGAAGAGGGTATTGACCCAGAAAATACATCAAACATAAAACTTGAAATAAATAGAGGGAACCGAAATAAGTAGAACTACTAACAAATATAACTGCAAAACAGATACTCTATACCTCCAGATCTAAATTGACATAACTTGGGCAACCAGAAATCTTTTTGCATGAACCGAAAGGCATTCCTCACTGCAACAGACACTTCGGACACAAAAGAGCAGTTCTCTAGGCCTGAAAATTTTCATAAATAGTAGATCTAGAAAACGACATTCGGATGCATTCAAACCGGCTTTGGATTTGGATCAACAACGGATGCAGCCATCAAAATAGCTTTAATACCATGTAGGAATTTACAGGGTAGGTTTCGTATATCAAAAACCAAAGGTCACCGCTCACAAATAGATCAAAAATCAGTACACAGGTATTATCACGTTGTTAAAACCCTCGAAGAGGGAAATATTCCATGGCCTAAGCCAACGCGACCACTTCAAGAATTTATTAATATAAAATAAAATTTACATATGTTTCTCTCATAAAGAGTTACCAGAAAAATGACCCTCCATGCTCTTTAAATAGAGATCATGGACCAATCGAGTGGTAAGCCATGGATCAAGTGTCGCTAATACTGAGGAGAGAGTGAACCGCCGGATCACTACAAATTGTGACCGTCGGATTATAAGTTAAAAATGTTCATAGTAAAGAGACATACTTTACCTAAATCTAGACTAGACTAATTTATTCTTAAATATTTCCTACATGTCAGAACATTCTAACAAATTGAGCTTAAAAGATAACTTTTACATCGAACACATAGTACGGTTATAAAATTATGTATTACAGAGCAATGTAACACATAAAATATGTGAAAACACAAACACATAAAACATATAAAGAAGAGAGAGAGAGAGAGAGAGAGAGAGAGAGACACACACACACACAGATATATATATATATATATATATATATATATATATATATATATATAGATATATATATATATATATATATATATCTGTGTGTGTGTGTGGTTTACCCAACTTGTGCTACGTCCACTAAGACAACCAGCCCTTCCTTTATATTATCTAGTAGAATAAAGAAACACAACCTACAGTAGATCCACTATAATATCCTCTTCTCTCTCACAAAATCCCCCTTCCTATTTCTCACTCTAAGAATATAAACACACAGAGAGACTCAATACAATACCCTCACAAAACATAGAGGTTTCCTTCTAGGGAAAAAAAACCCTAAATTAAACACAACTTCTACCATCAGATCATCCACCTAATTAACGGTCCATATTGACTAGAAATTACAATATTTTATAAGCCAATTTTACATTTGTTTTTAGCTTTGGGGGAAGTTCCCCCGAAATCCCCCTCCAGGACCCCTGGACCCCCTAGGCAATGTTTAGACAACATGCGGCTTTGTTGCCCCGTTAATAATAGGGGTCCAATGCGGTGATACATCTAAATAAAGAAGATAATCAAGCTCCACACCCAGTAGGCTCATTTTGAAGAAAAAAATCCTTCTAATTTCCAAAATTCCTTTCCATTTGGTCAAAAAGTGAGCTTCAAGGTGACTACTAAAACAGTCATTTCCAGAACTTTCATAGTGCACTTTCGTAGATAACTCCAAAATACACCTTTTGCATAATACTTGAACTTTTTGACTATTGGAGGGTCTTCCTTGGGGCTAATGATGTAAACACATGCTCTAATCGATCCTTTTTCTGAAATTTTTGCTGAAGTTTGCCCTCAAAGAAACCTACAACACTTTTGTAGCAAAATCTCATCTTTAAACTTGAGACTTGCTACGAAGGTAACTTGTTTACTGATATTTTGCACCTTCTTCCCTTTTTCACCTCCAAAACACTATTGAAGCCTGTACATGCCTGTTATGAAAATATAAGAAAAAATATGGTCCAAAACTGTGTTGCCTTACCATATTTCATGAAGTAAAATCATCATTTTTCACAACCATTTTAAGACACTTTTTCTTCAATTTAGCTTGTATCATTTTTAGCGAACCAAACTAACATTCTGAGGTGTTGGCTAACTAATACACTATAGTTGAAACCTTTTTAACTTTAGTTGAGATGGTGAGTTGTCCAATTGACTAGTTGGTGTCATGATGAGCTGTCATCCATATGGGGTTTGAATCTTGAGCTACCCACTTGAACAAGTGGAAAAATAGTATTCATGCCCTTATTTGGAAAAATAGTATTCATGCCCTTATTTGATGATTCATCCACCTTTTCACTGTGTTGGCTGCTAAAAAACATGAAAAACACATAATTCTAGAAGAAAAACAAAGTACAGGAACTTTCATAGAAAATCCTGACATTTTTACACTAAATTTGCTGCGGAAGATGGTAAAAGTGTCAAATTCACTCTAATGACCAGACTAACTCATGCAAAGTGATTTTTTAGGATTTTTATTTGAAAATGAAACCTCTTACATTAATTATGACCTCTGAAACTCACCAAAAGACCCCCACACATATGAATTTTTCTTTTAATTACAATTTTAAAAAGTGATATTCAACCCTAAGTAACTTGCACTAATTGACTCAAGACCAACCTAATGGTTATCATGGATAAAAACACCTATGATATGAACATAGATTAGTCTTATTTCCTGATGGGATATTCTTCGTATCCTTCTTTAATTATCAACCAAAACATGTATGTGTATGTTATCTTTCATCACAAGGCTCATATATCCTTTTTTTGATGAGAAATTATGGATTTTATTAAAATTTCTCCTTTATGATAATTACTTGTGAATTCGTTATGCTTCTTTCACTTATATGTTATATTCGTTAGATTATTATTTTCTTTATCAAGTCAATTATAAAATTCACAAGTGACAAATATTTAGGTTAGCAAGCCAGGGCCAAAACCTCTCCCTCTTGGAGAGGAAAACCTATAATTAATTCTTCTTATATATCTAGAATTGACGAGTACCATAACCATGACACATACCCTTGACACTAGTATGCCTACAAGACCCTTGTCTCTACTCTTCTATGCTCCTTATGAAGAACTTGTTTTCTGCACCATATTTCATTAGCCCTAGGGAAGCTTAGGCCCTAGCCTTATATTCTTTCTTCCTTCATCTAACCTTTGTCACCTAGAAAATCCTCCTCGGCTTACATTCAAGTACCCTTTATGCCCTAGTATGAGACTTCTTTCCTAGTTGTTATGAATTCTCCTCCACGTTGTGTATATGCTATAGGGTCTTTCCAAATAAGGTTATCTAGGACTAAGGATCACACTAATTACAACCTCCTTTACGCATTGTATACTTCTAAAATATTTGAGTTATAGTAACTAAGTAAGAGACCTGAGTTACCTTCTCCTTGCACTCCTTGTAAGGACCTTGTCTTTCACTCTCAAGACATCTACTACAGTTTAGATGTGTGACCCAAAACAAAGATATAATATTACTATCCCAAAACAGAGATCCAAAGGATCTCTCTTCCTTCACTATATATACTTCTCTCATTGTTGTATTGTCTTCTCCTCTACGCATCCAACCATAGGCCTTTTCCTTTTTGTGATTTCAGACATGTATGAATGTATAGCTCAAAAATGAGGCCACAATCCTATATATAGGGATTGTCTCATTACCCTAGGTCGACATCATTATCTATGTGTAGGAAGACCTGATCAAGGAGACTTATCATCATATTTGAGACGCGTTTTGGAGCATATTGACAAGGTACCTGAGAATACAATTATGTCAAAGATGATCTCAATCATAATAGAGATATTCGACTTCTTTTTTCTTAGATTTATTTGAATCTGGTTCTTTCATTTCTCCAACGACATGGGATTTTTCCTTTTTCCTCTTGTCCTTATTAGATTTGGGAAAATCCTTTTTATATTTCCCAAGTTGATTACATCCATAACATCATATCTTATCCATATTTCTTGTTTTATTTTGAGGAAAAAACTTAACAAATTTTCCTTTTCTTGTTGACATGGAATCCATTAGGGGAATTTTTAGGTCTAAAATGGGCCTCCTAAGAAAAATTTATAGAAAAAATAAACTTTATAATATCCAATAGGATTCAAGATGATTATATCAACCATGGGGTATGATTCACCATTTTTGGAGTAAAAAATTAAAAAAAAAAGTAAAAAATGAGAAAATAATAAAACTACTTTTTCAACTCGTATTTTCAACTTATATCCTTACATTTTTACTCAAATTTTCAGTGGGAGTACTCATTGGATGCAAAATTTAATTCCTCATCCAAGGAGTACTCATGTTGCATACTTTTGATGGACCCCATAACACGAAAATGAGAAATACAGGAAAAATGTGTTTGCAGTCACGTTTTTCATGTATTTGGTATTTTTAGTGTAGTGGGGTCCATAGAAAGTATGCAACATGGGTATTCCTTGGATGAGAAATCAAATTTTGCATCCAACTAGTGTTTCCGCTCGAAATTTGAGTAAACCCATAGGGAGATAAGTTGAAAATATGAGTTGGAAAAATAGTTTTCCCTTTTTTCCCTCTAAAATTTGATGATGTAATCAAATATTATTTTATTATTTCAACTATTATTTTATAATTTCCTTAGCAGTCCCATTTTAGACCTGAAAATTCCCCTAACGATAGGCTTGTTTTTCTTCATTTGATTCTCTATCAATTTTAGCTTTTAACATAGTCTCTTGTATCTTACATAGAAGCCATAAATCCTAGAATGGTGTTTCTTATTTATTTACATGGATGCTTGAAGTGAAGTTCCCCCATCCCTCTATTAGAGAATTTAGCACCACTGAGTCACATCTCTATCCAACATTACTTCTCCCAATTCTAACAGTTGATCTCGCATTTCAAAAAACTTCATAGAATATGAAGTGATTCCTTCCTCTCTAGACAACTTCAACTTGTATAGTTATTGTCTCAGAGATATTACTTCCCCTTCAGTACTCACCGATAATAGCTCCACCAATTTGTCATAAATTGCTTTTGAAGGTTTTAGTTTTGATACATAGGGGATGAGAGAGTTCTTTATGGATTTTATAAGAATCCTTTGGGCTCTTATATCTCCCTTCATTTATTTGGCATGTGCTTGTGTATCTTATTTTGATGGTATAGTTGTTGAACCTTTGATATAGTCCATGTATTCATTCTCAATAAGATCTATATATGTACTTTTCTTCCATGCAAGAATGTTTGAAACCCCAACTAGTTTTTTTCTTTATTTTAAAAAGATGTTTTGACAGATTCAGATGAAGTCATAAATGTACTTACTTGAGTATATTCTTTTCTTATTCTACCATCTTCCTTTTTTATGATGATGTGTGTAGCAGTAGAAGTTCCCCCTTAGATATACTTCTACAAGAGAGGTGCAAAGCAGTATATCACCTTGTATCCTTGATGATGATGATGACAATGAAGGACAGATTGATGATGACTTCAGAAAAATGATGATTTGATGAACTCTCCAATAATGTTGAGTTTCCTTCAATCACGATATAGCTCTATATTCCTTAAATATACAGATCACCTCCTTGATTATATTTGAAATTACCTTGATGTATAAGTCCTTTGAGTAAGGTATTTGATCTTCTTGAGATGGCCTGGGGGTTTTTTTAACTTCCTAAAAACTACTCCTTCTTGAATGAACAAAGATATTCTTAGATCTAGGGATCAAGTAGATCCTCCTTTTAGTATTGATGTCTTATTGAAAAATTATCCTTGATGTTTTCCTGAAAAATGATATTTGATGTCTTCTTGAAAACTAAACCTTGTTCCTTCTTGCTAAACTGCAATTTCTTTTCTTCAACACCTTAGCTATGGTACCATGTTGAGAAATTAGGGCTTTTGTTAAAATTTCTCTTTCACGATAATTATTTTTGACTTTGTTATTCTTCTTTCATTTACATCTTATCTTCTTTAGATTATTAGGTTCTTTATTACGTCAATTATCAAATTCACGAGAGATACAAATATTTAGGCTATAAAGCCAAGGGTAAAACCTCCCTCTCTTGGAGAGTAAAACCTGAAAGTAGTTCTTTTTATAGATCGTCAATTGATGATTACCATAACCATGACATAGGCCCTTTTCACTTCTCTTCTAGGCTCCTTATGAAGAACTTCCTGTCTGCACTTTCTTACACCAGAACTAGGGAAGCTCAGTCCCTAGACTTATATTCTTTCTTCCTTGATGTACCCTCCATCACCTAGAAAATACTCCTAGAATTAACTTCTAGTACCCTTAATACCCTAGTCTGAGAATTCTTTCCTAATTGTGATGCATTCTCCTCTATGATGTATATATTCCCTAAGCTCTTTTTGGATAACATGATCTCAGACTGAGGCTGACACCGATTGTAACCTCCTTTACACATTGTATACTTATGAGATATCATGGATATAGTAACTAAGTAAGAGACCTCATATACCTTCTCCTTGCACTCCTTTCAGGGACCTTGTATTTTGCTATTAATACACCTACTATACTCTAGATTGATGACCCAAAACAGAGATCCAAGATTAATAGACCAAAACAGAGAACCAAAGGATCTCTATTCCTTTGATATATATACTTCTATCCTTGTTGTATTGTCTTCTTCTCTATGAATCCAACCACAATACCTTTTCCTTTTTCTGATTTCAAACTTATCCGAATGCATATCTCAACAATGAGGCAACAATCCTATATGTAAGGGTTGCCTCATTACTCTAGGCTAACATGATTATCTGTCTATGGGTCGACATGATCAAGGAGACTTCTCATCATATTTGAGCTGACTTGTGGAGCTTATTGACAAGGTCTTGGAGAATATAATTACATCAAAAATTTGTCCCTTCACAAGTGTAACAACACTTCATATACATGACTCTTATTTATATATTTATGTTGTATGAAACCAACTCAGAAAATAGAAGAAAAATTAGATCAACGACTTAGAAATCTTCCTCTTCGAGGGGGAAACCTCCTTTACATTACATAAATGAGAAATTATTTGATGATTCAAATGTAAAAACCTAATTTCTATATATAGGAGTCCATTGGGTCATAATATAATCCTATTTGACCTAACAATAGTAATGTAGGCCCACAACAATAACAATGATGGGTTATTATGGGGAACAATAATATCAATTTTGGGACTATAGGGGTACAATAGTAACAATAAGGGGGCTACACTAATAACAATAATGGTCTATGCTAGTAATATATGGCCCTAACATGCACCTCTCCTTCAAAAAAGTGTTTTCCTCAACACTTGAGTACTTCTCGATGCTTTTGTATAAAATTTTCATCCTCCCATGTGGAGTCTTTAGTGGGTAAGTTCTTCCACTTGATGAGATACTATGACATTAATCGATTTCATAGCTATCAATTTCTTGTCTTTGTGACTGCTTCAAGTTCCAATATGAATTTTCATTCCTCATCAAGTTCTGGAAATATTGTTTGAGCCAGAAGTTTATCACCTATAACTTTCTATAAGAATGAAACATGGAAAACTTGGTGCACTCGTGAATATGGAGGAAGCTCCAATTTGTATCCTATAGTACCAATATTTTGCAACACCTTGAAAGGACCACAATACTTTGGAGATAATTTATTATCCTTCATAGCTTTCTTGAGGGACATTTTTTGGTATGGTTGTAGCCGTAAAAATACCCAGTCGCCTACATTAAAATTTCTCTCGCTTTGATGTTGATTTTCCTATTCTTTCATTTGATTCTGTGCAAAATTTAGGTTATCCTTTAAGAGTCAGAGAAATTTATGTTGATTCTCGATGCGACCTTCCGCTGCTTGAACCTTAGAATTTTCTCTTAAATATAATGTGATGGATTGCGGATGATATCCATAAAGTGTCATAAACGGGTTAATTTTTTCTGCAGTGTGGAAGGAAGTGTCATACCACCATTCAGCCAGAGGTAACCAATTGAACCATTGTATTTTTTTATAAGATATAAAGAAACAAAGATATCCGTCCAAAAAATAGTTCACTATCTCAGTTTTCCCATCGGATCGAGGATGATAAAATTAACTATGATCTAGTTGAGTACCCAAAAAAGAAATTAATTTTGTCCGAAACTTTCTAGCGAAAATGGGATCTCTATCACTTATAATAATATTTAGGTTTTCATGTAGCTTTTGAATTGTTTCCATAAATTCAGTAGAAATTGTACTCTCTTTAAATGGATGACATAATGCACAAAAGTGTGCATAATTGGTAATTCTATCAACTACCACCATGATGACACTCTTTCCTTCCGACTTAGGTAAACTTGTAATAAAATCCATTGAAACCTCCTCCCAAAATTGACTTGGAATGGACAAACATGTGGAGTACTAAAAAGGTATGCTTTTGATGATTATTTCAGTGGCTTTTTAGTAGAATTTGTAAACCTTTTTGTATCATGAATTTGGAAAGTAATAAGGAACTATAACAAAACATGTGAGAATTGATATGCAAGACTTAACCACTGATAATGGTTATTTTCTGTACAGGAAAAGGAGAAAACGAGGAATTTCCGCTCCAAAGGAAGAGACAAAGTCGAGATAACTGCTGTCCCTCTGAAGGTGAACCGAATGCAAACAAGGCTAAATAGATTAAAGCAAGTCGGCCCGAAAAAGAAGGAGAAGACACCAGCTCGGCGCAAAAGAAAGGAAAGGATGAAGAATTAATAGTTTGGCGAATCCCTCAGGATCTTCGATCCTGAGGGATCGCTGCTTTATTCATCTTGTTACTTGGACATCTCCGCCGTCGCCTTTATATAAAGGGACAACACTATTAGATAGAGGAGGATACGCTTTTATGTAATTTTCTGTTAGACATCAGCTCTGATTATTAAGTCTCGTTGAGAACTGGTTCATTGTATTTTTGACCGATGCATTAATAAAATCTTGGTGATTATTTCATCTCTGCGTCTGGATTAACTTAAAGCAGTGTATCCTTGGAGGCTAAGGGCCCGACCCTGGAGGACACTTGCTTCTGTACCATTACGACTTGATTTCTGTGTGGTTTGTTTATTATTGTTATTTGGTAATTTGATATGCTTTATGAGTTGATATTACATGCTCTGTTAAGATTAAATCATTGAAGTTTTTACAGGTAGAATCGTGGATTAACTCTGCATTATGTTATTGATTCTTTCAAGAGTTCATTGCATGTTATCAGCCTTAATTAAATACTCTTACTGTTCTGTTACAGAGCTTGTATATTAAACATTCGTGTCATACATTCGCTTGAGGTAGTGTTCTTCATAATTGTTGGATTCATAAATAATAGTGTTCTGTTTGGAAGCACAGTCGTACTCCTGTTGATTCAAGTTGATCAGGTTATTATTCCAGTGTGTTGTGTGCTGTTCTATAATTTATCAATAGTTAACGTTGTTCCATTAGTGTGTTTCGTGTGATTCGCCTTAAGAGTGAAATATTGTTATTTTGATTGCGAAGAATGTATTTGGGTTAATAGATTAAGCTTAGTTACAACCCGCGGGGCTTAGTTATTCAATTGCTGTTCCATTTTAGATTTGCTGTTCTATTCCAGAATTGCTGTTCAATTCTTTATTTGATGTTCCATTTAATCGCATTTGTTGCTTTGGTGTGAGAGAATGATCTAAGGCTGTAGTGAGCATTGGCAGTCACTGTCTAGCTCCCAGAATCGTGGTCTATACTCTAGTTTCCTTTCCATCAGTTTCTGAAGGGATGGGTTATCACTGCCGAACCCTTGACTGATAAGCTGCTGATTTTTCTGAATGTGTGATTTATTCTTTGAAGTGATTTAGTTACAGACAAGCATCCGTTTACTCTTGTATTTCTTAAGCACTGTACTACTAGCATTACTCTGACAAGTGATAGCCTCAGATTGAGTCACTCTTTGTAATAACAAAACACTCCCGGATTGACATATTAATGTGAGGTAACTAGAGGTGAAAGAGACCCTTTTTATAGCTCTACATTTTGGCGCCGTTGCCGGGGAAAGAGTGTAGCCATTTGCCTTTTTTCAGAGTAGTGTACGAGCCTGCTAGGGAGGAGTTGGATCCTAAAAACGGAAGGTAAGAACCTACGTGCAGAGCATGTAAAAACCCTGCTCCACTGTCCGCTTTCCTAACAGAGTCGTTTTTTTTCTTTGTTTGAATAGAAGTTGGTAGTTCATTTGAGTGCATGACTAAGCAGAAAAGACCAAAAAAGAACATCACACCCCCATCCAAACCTGAAAAAGCTAAGGGGCCGGTGACCCTTGGCCGAACGACCTTCATAGACAAAATCTATAAGAACGCAGAATCTCAGCCATCAGTAGGCCCCAGGAAAAACATTTCTAAACTTCCTACTAATTCCCTTCAGGCCACAGGATCACCATCTGTAGCCTGTGCTGAGGTGCATAGTCAAACTGAAGAGCAGGACTTTCAAGAAATTGAAAATTCTACTCCAGAATTATTGCAGGAAGGGAATTCCAGCAACTTTTGTGAAGGAGAAGGAGAAACAGGGGAAACCAAGGAACCAAAATCCCCTATTGAAACAAATCAGCCATTAGATAGCCCAGATAAGGGGAGTGCTGCGAAAATCATTGTTGAAGGAATCCAATCTTCAGGAATTCTCATTATTCCAGATAAGGGAAGCGTTGTTAAAAATATCCCTGTCAAAACCGTTCCCTCTCAACCTAGGAATACCCTCCTAGATATCCCAGAAGGTTATTGGCATATATTCGATACCATGGCTCAAAACCAGCCAAATGCTCAAACCTCTACATTACAATATCCTATAGTGGATTCTGCAGCAAATGCACGCATGAAAGCTATCCCTCTTCAGCATATCCCTACATTTCACGGTCTCACATCAGAAGATCCGGATGCATTTTTATTCGAATTCGATGTGTTATGTAGGGGGTATGATTACACCACCGATCCCCAAAAATTGAAATTATTTCCCTCTACATTAAAAGGGGTTGCTTTAAGATGGTTTATGGGGCTAGGTGGTGGGGTTATCAACAATTGGGATCAAATGAAAGAATCCTTCTTAAAAAAATATCAGGATTATTGTAGGTCTAGAGAATTAAAAGACGAAATATTTCAAATGTCAGCCAGACCGAATGAAACATTGGAAGAGTATGTGGAACGTTTTCAATACAATCTACAAAGATCCCCTTATGCATCGCTACCTTTACCTGATAATGTGTTAAAAACTGCATTAATAAGGGGTATGAAGGAACAATGGATTGAAACATTAAACATTATGGGAAAAGGGGACATTTATCAAGAGAATTTTGCTGACATCATTGATTTATGTATCAGGTGTTCGAGAGGCAGCACAAGAATAAAACCGACAGAATATGATCGGTTTGCACGAGATAACAAAGTATCAGCAGAAGGAGTAACACGTGCAGAAATTGGAAATTTATTAGAAAATTTTAAAACTGATATTATGGGGACACTAACTACACAACTTGATATTGTGCAGGATAAACAGAAACAGTTGGAGGCAGAACAGAATTTGGCAATCTTCTGCCCTCGATGCAGAAAAAAACATAGCCACAAGGAATGTCCACTGGATAAAGTCCAAACATGCGCCATCTGTACAAAAGATCACCTTACGGAGAGCTGCCCCTCACTTCCTGGATTGAAAGCGGTATATAAGGAAGCAGAAGAAGAACAAGAATCGGTGAATTCGATCAACCAGCGCCGTCAGTGGCAGCCAAGACAACCTGGTATGTTTCCAGACTCAACCTCTTTCTCTCAACCCCCACAGTATAATGCTCAACAATATGGTATGTGGCAAAATCAATCTCAACCCCCATTTACAAACTGGTCACCACAATCGTTTCCCTCTTCAAATCCATGGCTCAATCAAACAAGCCAATCAGGTTGGCCAAATTTCCCTTACACTCCACCATATTGGCAAAATGGCCCATATCCGTCACAATGGGCTCCCTCTACTTCACAAAGTTCACCCTGGAAGACAAGATGGAAAAGACTGATGTACCACCCAGCTGGAACTATTCCGCTCCCTCAACCTACTCTGCCAGCCTTACAACAAAATCCCCAGTCTAACCTGAGACCACAACTCCCAGCCCAACCCGACCCCAATCCAAATAACAAACAGGTCCAATCTATTCAAATCATAGAGACATCAGAAATAGGACCCGACCTGAGGGAGTGCAATGACCTTCAGTTAAGATCTGGACGTATAATTGAAACCGAGGGAGATAAAACTGTTCATATTGAAGATCAGTTACCAAGAGAACATCAGTTACAACAAGAGGATGTAAATAAGCAACAAACTCATAATCAAGCAACCACATCCTCTCCCCCGTTCCCAGAACGATTAGCCATACCTCGATCCATACAATATCCTGACTTTGACATTCTGGGAGAATTACAAAACTTGTACATAAAAATTCCATTCCTCCAAGCCATTCAAGACATTCCCATATATGCAAAAACTATCAAAGAATTATGCATAAAGAAACCAAGGAGGAATATAACAAATAATCCAAGAGTCCAAGTAGTCGGTACTTTATCTGATCTATTGTCTGGGAGAGAAACACCCCTTAAATACGAAGACCCAGGGAATCCAATTATAACTGTTCAAATTTATGGTCAGACCCTGTCTAATGCCTTAGTTGATCTAGGGGCTGCAATTAATATTTTAACAACCACTACTTGCCAAAAGCTCGGCATTACATCGGTAGAACCCACCTCTACTCTGTTGGAATTAGCTGACCGATCTGTGGTTAGACTAGAGGGTACTCTACATGATGTCATGGTCTCTGTAGAATCCTGGGAGTATCCAACCGATTTCCTGATAATTAATCCAAAAACCCGACTTGATGGACATCCACTAATTTTAGGTAGACCTTGGCTTGCCACTGCCGATGCCTACATTGGCTGCCGGCAGGAAAATATGACCATAACTAGAGGACCGAATAGCAAAAATTTAGTTCTATATCCTCCAGCACAGCCAAGTGTCACAATGATCAAAACTAATAAGCACCCTGTATCATACCTTACTGATAACATCAGATCTCCATTAACTATACAAGAGGCGCTTGATTTTAAAGACCAAACAGAAGATGATGCCATTAATAATTTCATTAGTCAAACTGAACCTCGCACACAGTGTCACATGATAGAAGCAGCATTTGATAATGAATTGGACGAAGATTCTCTGAAAGATACTCATGACCAAACAATACCTGTTACTTCTGTTGCAAATAGTAAAACTGTGGAAATTGCACCGGGGAAAACTTTAAACATCAATGCTAATCTCACACCTGAACAGGAAACTAAGCTCATCCAATTGTTAACAAAATATCAAGAAGCATTTGCATGGGATTACCCTGACATGAAAGGAATTGATACCCAGTTATGTACACACCACATTTATACGGAAAAAGACGCCAGACTTGTTCGTCAGCCGCAAAGGAGACTTAATCCTCATCTAAAGGATGTGGTAAAAGATGAACTTCAGAAACTTTTAGATGTCAACTTTATCTATCCTATTTCTGATAGTAAATGGGTCTCTCCGCTGGTGGTGGTACCAAAAAAGAATGGAAAATGGAGAATCTGTGTGGATTATAGGGAACTAAACAATGCAACACAGAAAGATCATTTTCCTCTCCCATTCATAGATCAAGTATTAGACACTTTAGCAGGGAAGAAATTATTTTCTTTCCTGGATGGCTTCAGTGGATACAATCAGATTCAGATTGCCCCTGAAGACCAGGATAAAACTACTTTTACTTGTCCCTGGGGAACATTTGCCTATCGAGTTCTACCTTTTGGCCTATGTAATGCTCCTGCCACATTTCAAAGGGCTATCCTTAGCATTTTTGTAGATTTAATAAATTATGGACTTGAAGTTTACATGGATGACTTTACACCATATGGAGATGATTTTGATCCAGCTCTAGACACCCTAGAAAAAGTCCTACAACGCTGCATTGTTACCAGGCTTTGCTTAAGCCACGGAAAATGTTTCTTGATGATGACTGAAGGACTTATCCTAGGACATTATGTTTCAGCAGCCGGCATTCAGGTAGACCCGGCTAAAATCCAAATACTTTTTCTCATTCCCACTCCTACTACTCAAACAGAGGTACGCATCTTTCTTGGATTTTCGGCTTATTATAGACGATTTATAGAGCATTATTCGCACATTGCTGCTCCTTTATATGCATTAACCGGTAACGTTGATTTTCTTTGGACAGAAAAATGTGACCGTGCTTTCGAGGATTTAAAGAAGCTTGTATCCACAGCCCCAGTCCTTCGAGGACCAAACTGGGACCTACCGTTCCAGATATCATCTGATGCCTCAGATACAGCTATTGGCGCAATCCTTGGGCAGGAAGAGGATAAAAAACCATATGCTATCTATTACATCAGCAAGAATTTATCCCCTGCTGAATTAAATTACACTGTTACTGAAAAAGAATTCCTAGCTGTAAAACATGCTGTCAATAAATTTAGACATTATATTACAGGCTATCATGTTATCTTATATACAGACCATTCTGCTATAAAATATTTAGCAAATAAGCCTGTCACAAATTCCAGAGTAACTCGATGGTTAATTTTATTGCAGGAATTCGACATCACAATCAAGGACCGGCCTGGAAAAGAAAACCCTGTAGCCGATTTTCTTTCGAGAATACCAGAATCAAGCGATGCAGCAGCAGTTGAAGATCAATTTCCGGATGAGAACCTGTTTGCTATTGCCATTCAAACACCCTGGTATGCTGATGTTGCCAACTATCTCGCAGTAGGTAAACTACCAAAACATTTAACTCCTAATGAGCGCAAGCAGATTATTCAGAAAAGTTCTCGATTCTCGTGGATTGGGGGCTATTTGTTTCACACAGGAGCAGACATGCATATCAGGCGATGTGTTAGAGAGGATGAAATTTTTGACATCCTAAAAGCCTGTCACGATGGACCGTGTGGGGGGCACTTCGCTGAGCGTAGAACTGGACATAAAGTATTGCAGACAGGATATTACTGGCCTACGATCTTCAAAGATGTGAAGAAGTTTGTCCAAGCCTGTGACAGCTGCCAGCGAGCAGGACGACCTGGTCAAGCTGATGAGATGCCTCTGAAACCACAGTTAGTCATCGAACCATTCGAGCGATGGGCTCTTGATTTCGTTGGACCCATCAACCCCTCATCAAATCAGAAAACATATATTTTGGTGGCAACAGAATATGTCACCAAATAGGTTGAGGCAGAAGCATTGCCAAGAGCCACAGAGGACTCTGTCATACAGTTCCTGTTCCATCTATTTGTTCGTTATGGCCTTCCTAGGGAAATAATTACAGATGGAGGACCACAATTTGTTGGGCATAAATTAGCTGCAACACTCAACAATTATCACGTCCAGCATAAAATCACTACTCCATATCACCCACAGGCGAATGGGCAGGTAGAAAATAGCAATAAGATAATAGAATCAATCCTAACAAAAACCATTGCGTCACATAGGCGTGATTGGGCTACCCGACTACCTGAAGCACTCTGGGCCTATAGAACCACATGGCGGAGCACCACCGGTTACTCACCTTATCAATTAGTGTTTGGAAAACAACCCATTTTTCCCATACAATTCGAAATCCAAACATTACGGACAGCACAGGAAGTTGGCCTAGATCTAAGCGAGGCACAAATCAATCGACTACAGCAGATCAATGAATTAGACGAGATTAGGCTCTCTGCATTACAAAATACAGCATTGATTCAACAGCAGCGAGCTAAATGGCATGATACGCTCATCAAAAACAAAGTCTTCCACGAAGGAGACTGGGCTCTGTTATACGACTCTCGGTTTCAGGACTTCCCTGGAAAACTTCAGACTCGATGGTTGGGACCATACGAAATCCAGAAGGTGCATGACAACGGAACCCTTACTCTAATTACTATTGACGGTTCTGGATATGCATTCAAATTAAATGGCCACCGAGTTCGTCTCTATCGCAAACCACTCACTCGGGAATCCTTCTGCCAGCAGCTACGCCGAGACACTGATATGGAGATTTTAGGAGAGGAAGAGAAATCTTCCTCACCTGTAATTCATTAAGGGTTCATTTCTTTTTTACAATTTGTACATAAGTTCTTGTTTTCGAGTGGTTCTTGTACATAAGTTTGAATTAAATGTCTTCTTATCATTTTTTTTTTATGTTCCTTTTCTTTCACAAAGTTCGATTTTTGCCGTTCTAAAAATAGTATCTGCGTGTTTTTTATGTTGTTCGCTTTGCTTGTTTTGCTGTTCCTTTTGCTGTTCCTTTTCTAAAGGAACAACATTCGAGATCTCTGCTGTTCCTTTTCCAAAGGAACGGCATTGTTACGTTTTCTGCTGTTCCTTTTGGTTACCACTGTTCCTTTTTCTTCAAAGAAACAGCGTTCTTTTATTGCTGTTGTTCCTTTTTCAAAGGAATGGCATTTTGAGTGTTTTTATAGTATTTTTATTTTTGCCGTTCCTTTTCCCAAAGGAATGGCATTTGCATTTTTTCTGTTCCTTTTTCTATCATCCGTCGTTGTTTCTTTTCCAAAGGAACACCATTAGCATACTTTTGCTCTCCTTGTGAAACAACTTATCCCTTTTGCTGATCTAAATTGAGGATGCTTCTTGCCCGTATTCTTTCTAGTCTTTAAAGATACAACTATGTACTTGTGCAATGAATATAAAATCACAACATACCGAAATCCGCAAATCATAAATCGCTATATTTATAAGGCTCTGCATTAGTAAGAGGACGAAAGGAAGGACATATTTATTTCTTATCTTTTGTTGTCATTGTTTTACTAATTTTGCCCTGGTTGGTTATCTTTATCATGCTGATTCCTTTAACCCTCTTTGATTATTATTTAGAAATAAGAGAAAAGGGCTTATATCTTCCTATTGAGATAATAAGACTTCTTCCACCATTCCTACTCTTAAGGAGTGTTGAACCACCCTTTGTGTATAAATAAGGAAAAATACACTATAAAAAAATATATATATATATCTGAACATGATATGTGAGATGTCAAATGCAGGATAGGGGGTCTCATTAAGAGCCAGCCTACCATGATCATGAGGATAGAAGTGAAGTGGCATTCCCATTATGGCCACCACACCAGGGATATGGTCCAAAAGGTATATCAAATAAACAAACCTTGGAACAGGAGGTCTCACCACGAGCCGGCCTGCCCATGTTTCACTCCTTCCTCGTGAATGGCATTATGGTTAACTGGTCACCAAGCCAGCATAATGGTCTACATTTTGACATAACAACACTCCTAAGTATACACAAAGGATCATGGTTCCGAGGGTGAAAAACAACTCTGCCAAGGTTATAGACACATGTCGGCAGCAGAGCACTGTTAATGGTATTGAAGTCACCTTGGTTACACCAATGGGTAAGATACTAATACTCTTTTGTTTCTTATATCCTAAAGAACTAGTCATATATATTATTTCCCGATTTATACATCGCATGAACAATTATCATCACCAATCATGGCAAAGGAAGTGACCATGACCACTTAAGATTTGACAAGTACGATAGATGTCCTACCCGCCAGCCTCATATCATAACACAGTAGCCTCTTACATAATAAGCGATTAACTCTCCGCCTCGATTTCGGTAATTCATTGTCCGTCTAATCATGGCATAATTCCATATGTTGTTCCTTTCTGACTCGGTTGCAGATCGGGTGCTGCTCCTTTATTTGCCGGCTGGGACAGCCTATCACATTGCGAGGGGGGGAGGTTAACCTCATTATTCCCTGAATTACGTGTCAGCTCACCATTCGGGAAAAATAGTGTACGACGGTTTGGCATGGTTTAACGGCATGGCATTTCTATTTTTACACAAGTTGCTGTTCATAATCCATTTCCGTTGCATTGTCACATACTCTGTGTTTTTTTGTGATTATCACCCTCTCTGTGTTTCAAACAGCACAAGTAGTTGCTGTTCCATTGGAAATCCACAGTGAAACCATGGGAGGAAGGGCAATTCGAAGCGAACCTCAGAAGTTGACAATCTCCGCTGCTGCCCGAGAGATCCTAGAAAGAGCAGGCTGGTTGAATTATCTCAGTCGCCTGCAGGAGTCCAATGAAACAGTAGCGATGGAATTTTTGCAGAACCTGTAGGATGATCACTCCACAGTAAGGGGGAAGCGGATAGCGGTCACCGACGATATAATTGCAGAAGTTTCGGGACTACCAGCCACCGGACCAGTATGGACACTAAAGAAGGAAAGATTACAGAAGATCATGGAAATTTTCCAGGACGAAGGCCAGAGCTTGACAATTAAGGGGAAGGGAGTTCTGCCAGCAACCCTAGGAGAACCCTGGACGGAATTAGCAAGAACAGTGCAGAGCTACATCACCTGCGAAGGAAGGAAAGACGTGGTAAGACCACGACATCTTAAACTCTTAGCTGTTTTAAAGCAGAAATGATCTGTAAACCTACCTGCACTTCTGAATTCATTACTGCATGATGCTGCACGAAGCATAAAAAAGGCACAGCATGTAGAGTCAGTTGTCAGTCACCATGGGTTAATACGATTAATAGTTAGCCATAGTCTCACCCAGCAGCAGAGCAGCTGGGAAGAGCTGATTGTAATGATTGAGGGGGGATTGACAGCACCATCCCCAAAACGCAAGAGTTCTACAAGCACACCAGAACGTCCGGCAAAACGTAGAGAATTAGTAACACAAGAACATGTTGCTAGTGCATCAGAACGACCAGAGATACACCAGGAATCGACAAAGCACAAGCATGCCAGTAATCCACCCGAGCAGCCAGAGGAGCCCAGAAAATCAGCCCGGATAGCTCGGATGAGAGGAAGGCTAGAAAAGCCCAGAAAATCAGCCCAGCTACCTAGGATGCGAGGTAGGATAGAGAAGCCTAGAAAATCAGCCCGGTTAGCTCGGATGCGAGGAAGGCTGGAAAAGCTCCAGGAAAGCACCAGCCAACCAGTGGTAATTGAGGACGAGCAATCCGAAGACGAAGCAGCCAAGCATTAGGAAACAAAAATAGAAGTAGAAACTGAACAGGAGGAGGAAATGGGACAGCAGGGAGGTAGCCCATTACAAGACCCAATGGGAGAAGACGAATTGGCCACAGTCCTGGCCAATATGGGTAAGTATGGCCAACCTTCTAATTCAGTAGACCTCCACGACAAACCCCAAGAAGAAAACGCGTCTGAAAAATCACATGCAATAGAGGCAGAAGAAGGAAATATGCCTGTTCATGATGAAGAAGGGATAAGAGAGATTGAACGGGAACACTCTGTTCCCAAGACACCAGAGGAAATTCCAGAGGGATTTGCCCAGGAAGAGACAGAACCTACCCCAGAACAGCCAGCGTAGAACAGCGAGGAAGTACCCCAAGAGAAAGAGCTAGAAACCAGTCATGGTCCAAACCGCAGCAGACAGACTGTTGTTCCTTCTAATGGAACGATGGAAATTAAGAAATTGCGAATGGAACGGCAGAAATTATTGAAAACAATAACTCAGCTCAGACAGCAAATTAGGGTTCTGAAAGCAAACCAGAGGGTAAGAAAGATCGGAGGGAAGAAAAAGAAGGCCAACAATCGCCCTACTGTTCAAAACCCTACTGAAAATCCAGCCGCCGTTCCAAACGTTGCTGAGGAACAGCAACAGACTGATATTCGCGTTAAAATAGAAAGGGATGATATAAGGACCAGCGACAAGAAAATCCAGATAGAGGCACCACTCTCAGGGGTAATAAGGGTTATGAACTCTAAACAGCATAATAAGAAAGTTCAAGTAAAACTCCCGGCCTCCACTGACCTATGGAAGAAAGATCCGAAGAAAAAAACCATGCATAAGATGATGAAGCAAGCCTAGCAGGAAGCCGAACAACTTAGAGAGCAAACGGTCCCCCGAGAAAAATATGAAGAGTTACAGCAGCAACTAAGGGATGTCAATCAATCCAAAAACCAGGCCTTTGAAGGGTGGAAAAAGGAACAAGAGGAAGTTGCACAGGTAACCCGTAGGCTAGATACTGTTGTCAAGCAGATGAATACCTTGTGTTCTTTATACAATGATGTTTTAGCATGTAGGGCCCCTGCTAAAAACTATGCTCTGTTTTTATTAGAACGGTATTTACAATTAAAAATAAAAGTTGTTAAATCAGGCGCCCCTATACAAATCCACACCATCAATGACTTTATAGACTGCTGTAAACATTATGGAGTGAAAGTCCAGAGACTGTTGTGTGAACTTTATTTGCATGACCTTGTGCTAGATCAGGAGACTGAATTAAACCCTGGCCCTTTCATTGGAGACATCCAATTACAAGCATTCATTTCATTCGGGGTTAATCAGATTAAGTGGCTCAAAGCCTATGATACTTTCCAGAGTCAGGAAAATGGTCTAGATTTACGGGTAAGGGCTGAGCCTAGGAACCCAGTGAAGTTATGGAAAGCTCATAGAAACCTCATAAAGACTCCGGGTGTCAATGAAACATTAGGACCCATGCATGAGGCACTTATTCGAGAGAGTTTAGAGTATTTTCTTTCCATCAAAGACCTGGCCATTAATGCAGCCAAGTTTCGGTACCGAATCTCTGATCCAAACATCCAGCTCAGGGAACCATTTAAGTATGAGAATTTTGAATTAGTTGCCAACCGTTTGAACCTCTATGGCGAGAGCATTCTGAAAGCAGGGTCATCCTGGTTAGGATATAGATTTCGCACTCCAATTATTTGGCACCCTGCACCCGGATACCAGGCCCTGTATGAGATGCCCGAGGGGCAAACAGGTCAGTTCTTTGACTATCTAATCACTCATCATGGCTGTAGGCCTCCGCATGAGATTCCTTCTCTAGCATATTCTCTCACTGCCTTGCATGTCAACTACAATTTTTTCATGAGGACATGAAACAAGGTAAGCAGGGGGGTGTGTGGAGTACTAAAAAGGTATGCTTTTGATGATTATTTCAGTGGCTTTTTAGTAGAATTTGTAAACCTTTTTGTATCATGAATTTGGAAAGTAATAAGGAACTATAACATAACATGTGAGAATTGATATGCAAGACTTAACCACTGATAATGGTTATTTTCTGTACAGGAAAAGGAGAAAACGAGGAATTGCCGCTCCAAAGGAAGAGACAAAGTCGAGATAACTGCTGTCCCTCTGAAGGTGAACCGAATGCAAACAAGGCTAAACAGATTAAAGCAAGTCGGCTCGGAAAAGAAGGAGAAGACACCAGCTCGGCGCAAAAGAAAGGAAAGGATGAAGAATTAATAGTTTGGCGAATCCCTCAGGATCTTCGATCCTGAGGGATCGCTGCTTTATTTATCTTGTTACTTGGACATCTCCGCCGTCGCCTTTATATAAAGGGACAACACTATTAGATAGAGGAGGATACGCTTTTATGTAATTTTCTATTAGACATCAGCTCTGATTATTAAGTCTCATTGAGAACTGGTTCATTGTATTTTTGACCGATGCATTAATAAAAGCTTGGTGATTATTTCATCTCTGTGTCTGGATTAACTTAAAGTGGTGTATCCTTGGAGGCTAAGGGCCCGGTCCCGGAGGACACTTGCTTTTGTACCATTACGACTTGATTTCTGCGTGGTTTGTTTATTATTGTTATTTGGTAATTTGATATGCTTTATGAGTTGATATTACATGCTCTGTTAAGATTAAATCATTGAAGTTTTTACAGGTAGAATCGTGGATTGACTCTGCATTATGTTATTGATTCTTTATAGAGTTCATTGCATGTTATCAGCCTTAATTAAATACTCTTACTGTTCTGTTACAGAGCTTGTATATTAAACATTCGTGTCATACATTCGCTTGAGGTAGTGTTCTTCATAATTGTTGGATTCATAAATAATAGTGTTCTGTTTGGAAGCACAGTCGTATTCCTGTTGATTTAGGTTGATCAGGTTATTATTCGAGTGTGTTGTGTGCTGTTCTATAATTTATCAATAGTTAACGCTGTTCCATTAGTGTGTTTCGTGTGATTTGCCTTAAGAGTGAAATATTGTTATTTTGATTGCGAAGAATGTATTTGGGTTAATAGATTAAGCTTAGTTACAACCCGCGGGGCTTAGTTATTCAATTGCTGTTCCATTTTAGATTTGTTGTTCTATTCCAGAATTGTTGTTCAATTCTTTATTTGTTGTTCCATTTAATCGCATTTGTTGCTTTGGTGTGAGAGAATGATCTAAGGCTGTAGTGAGCATTGGCAGTCACTGTCTAGCTCCCAGACTCGTGGTCTACACTCTAGTTTCCTTTCCATCAGTTTCTGAAGGGATGGGTTATCACTGCCGAACCCTTGACTGATAAGCTGCTGAGTTTTCTGAATGTGTGATTTATTCTTTGAAGTGATTTAGTTACAGACAAGCATCCGTTTACTCTTGTATTTCTTAAGCACTGTACTACTAGCATTACTCTGACAAGTGATAGCCTCAGATTGAGTCACTCTTTGTAATAACAAAACGCTCCCGGATTGACATATTAATGTGAGGTAACTAGAGGTGAAAGAGACCCTTTTTATAGCTCTACAAAACACATGATCTTAATTGTCTCAACTTTATTTTCCTGGAAAACCAAACATTCCTCCACAAACATTTGAATAATAGATTTAAGGCCATCCCAAAAACAAATTCTTCACCCTGTGGTAAGTTTTTAGAAATCTTGAGTGTCCCCCTAAGGGAGAGTTGTGTAATTCCAAAATAATTTTTTGTTTTAGTTGGGAATTCTTACAAAGATATAATCGATATTTGTACCATAAGGAATCATTTTTACAACTAAATCTATTAGATGTATTGTGATATTGCAGAAAATTTTGAATGAGTGTACATACTTTTTCATCATTCTTCCATTCCTCCCTTGCTTCTCTTATCCAATCTTGTTGGATAATAGAAATGGCATAAATAAATGCTTCCACATCCTCATCCTTTCTTGAGAGTGAATTTGCAACAACTTTTAGCTTCCATTTTTTGTAGATGATTTCGAAGTCATAACCCAACATATTTGTGACCCATTTTTGCTACTCTTCTGAAGATAGTCTTTGTTCCAAAATGTATTTAACACTTTCATGATCCAATTTTACCTTGAAGTGTCTTCCCATTAGGTAATGTCACTATTTCCTTAGTGCATGTAGTATTTCCAACATTTTCTTCTCATAAATAGCTTTCTGTAAATACTTTCCTTTGATTGGAAAACTTTCAAAAGCAATGGGTCTTCCTTCTTGCATTAAAACAGAACCAATTCCATTTCCTAGATGCATCACATTCCACATTGAAGGTTTTTGTGAATTCTTGCATAGCTAAGACCGGTGCTTGGCACATTTCCCCTTTAAGATGTTCAAAGGCCTTAGTTGTTTCAGGAGTCCATGAAAATGCATCTTTCTTCAATAATGTTTTTAGAGGTTTTGTTATTCTCCCATAATTCTTAACAAACATTTGATAATACTTTGTTAACCTGAGAAATCCTCGGAACAAATTTATGGTTGTGGGGACCTTCTATTTATTAATGGCTTTAATTTTTTGTGGATCTACCTTAACACCCTCCTGAGATACAATATGACCCAGATATTCCATCTCTTGTACTCCAAAGAGATATTTGGAGGTTTTTGCATATAATTGTTTCTCCTCCAATAGTTTGAGTACCTTGTCAACATGTTGAACATGAACCTTCCAAGACCTATTGTATATTAGTATATCATAAAAAATACTAACACAAATTTTCTAAGGGTGGGTTTGAAAATTGAATTCATCAACCCTTGAAATATAGAAGGTGCATTAGTAAGTCGAAAAGGCATGACTAAAAATTCATAATGAACCTCATGAGTTCGAAATGTTGTTTTTGGAATGCCTTTAGCCTTCATTCTAATTTGATGATATCCTGAACAAAGGTTCAACTTGGTGAAATAAATTTCTCAATGTAATTCATCCAATAATTCATTAATCACAACAATGGGAAATTTATCTTTAGTAGTCAGCTTGTTGAGATCCCTATAATCGAGACACATGTGCCATTATCCATCTTTCTTTATGCACCAATATTACTGGAGTAGAGAAATAACTTTAACTAGGTTGAATTATATCGACCTCTATCATTTTTGCAATCATACATTCAATTTCGCTCTTTTGGACATAAGGATATCTGTAAGGTATGATTTTTGGAGGAACACTTCATGGAATGAAATGAATAGCATTATCATGATCATGAATAGGTGGGAGTCATTTGGGAGTTTGAAACAACTTCAAATGATTGTCCAAGACTTTTTGGAGATCTAGAGAAATAGATGATTTTGATGTTGGAAATTCTAGTGAGCATAATTGTGCAATTACGCCTCATTTTTATTTCTTCAGAATATTTGTGATGAAATTAGAGCTTATTATCTTTCTTGAATTACTTGAAATACCCCGTAATTCAACTTCCATTCCTTCTTATTTTTTTTTCAAGAAATGTTATTGAAATTAAAATCTATCGTCCCCAAATATTGTAACCATTGCACTCCTAGTACAACATCAACACAACCCATTGGAATGGAAAGCATTGGAATATTCAATACATATTACCCCATGATTTTCTTGATATTATGGAGCTTTCAAGAGAAATTTATAGTTCCTCCATTTTCCTCATCACTTGGCACTCTAGTGTTGGGTAAGGAAGAAATTCAATTCCTTGGATACCTTACAATGAATAAAATTATGGGTACTACCCGAATCAATAAGCACTATTACATTTTTCTTGTTGATATCTCCTTCTATCTTGAGAGTTTGAGTGGTAATTCCTACCAATGCATTACAATATATGGTCGGATTCATTTCTTCTTTCCATAATGTTGGTTCTTGGTGTCTATCCTCTTGTTTTGAAGTTTCTTGTTCTTTTTCTTCCTCCTCTTCACAATCTACGTAAAATAATTTATTCTCAGCACACTTATGACCTTTAGTGTATTTTCTATCACAACTATAGAAAATCCCATTTTCTCTTTTTTCTTCCAATTGTTATGGTGTCAACCTTGTAGGTCATGGAATTCTAGGAGTAGCAACACTTCCATATTTATAGTTGTGAGTGTTAGGCTTCTGTGTCACTGTAATTATGCTTTCAATTTGTCTTTCCAACCTGAATGCCTTCTCCAATGTATCAAGTTCCATAAGGTGAGCATCATGTTGGATGTTATCCTTTAGAGTCCCTATGAAGACATCAATCCTATGTTCCTCTGGAATATTATTTACCCTTATATTCAATTTTTGGAAATCCTCAATCTGCTCCATCATTGAACCATTTTTTTTAGATTTATCAATTGGCTAAAGAAGGATTTGCTATTTGTATCCTCATAATGTGATATCATTTCCTTCGTAAAAATTTACCACGTGACTAGTGGTTTACGAGAAAAAAGATAGCAATATAATAAAAACTGATTTTGTTCTAAATATAAAGTTGTAATGCATACCTTTTGTGTGTTCTGTGTGTTGTGGACCTCAAAGTATTTATCCATTTGTAGTATCCAGGTTATCATATCCTTGCCATCAAATGTCCTCATATCTATCTTTGGAATATGGTGGGTCTTAAATCCAACATTAGATTCTATGAAATCATTATTAGCATTTCTTTTGTTCTCACCATTAGTTTCCTCTACTACCTTTTCGCCATTAGGAAGATTTTCTTGTGGAAACTTTGCCAAACCTTCCTTCAAACCTTCCATGTATTTTTTCAAATATTTCATGTTTCCTTATATAACATCTATCTTATCTTGAATGCCATCCATATTAGCTTCCATTACATTCATCAAACCATCCATATTTGATTCCACGCCTTTTTTCAAACCATCCATCTTAGCTTCCACGCATTTCTTCAAACCATCTATCCTAGCTTCCATTTTAGTTTTTTTTACTCTTTCAAGAGTGAAATTTGTTACACTTGGTCTTGTAATTTTTATATATTAGGTTGCACTTCTTCCTATTCATGAGTCATAGTAGAGCCTTATGAGGGCATAATTGGTTTTAAATTATTTTCAGGGGGGATTTTAGAACTAAATATTGATATCTATGCTTCAATATTCCCTTGGAATCACTTCAAACATATTTTTCAAACAAGAATTATGAAAATTTTGAAACAAATACACAATGTTTTCTTCCTTTTGAGGAGCTCGATATTGAAACTGATGTATCTCTATAATTTTGAATCACCAATATCTTAACTTTAGTCCTTTAGTAGCCCTTCAAATGTTATATCCAATTCCACAAGTCTGACATGATTTGGATTCTTCAAGTCAAATCTATGGCAAATCTCCCACAATGACCTAATTATGGGATGATTCGACAAAGTGAACTTGTATGGTGTGCTAAGTGCCATTATTTCCTCCTTCAGCTCTGAAATCAATACACAAGAAACTACATTATGTGCACACGTGGCTAATTTTTATAGAATTCGAATCTGATGCTCAGAGAGAGAGTTATGATTATTCTCCCAAGGTCACCTCTTTGAGGTGAAATTCGGGAGCTTCTAAAAACCCTAATTTCCATAGATCATATCTCCTAAAACATTGCGAACCAAGTTCTAAGTTTTTTTCACAAAGTTCCCCCAGATTTCAGCGCAAATCATTTTTTTCAATATTTTTAACCTTCGTAGAAAAACGTTATAGAGAAAATTCCATGATGACCTATTTGAAGCAGCGAAACCCTAGAATCTGAAGCTTTGATATCAAATTTTATGAAACAAAGTAAAAAAAATAGAAGAAAAGGTAGACTAACGACTTAGAAATCTGCCTCTTTAAGGGGGAAAACTCTTTTACATTACATAAATGAACAATTATTGAATGTTTCAAATTAAAAAACCTCCTTTCTATATATAGGAGTCCATGGGGTCACAACATAATCGTAGATGACCTAAAAATAATAATGTAAGGGCACAACAATAACAATAGTGGGATATTATGGGGCATAATAATAATAATATGGGGACTACAGGGGTACAAGAATTACAATAAGGGGGTTAAACTAACAACAATAAGGGACTACACTATTAATATAAGGCCCTAACATTATGAAAATATGAAAAAACCCTAGAGACATCAAAAACAAGTCGTTGACCTATAATAAAAACTCCTTGCTCATAAAACCCATGATGAAAGAATTAAAAAATACATTTTATTATATTTTTCTTATTCATTAAATAAGTTGATAGGTACAAGTCGTTATGAAGACCGAACCTAGTTACTTTTCAACATTTTCAACCCTTTTCATGTCCTTTATCATCACAAATCATAAGATAATGTGTGTTCTTTCATCAAATTCCAAATGAAGTCAAAGTATCATTCATTTATAGCCTTTTAAGAGGCTCTCTCTAGGCTGACTTGAACCATGTTGTCCAACTTAGTCTTTCGGATAATTTAGACACTTTAGAAATGCAAATATAATTTTTCTTTTTTCACGGAAATGTCGAAATGGGACTTTTACAATATGACATGAGCTATGACTTATGACAAAAACCTAGAAGCACCTAATGGATGCTTTTACCTAGAGATAAATGAATTTGAGCGTGAAACACATGCTTAATAAAATATTTCCTTTTAAAATTCTCTTTCTTCTCTTTGATACATAATAAATATATAGATCAAATGACAATTATAAAGAATGGACCTATTTAAATTTTCCACTAGGAGGAGGAGGATCTAAATATACACTTTGACTTGACGAAATAAAATAGATCCATAGTCATATTACCTAATGTTTCTCTTATATATATGAAGAAGTCACCTTGAGGAGCCTTTTGTTCTCAAATCCATGGTGATCATGGTGATCATTTGTCCAATTTTATTCACCCATAATTTGATGGGTAGATCTCTCAATTTAGACCAAGACACTTTAGATTCTCTCTCTTGCTTAGAGCACCCCAGTTACATACAGCCCACACCCAAGTATGATTATAGATGATTCCATTGTAGCCCGAGTCAGAAGTTCTAGCATTATGCAAACGATATCACACAAGTATAAAATTATATATGACAAGCATAGGTCTTAAGAAATTTGAAATGTTGAGAGACAAAGGATTTTAAAAGAGATCAAATAAAAGGAAACCATTGTAAATTACTCTTCCCACTCTGATATGGAATCCCACTATATTAAGGAAGATCTAAGATAATGCATAAGCTTGATATGCCTCCTAACTTAGGGATATATCTTGATTTCAACATGGAATTTTCTTCATTGATGATGAAATCAAGTTAATGCACATACACCTAGAGATCTGTTAAGGTCCTATAAATATAGGATTCATAATTTTGAATTGAATTTTGATAGTCTTGTAAAATATGTACATGCCTTGCTTTCTGCAAGTTCTTTTCCCATATTTTGAAAAAATAAAAAAATAATAAAAAAATCAAAAAGAGGGTAAAAAGTCCTAAAAGAAAGATAAAAGGACTTAAAAAATATAGATCTCAAAAGAAAAAATATGAAAATAAAACATGAGAGTGTGCAAGTCCAAATGCCACTACTTTTTACTTTTTGCAAATGATTATGGCAGAGTATCAATAAATGCCATAATCCATGATGAGTTAGACTGCCTAAACTTGACTTGTCATGTTTTTAATTTCCATGTTTAAGATAGTGAATAAAGTTTTGTCAGACAGTTTAATCCTGACAAATAAGTATGTAGGTAGAGAATAATGAGGAGCTCGTCATTTTAAGCTGAGCCCTCGGATGAAATAAGGTAGAATTAGATAATTTTATGCTTTCAAAAGAATAAAATGTTTCAAGGTAGCAAGCTTAAATGCACCTGCTAAAAGGAAGAAAAAAAGTTAGAGTAATGTTGCGTAGGTAGAAAGAAGTGGGAAAAAACATGTAATATTCATCACTGGGAAAAAATCACTAATTTCCGTCCCCCTGTAGGTATTCAGTATTCTATACTTCCAGTCAAAGAGGCTCAGAGCATTTCTCTGACTTCTGTTGTGACCAGACCCAAGGCTCAATGACTAGATAGTGCAAAATGTTGAATTCTTATAATAAAATCCCCTTTACCATTATTTATCCCTCATTCATACATTTAAGTCATATTCATAAGTAAATAAACCTTCTTACTTAATGAAGCTTAAAATCCCATTTAATTAACTTCCTTCATTTATAAAAAACACAAAAACCCTCAAAAAACACTCTATCCTAAGTAAATTGTTGAAATGATGAAATAATAAGCTATGATTTTATTTATTCAATCTACTTGGTCATTTAGTGTATTTCTGTGTATTCATTTTCCCCCTTTCATATTAACTTCTAAATTATGCTATTAATTCCGTAAAAATACCTCATCCTATCTATATTATTCTCTTTATCTAAAATATCCCCTAAAAACCCCCCATTATAAATTTTTTAGACCAAAGTTAATATGCACACGTTAAATTAAAAACCCAAATAATACCCCCTTTGGTCTAAAACTAACTCTAATTAAATACCTCGGCCCTTATGGTTATTAGACCCTTCAAACTAGTCTAAAAACTATATAATAATAAATAGTGCAAAGATGTGTATTTAAGCTTATCATACGTATTTTGCATTAAAGTACATTTACCCCACTCATATCATTTTAGCCTAAGTCAGGAAAGATGTTTTATCACTTTATAAAGGTTGAAAAAGCTTTGAAAATGCCCACACATATCCGCCTCTAAGCAAGCAAAGTCACCTTTTTTAACCTAGGGCTAAGTTTAAACATCGCAAAATTTAAAACCTTACCCTTTTCATATTTATCCATGTTATATAAAACCTCACATTTTGTATAATTAAACCATATATATAAACCATTGCAGCTTGCCTCTATATTAAGGCTTTTCATAAAGAGCTAAACCATAGTTAAATATGCGACACCACCTCATGCGCCTCCACCTTTATATATAAAAAACTTATATAGATATATATATATATATATATATATATATATATATATATATATCGTCATTTAACCCTTTTAATCATATATGAAACTCAATTTTTCATATATTGAACCTTTGAAAAACCCCCTTAACGTTAGCCCGTGTCCCACCTTTGTTTTCCCGTAGCTTTCAATCAAATCATGACCCTTCACTCCAATATTCAAGATCCAATATCTCTTAATCAATATCACGCAGAAAAATTAAACGTCTGTTCCGACACCAATCGAGCACGAAATGAGTGGTTTTACCCATTCCGCCCACAATGACATGTCAATTTTCTATTGGATCGCGTTCGTTTGTGTTAAAACATCTTACCACCATAATTGAACATGAAAACTGCTGCCGGTTTCACATTTAAAAAAAAAAAAATGCTCTTGCCATTTGATAGGACATGGATTTAATACACTAGATGGTGATTTATATGAAAGGATTAAAACCTTTGATATAACACTCTGATGTTTATTTTGTGCATTGAAACTGTAAAAACTTCCACTCGACTGTGTAAAGAACTTTCTGCTTCAATTTGTTAGTTTATACCCAAAATTCCCGAATTCAACCCTTAAAGATTGACCAGGAACAATTTCTTGATCCAACAATCCAGACCAGACTTCAAATTCAACCACAACTTCTCAAGATCCCTTCAAGCAACCAAATACCTATGTTTAAAGGTATTTTTTGACCAATTCTAAACCTACAAATTCCATTCAAAACCTTCTATAAAAGAACCAGGTTTTCATGGAAGAAATTTCCCAAAAACACCAAAAAAGAAGCCAAACCTTGGCCAATTTTTTTCAGAAAGTTTCGAGTCCGAAAGAAGCACTTTTTAGCCGATTTCCTCAATTTTTGACCTCTAAAGATCGAATTTTACATACATAAAATGGTTTAAAGCCTTCAGATATCCTAAAAACCCTTGTTTGCATTGAATCTATTCAGGAAACCCGTTTTTTCTGTCTTATTCTAGTTTATATCCTCCGATAAAGAAAATTCACTCTTGCAAACAGTTTAAGCTTGCACTAGTTAATCCAAAAATGACTAAAAAGAAAATCACAGTTAAACCTGGAGGTTCTAATCCAACCAAGCTTGGAGGATCCAAACCTCATAAATTTGTAACTCCTAAAGATGTTAAAGCTACTCCAGCCCTCACTGCTAAATCCACTATGTCAATAAATCCTCTCCAACCACCTGTAACTGCTGAAGAAACCCTTCCATTGACTGATATGGACTACAATATTGTTGACCCTGTGGTAGAATTTATCCTTTTGGAAATGCACAATTGGTGCTATGATAAGTACTTGAAAAAATATGACATGCCTATTTGGGAGACTAATCTGCCCCAATATGTAGTTCCATTGAGCCACCCTGGACAAGAACTTGTTAGACTATGTCAAAAGCATTATGAACCAGACCAAAGGGCCATTGTTAATGTGGACAGCGAAATCCTTTTTACTATTACAGAAAAGTCCATAAATCAAATACTGCAGTTACAGTTTGATCCTCAATTAGTCCCCCTTTCTATTGAATTTTTAACCCAGTTATACTTAAGCCTGGATTTCCTGAAGAAGTTTATGATATTTCAAGACTTCTTTCCTTCTCATGCTCACATTCCTAAGTTTAACCCTCATTATTCCACTGCCAAATTTCCTGAACAGTCTAGGCATATTATTTCAATGCTATCTTTTATACTGGGATATTTTACAGATGGATTCACTGATGAATCCATTATTGGATCTCTATCCACCTTATCTCTAGGCCAACCTCCAGCCCTCATTTTTTATTATGCCAGTTTCATAGCAGACATTATTCATCGCCGGCTTACCAAACTACCCAATGAAGGGGTTTTCAGATACTCTTCCTACTTGTTTCATTTATTTTTATTCTTCCAAGCTGACAATTTTCCAATTTCATTGCAAAAGATGGACTTGGAGGGTAAGCCTTTATCTATTGTCTTTTGGACTTCCTTTCTAAGGAAAGAGAATAGCGAATTCACTTATACATATTTCTCAGACCTTTTCCTTCATCCAGCAATGAGCATTTTGTACAAAGCAAAGCAGCCCAGGGTCAATGAAGAAATGAAGAGGATATTACAACTATCATAATAGATTAAAATGGGAGACTGGTTTATTTATGAAAATAATACAAAGATAAAAAAATTTGGATCCAGCTTATTACCTTATAAGTTGCCAAAATACATGAACATGAGAATTTTTGCACTGGAATATTTAATACAGATTCTAAATTTTGACTCTATCAACTTCTTAGCTGCAAGGAAAAGGACTCAATTCAAGTTGAAGAATCAGATTGGTCCTTTCATCATAAATAACAGAGAGGTAGAAAAAGAGATCTCAAAGAGACCATTAGAATTCAAATTCCAACAAAGTTTTCCATGGAACTATGATCCTCAAGGGATCCTTAGTAATTTAAGGGTAAAATGTAAACTTACACCCTTCATTCATGAGCCCAAACAAGAGATTGAGAAGTTTTCCAATCAAGAATATTGGGTGGAAAACACATTGATAGATACAGTCATTAATAGAGAGACAACAGGAAAAATGGTTACAACACAAGCCTTGGAAGTTGTAAAGCCACTAGAGACTTCAGCTAAAAGAAGCAGAGAAGAAGGAACATACACAGTTGAAACAAATACAGAAACAAAATTCAAGCTGATTTATAATAAAAGGCTAAAACTAAATTCTATTGGGAAAGAAAAGGTAATTGATGTAGAGGATACAAATGAGCTAGAGTTAAATAATAAGGAAGCTACAGTGATATTCAATGAAACTCTAGCAGACATTGAAAAATATTAAACAACAGGTAAAGATGATACTCAGATGATTGAGAAACAAATTATGGAGGCATCTTCCTCATAGACAGCTGAGGAAAAATACTTAGATATCAAGGAAAAATATAAACAGATAAAGAAGAAGAATGAGGAAATTAAATCAAAGATATATTCTCAATTCCTCAAGTAAAAACCATGGAATCAGAATAGGCTACTGACAGCCTTTGACTATTCTACAAATAAAATGATTATGTCATTTTTGCAACCAACTACTTCAACACCAAAGATAGTGGTAGATCATAAAAAGGTGGAGTTTGAAGTAGATACTGAAAATGCTCATGAGCTAGACCATATTGAATTCCACAGACATAGCTCTGAAATGTTGTATTCAACTGTGGTGACAAAGGAAATGAGTGATACCAAGTTGCAAAATACTATTCTTAACATGCAAGATCAAATAAAGATAGACAAAGGATATTTGTATGCAAAGGACCTAAGGATTAAAGCCTTAGAGGATTTGATTTTACAGGTGGGATATGATCCCCCAAATTTTCAGGCAGCAGAATTTTTGATTAAGAAAAATAATGATGATATTGCAGCTTTGAGGAAACAGCTTAAGCTTCCTCAAAGTGAGAATCCACAGACTAAATAAATCCTTCAAGAGAAAAGTGAAAAATAAGAGATGATGAAGCTCATTCTCAAACTAACTACTGAAATTAAAGAAATGGAATCTCAAATGGACCAGCTTGTCCAAGAGAAAGAAATTATGAAAGATATTGACACTCCTATTATTCCTTCAGTGATACCAGTGATTACCACAGTAGTGGCTTCCACATTTGGAGAAAAGCTAGCACCAAAGGAACCACTGCCAACTACAGTGCCAATGAGTTCAACTACTACTTAAAAAACAGAATCTTCTACAACACAGGTTTAACAAACAGATGGAGCAGGTCAAATTATTAAGGCTATGGAGGAAGTGTCCTCGAAAAATAATGAGATCAATAGCCTAAATAAGGTAATTGAAAACCGTGAAGCCACAAATAAGTTAGCTAAAATAAATTCTAAAACCCATGAGAAGAAGGCAATTAGACTTGAGGAGAAAATGCAGGTCTTACAAAAAGAGCTAACATTCACTGAACAAATTTAATTTGTCAAGAATCATCTATGGAAAAACATAATTGAGGCCATTCACACTCAATGGCCTTCAATTAAGATTATATATGAGAAAAGAGAGTTATTGTTAGTAGCTCAGGTAGAGATTCATAAGACCAAGGATGAGTTAACTGATAATCCAACTCAAGCTTTAAAACTCATCTCATTCCTAAATAACAAGAATAGAGTAGAATTGGAATAATTATAGGTATTGGATAGAACAGAGGCCATTTTACAGATTAAGAAAGTGATAACAAAGAAGAATTTGATAAACTACCTAGAAGAAAAGTGTGAATCAATGAACATTTCCATAAAAAAGTTTATGGTGAAATATACAAACTTAAGAAAAAAGGGCTTGTCAGACATTCATTTCTTCAATGAAAAACTAATGCCCCAAAAGATTATGATAAAAAAATCAGAGAATTTTCCAAGGAGCAAGTCAGCAAACCATTGCCACAAGGCACTCCTACTGGTAAATTCCTTATTCAACACTTTGAAGATTTGTTTTTTTACAACATGAGATCAAAAATCTTTTTGTGTTTAAATCCAATTTTGCTAAATACACGGAGGTAGATGAGAAATTTAGAAAACTGAAGAATGTCAAAATTCCCAATGAAGAACAGTGGCAAGAATTTTTAGATTTAACGTGAAAATTAGAGGTAAAACAGTGAAGAAATTACCTTGAAAACAGTCAAGAAGAAACAATGAATAAAAAGAGAAGTCTACTGATTTTTTTAGTGCAAAAAGAAATATTTTTTAGAGCAGTAAAACAGTGGAAATATCGGTCAAAAGTGTATCAGAGTTAAAGAGAAGCGTTAAAGAGTATCAGATGAAAGAGTATCAGCCAAGGCAACTCAAATGAAGATATTTTCTAGCAGCCATCAAAGCAGGACAGCTAATCACTCAAAGGCTACTTGATTAGATAAAGAAGTTCTATTTATTTTGGATAAGAGGATAGCTTGCTGATTTGTTAAGCAGTTGTCCCTCTTATTTGTAAAGATATTTTCTATTTTCTAAAGATATTCCTACATGTCTCATACGATATTTGTAATTACATTTTGTATAAATAATTCTACATTTGAAGTATTAAGTGTGGAATAAAATTGCTAGACTTTACTATATACTTTTTGCTAAACATTGGAGGCTATTATGTGTTGATTTCGAAGTAGTAGACTGGGCAAAGCTAAACTGGCATCATAATTCAGGATCCCTGTGATAAGATGATGAGTGAAGTACTTTCTTCTTTTCATTGTTTTCTTTTCTTATTTTCATGCAATCCATTATATATGGTTGTTCTATCTTAATAAGTAACTAGGAATATTACTACAGGCTAGTCCTATACTCCATCTTTTTAACTAGTTACCATTTTAATGTTTTCTACTGATTTCCGGTATTATGAATTCTTAATTGCTCCTACTCCCATTTGACCCCTACCTCCTTCTTTCATTTTCTGGATTAAAGGATCCTTCATATTCCTTCATCCTGATCATACCATTTCACCAAAAAACACTTTTCCAAATCTCTGAGGGTTATCTATCTTGCCCTGAATACATTTGTATCGTTTTTGCCTTGACTTCTAGTGCTGCTAACTTGATTTAGACTCCATAGCCTAATGGACAAGAATATTTCTCTCTAGTTTACTTCTAAGTGATTTTTTTCCACCAAATCCTTAAAAAAAAAAAACCGATTGTTCTATCATAACTAGCCTAAAAACATAAATAAAAAACAAAGACAAATCTTAAAGAGAGAGCCCTCTCTGAATTCTAGGAAGGCTAGATCCTAGGATTTGAAGTAGGTTTGTGGTTACCTCTAGTTTTATTAGACTAAAAACTCAAATCCCACAACTTAAGAAATTACTAGAATGATAAAAAGATCCATAAGACATATATCCAGATTTTATAACTCTAGTGACTAAAAGTCGAATGATGGAAACTTAGAGTAGACAGACTAGGTGATATTAGTAATTATGATTTTTTTTTTAGTGTGAAATGGGAGATCTATTACACATCAGTATTAATTTCAAAAAAAAATTGGATTCCCATAAACATGCAAAACTCAAGGTTAGTCAGACCTAAAGAACATAAGGAATAGAAAGGATTGTTTTCCCATGAAATTGATATTTAGAGAGGCAGAGTTCATTCCTTTTCAATTCTGAAATGGTTATACTTTTGTATTATAAGAGACATGAAATTTTTTAGTTAGGATAACTCTGTTTCAATTGTTTTCTGGGTGGGAGTTTTTTGTTTTAAGTGCAATAGGGAAATCGAGAGGGATTTCTACTAGATGGAATCAATATTTAGAGATGTGGAATTCTGTTAGATTTATGAGTGTAGTCTTCAAACCTCAACACACTTATCTGTATCATTAATGTCGAATTGTATCACATGAATTTTTATTATCTAACGGGTGATGTTTTATTGGCAAAGCAATTCTAAATTCCAATTTGGCCATTCAAATTTTATATATTTTTTAATTTATATTGATTAAATTTGTTATTTGTTATTTTTTAACCCATTAAAAATTTGTAAATATTTTTATTGAAAATTTTATTTTCTGGTTTAGTATTAATGCTTACCATTTGTAGTATTAATTAATGTTAGTGTTGAGTTAGTGAGGAAAATAACTTTTTCATATGCATTTTTGTTATGGATTTAAATTCTTATAGGTTTCAATTCTTTTTACAAATTTGGAGTTAAATAATTTTATTTAGGTATATAGAAGTTGTGGAGCATCCCCAATTGAAGGCTGAGGATTTAGCTATATTGTGCTTATTATTCTTTTATAAAATTAAAAAAAAATATAAATATAATAATATATATTTGATTTTTTTTTAAATCTGGTTGAGGTATTTGAAAGGTGGAAACTTGCATTGTTGTAAATTATCATTAGGTTATTTTAAGTAATGCACTTTTTTCTCAAATAAAGATAATGAGCAAGGTTGCATTCATAGTTAGTAATGATTATCCCTATTTTTATTTTCACAATTGAGTTATTATTATCTTTTTTCTGGGCATAGTTTACCTAATTGACATTTTGGCTTCCTTCACAAGAATATCACAATTGAATTTTGAGAAAAATTGTGATTTTCATTGTTTAAATGGGATGCAAATTACACATTGCAAACTTACAGTTCCAAATATTACCTACTAGATATTAGGACCAAAATGTCCAATAATTCAATTAAACTTTATCTATTTATTTATTATATATATCCCATATACACCCATATTAAATCATAACTTAAATGTATTTTTTACAATACCAACTTCTTAACCTTTGAACTCATAGAAAATCATAATGATTTATGAATGAATTTATTAAAAAAATCAAATATATAAATAAAAATTTAAAGAAAATAAAATAATTCCTTACCTTTTTAAAATTTACATCAACCAAATTTAATCTCATTAAACATTATTTTATGTATGAACTAACACAATTGAGAACTAATATCAACTAGGATCCTTAAATTAAAAGTAATCAACCAACTAGAAATAATTCCAATATTTCCTCTAGTTATCCAATATCTTTATGACACCAATAAGTTTAAAAAATAACAATATTATTTTTTTGGAGTTATAACCTAATTATTTTTTGAAATATGGTAGTATTGATTTCATCTTAGTTATAATAATTTGTGCTTTCAAATATTTTTTTCATAGGAGGGAGGTACATATTGCACTTGTTTAATTTAGCATTTAATTTTAGGTACTTAAATTGTATGAATAATTATGTTGATAAGTGTGTTTATTTTGGAATAAAGTTTTTATAATTTGTAATTTAATTATCAATAATTATTAAATGGATGGCAAGGATTTAATATCCACAAATTATCTTAGAATATTCTTAATAATATTCACATATGAAAACTGGACATTTATCTGAAAAGTAGTTATGATGTTATTTCTCTTTTACTTAAATTGATTAATTAAAAAAAACCTGATATGAACAAATATTTATAGTTTTCTAGGTATGTGATATCCATAATCCATGGCATTGTAACAAAACCTATTTATAGTTTAAGAATCTACATAGTTAAGTAAGAGTAAATCTTCATTGTTAAGAATATTGTTACATTTTTTTTTTAATATACATGTTTAGTTCATATCTTAATTCATTTTATAATTAATAACAACTAAGACAAATATCTAAATTAAATTGCTAGTAAACTCCATAAGTATCAATAAAGTTCTAAAATTATCCTAGACAAACAAGGCTTAGCATGGCTAAATCTTATATTGCCTTTACAAAACACCTATTACTCTCTATTATACACTTGTGGGTTTGAAATAAACACTTATAAATATAATAATATTAAATAAAAATAAAAATATAACCCTTTATTCTACATTGTAAACTTGAAATAAAAACACTTATCAATATAATAATATTAAATTAAAATTAAAATATAATTAATTTTTATAAATTTTAAACATAAAATATATTATATTTTTTTATTTTTTTAATATTTTAATGAATAAATACTTATCTTACTTATCAAATATTAAATAAACAAACCTATCTTATAAATCATTAAATTCGCATACACAAAATTGAATAACATGAATCTTATACCACCACCAAAACATTAAATACAATGAATCGAAATTGAATAAATGGTATAAAACCCACACATTCAACACTACATAAGCAAGTAACTAAATTGCAACTCAAAATGGATTGATTTTTTTTAAGAAGAAGAAAAAACATTGTCTATTATCATAAAACAGTATGTGGATCGAGTTACATCTCCAGGTAGTTAATCTGTAAACCAAAAAATTCCACCAACAATATAAACTATGACCAGTACAGATATCAAATACATCAGGCCAATATACAAATATATCAGTACCAGATAAAGCATCCAGATGAGAATCATGGGTTTAGCATAAAAACATTAACATAATTACTAGGCATATATTCCTATCAACATATCCAACTGAGATTGTATCATCACACCTCTATACCAAAACCAAAAAACCGGCACGCCTGATCACGCCTGTGAAAAACTGCAAAATAAAAAACAAAACAGCCTCTCTTGTAAGATGCCACCTAGTCCAGCGATCAAACCATCTTACCTCCATATGTCCCTCCAGGGTTAGGGAATAGGAATATTATTTTTCCAGATGCATTGACCATTTCTATATTGTTTAACGTGCATGATGCCAAAAGCCATACAAATACCCCTCTTTGATAGACCATCTGCTCTAGTGTTCATCTCTCTGTAGATGTGGTTCATAGTTGGCATGTTCACTTTTCCCCATAAACGTTGTGTCCTCATCAACCAACCTAGAGTAGCAAGTTGGGAGAGAATAGACCTGCCAGCATCAATGACAGTCCATGAATCACCAAAAATAAATGCCTCCTTGATGCCAATGTTGTAGCCAGCAGGTAGACCTCCCCATAGAGCCATGAGTTCTGTAAAGATGTTGTTCCCATGTCCACCATTCCAGCATATTTGTGTTCTCTCTGCCTTGGAGATCTTAATCCATGCCCCGCATCCCATCATCCCCGCCAAGCAACCTCCATCAAAAAATATCACAGGGAGAGCAATTATATGAGGCCTATTCCTGTGAGATCCATCAACAATGCCAACCGCCATGGGCACTCTAAAATATGTCCATTTCATAATAGCAACATGTAAATGTGCAATGGAGAATACAATGCCATAAAAAATCCTCCTGTTTCAGGCCAACCATACTTCCCAAATAAGAGAAAAGGGCAAATCTTGAAATTTTCCCCTTGTACTATCCCACCTTCGCGCAGCCTCCAAGAAATCCTCAGGAATCCATAATGGATCAATCATATGTTGACTGAAAAGTCCGCAGATCTCAAGCACCACCAGACATGTAAAGAAAAGGTGTTTCACTGATTCAACAACATTATTGCATAGCACACAACATCCCGGACCCTGAAAACCCTGATGCATGAGGGAGTCCCATGTGAGGATACTATTCCTCCATACCAACCATCCGAAAAGAAGGATCTTGGGTGGAATAATTTTCTTCCGGAAAGGCCAAAAGTCCATAGAGATACCTTCCACAGTAGAAAGGGAAATTAAATAAGCCTGTGTTTCATGTACATTGACCGCCCCCATCTTGATAACACCATTCCATGTAATCTCATCCCCCTCACATCTGTAGCATAAGCCTGCAGCCCTAATGTTTTGGATATATAACCTCCAATCCTCCGCTTCCATACCAGTAAGTCCAAGTGTCTCAGCCAACTTCATAATGGGAGCCCCATGAACCCAATGATGAATAATTTGAAATAAATGAAAGATCCCACAATGAGAGAGTCTGTGGACAATCCAGATGGTGGGTATGGATTCTGCACCTAGACCATATATACGATAAGAAGCCAAAGAAAAATTTAAACCATTCCAAAAATGCCATACGATATTTTTAACAAATATTGGGAGGATCCTCTTGAATCCTAGCCAAATCACTGATATACATCTGGGCAAGACAAGTTGACCATAGTACAATTGATGAAGCGGATCACCACGCAAATATTTGTTTGTATGATATCATTCTAGATATCATTCCTGGTAAAATCCCTCCATAAAGACTTAATTAGCAAGGCTGTGTTGAAAACACAGATTTTCATCATTTCTATGTAATGGTAATTTAAATTTTTAGATTTCTAAATTTCTAATAACTCGTATATAACCCACACATTCAACACTACACAATCAGGTAACTAAATTGCAACTTAAAAATGGATTTCTATGTAATGGTAATTCAGATTTTTAGATTTTTAAATTTCATTATTTAAAAAAGTGTTTTGAAAGTATAAATACATTTAATGTCTGTAGAATTATCAAAAAACTATTGAGATATTCACATTGCATAGGCATTATAAAGTTCAAATTTATCATTAATGGTTGAAAAAAAAAATTACTAATAAGGAAAGATTGGTTAAATTAAATTTAAAGGATTTTTTTTAAGTTTGTTAATATTATATCATTATGTTCAATATATTATTTTGATTAAGATGACGAATTGAACCAGTAACTTCACATTAGTAAGTTTCTTAAAAAAATACCAATCACTATCTATCCAAAATCTTATAAACAAAAAAAATTAATTAATTAAACTAAAATAATAATATAATATAAAGGATAATAAATTTACTAGAATAATAAATAGAAAAAACATTTTTTTCCTTCTGCAAAATCATATATTCAAATTTAATAGATTGCACCCATAAATAGTCTTGCAGTATCAACATTCTTGGAAGTAGAATTTCCAACACTCATTGAAACAACATCAACCGATAGAAGTTGGCCTTTGGGATTGAGCTTAATCATGACATTCCAACACTGAGAGGAATGGATTGGGGTTTTGGAAGGCATCAGGCCAACCAGAGATAAGAAAGCATGATAAAGAAGACTGGATGAAGGATGGATCCTTCTTAAGGACATCAAAGGAAGGCTTGTTCTCAGATAAAAAACAAGTGGATGCAAAGTTGCGTTCTTAACCCTAGGTAACTCATTATTTTATAAATTGTTATCATCTGTCTGCTCAGAATGCAAATTTAACCAGGATTCCAGAAGTGCATTTGGGTGATGTTGAGTTCAGCAGCAGAAAAAAACTTAAATAAAACACAGACACACAATAAAAAACCATAAAGAGATAGATATTTTAACGTGGTTCACCCAACCAATCTGGGCTACGTCCACCAAACAGGGGCATCAACAATCTCATTCATCAACTGGAGAATTACAATAGTAGAGTTTCTCATCTACTCTTCACTCACCTCACATCCCTCGTGCTCATTTGCTTCTACGGGCTTAAATTTTATAGATGGGAGTAGAAATTGAATCATAAATTCAATTACAACAAATATAGGATGCAATAACTCCACATCAGAATTAAATGGAGTCAATTTAGCAACAAATCCTACTGTTGTCACATTCATGAGATTTTCTCCAACAATCTCCACCTTGACAACAATTAGCCTAATACCCTGTTCCATTATTACTTTTATCTTTTCTGCAAGCCAAGAGAAGCCAGACACCATCGTAGATTCTCTAACAAAACTGGTTTCGTGAACATGTCTGCACAGTTTTCCTTTGTATTCACCTTTTCAAGAGAGACTCCCCATTCAGTGATAATCTGTCTTACAAGATGGTACTCGATAGGTATATGCTTTCATTTACTGTGATAGGCCGGATTTTTAGCCAAATGAATCGCACTTTGACTATCACAAAATAACTTGATGTTTTCCTGTAACCTACCAAACTCATCAAACAAACCTTTCAACCAAACTTCTTCTTTGCCAGCATGTGAAGCAGCTATGTATTCTGCTTCTGTAGTGGATAAAGAAACAATGTTCTGTAGCTTTGACATCCAGCTAATAGCTCCACCTGCAAGAGTAAAGACATACCGTGAAGTTTACCTTCCCTTATCCAAATCACCTGCAAAATCGGAATCAACATATCTGCAAACAAATTCACTACTTCTGTTATAAGTGAAACAATAATCACTTGTGCCTCTCAGATACCGAAGCACCCATTTCACTGCTGACCAGTGTTCTTTTCCTGGATTTTCCATATACCTATTGACAACCCCAAATGCATGTGAAATATCTAGTCGAGTACAAACCATCGCATACATCAAACAACCTACTACATTTGCATATGGAATTCGAGAGATATATTCCTTTTCTTCATTTGTGTTATGACGTAAACTTGAAGAGAGGTTAAAATGGGAAGCTAAAGGGACTGAAACAGGCTTTACATTGTTCATACCAAACCTCAAGAGTATTTTCTCAATATACTTTTGTTGTGATAGCCACAGCTTACCATTGCTCCTGTCTCCGAAAATCTCCATGCCCAAAATCTGTCTTGCTACTCCTAGATCTTTCATATCAAATGTCCTAGCCATCTGAGCCTTTAACCTATTGATCTCAGTTATGATTTTTCTTTCTAAAAGCATATCATCATGATACAACAGTAAGATAATGAACATGCCATTACCTAATTTCTTAAAGTAAACACAATGATCATATTCACTTCTTATATAATTTTGACTCACCATGAAAGAATCAAATTTCTTATACCATTGTTGAGGCGACTGCTTCAGACCATACAATGATTTCTTGAGCCCGCAAACAAATTTCTTGTTGTGATTTTGAACAAACCCTTTAGGTTGTTCCATGTAAATCTCCTCATCTAAATATCCATGTAAAATGAAATTTTAACATCTAATTGCTGTAATTCTAAATCAAGTAAAGAAACTAATGCTAACACAATTCGAATTGAAACAATTTTTACAACTGGTGAAAATATCTCATGAAAGTCAATGCCTGCTTTCTGAGAAAAACCTTTTGCGACCAGCCTTGCTTTGTACCTATCCTCTGTATCATCAACACCCCTTTTCAATTTGTAAACCCATTTACATCCCACAGTTTTCCTATCCTTAGGAAGTTCCACTAGATCCCATGTGGCATTCTTGGCTAATTCCTTCATCTCTTCCTTCATAGCCTTTTTCTACTTACCACTGTTATAACCTTCTACAGCTTCCTGATAGCACAAAGGTTCATCATCATTAGCGGTTAAAGCAACTGATGTAACATAATCATCATACCTTTTAGGAGGACGTCTGATTCTCATAGACCACCTTAAATAAGTTTCTGTTACTTCCAAAATTTGCTGATTATTATCTGTAGGAACTTCTTCATGATCTGCATCTGAAACATGTTCATGATCTGCATCTGAAACTTGTTCATATGGACTATCATCAGTATTTGAACTGGTTTCAAACTAAATGTGTTGAAGCTTAGGTACATTATCATGTTTCAATTTATCATCTACTTCTGGATTTTCAATTGAAGATTCATTAAATTTAACATCTATGTTAATGATGATCTTATGAGTAGTAGGATCCCACAATCTGTATCCCTTAGTCCCATCACCATATCCAACAAAGATATATCTTTTTTATTTAGGATCTAATTTAGAAAGCTGATGTTTCGGAACTAGAGCATATGCATCACAACCAAAAACTTTCAGTTTAGAATAATCACAAGGATGGTCTTTCCATACCTCTTAAGGAATTTTTCATCCTATTGCAGTTGATGGTGATCGATTTATCAAATAGCAAGCCATAGATATAGCTTCTGGCCACAATTCCTTCTGCAAATTGGCGTTGCTAAGCATACTTCTTGCTTTCTCTAAGAGAGTCATGTTCATGCATTCAACAACTCCATTTTGCTGAGGAGTATATACAGTAGTTTTATGTCTTTCGATCCTAGCATCCTTGCAATAATTATCAAATTCATTTGAAGAAAACTCACCACCATTGTCAGTTCTTAAACATTTAATGGTTCTTCCAGTGATGTTTTCAACTAATTCTCTAAACTGTGGGAAAACTTTGAATACATTAGACTTCTTCTTTAACATATAGACCCACACTTCTCTAGATAAATCATCAATACAAGATACAAAATAAGACATTCCTCCATATGAGGTCGTAGGAGATGGACCCCAAACATCAGAATGGATATAATCAAGGATTCCCTTACTGGTATTTTCTCCAGTTTTAAACTTTTTCTTGCTTTGTTTCCCAAATAGACAATGTTTGTAGAAATCTAACTTTGAAGATTTTAAACTAGGAAGTAACTTACGATCAGATAAAAATTTTAATCCTCTTTTTCTCATATGGCCCAAACTTTGATGCCATAAACAAATAGAATTATTTTCGTTTTCAGACACTGTAGAAGCATTATCTAACTCTGTTATTCCTTGTAACTGAAAAAGATTTCCAACCTTCTTTGCTTTCATTACTAGTAAAATTCCTTTATAAAATTTCATTACTCCACCTTGAATAAAGGTTTTATATCCATTTGTGTCTAGCACTCCTAGTGAAATGAGGTTTTTTTTTAATTCAGGCACGTGTCTTACATCAGTTAAAATTTTATTTGTCCCATCAAAAATTTTAATCTGGATGCTTCCAATTCCCACAATATTACATGAGACATCTTTTGCCATGTAAGCAACTCCATCATTGATTGATTTATAAGTTTTAAATGATTCTCTATGAATGCACACGTGATTTGATGTACCAGAATCTGAAAACCAATGTTGATCATGATTAGACAAACCAACTGATAGCACTTCATCACTCATACCTGAAATGGATGCCGAACATGTATCTATCGTGTTTTCTTCTTTCTTCTCTGTTCAAGAGTCTCCTTTGGATGTTGGATGTATCTTCCAACATTCCTTCTTCAAATGTCTTGATTTGCCACAAAACCAACACTTTACCTTACTCTTCTTCCCTTTCGATTTTGAACGCGATTTGTTCTGCTTACTGAAGCGTCTTTCTTTAGAACAACCTCTGACCATCATTGCTTCTGATGTAGAGGTTTTTGAATTTGACCTTTTCCTTGTTTCTTCAGATAGAAAAGCTCCAACAACATCATCAAACTTAGGGGTTTCTGATGAAATAAGACTTATAGAAGTAAAAAAATGATCCCATGACTCGGGTAACGAGCATAATAAAGTTACAACTTTATCTTCTGATTCAAATTTTACTTCTATACTTTCTAACTGCACCAAGGGAGTGTTAAAGGTATTCAAATGATCAGTTATCGTCGTACCTTCCTTCATGCATAAACATTACAATTGTCGCTTCAGAAGAATCCTATTGGTTAAGGATTTTTTCATGTACAGCTTTTCAAGTTTTGTCCACAAACCAGCAACAGTTTTCTCTGACATGATGTTAAACAAAACATCATCCGCCAAACACAAACGAATGCCGCTCACTGCTTTTTCATCCATGTCACTCCATTCATTATCTGTCATGGTATAAGTCTGTTTGGCTCTTCCCAACAGCGCCTTCGCCACACCTTGTTGCACGAGTAGATCATACATCTTAACTTTCCAGATCTCGAAGTTGTTTTTCCCATTGAACTTCTCGATCTCAAATCGAGCACTTTGTGTTTTTGACATTTTGAGTAGCATACATATGGTATCTCCAATCAAACAGTCAACGATGCATCAGCATGGTTGGATATCTTCCACCGTGAATCAATCACAAAAATGACAGAAAATTCCACTTGCAGTGTGAATGCATGCATGAATGATCCAAATCAGACATTGGCGTTAAACAACGGTTATGTATTATGAAACAACAATCAGACAGTGCTATGAAAAATCAGCTCTGTGTTATGAAACAATGATTAGACAGTGGCAACTCCAACTTTCGATCTCAATGTATTGCATCTCGGCATTACAGTGGCGTGAAACAGCTCACATGCACGGCCACGCTACTTTCTCTCAACCATTCAAACAACAAAAAAACCGGCCACGTAGATCAACAACAGATATGGTTTATTACTTTGATTCCATTTTTATCTCTAGCCCACACGCAGGGGTCCTCTAGCTCACGCACTGTGGACAACCTCTTCACGGCTCTTGACATCCATATCACAAATCAGAAACTCAATTATTAGTTAAAAAATAGGCAACGGCTTCTTGACTTAATCGTGTGCAATCCACATAGAACAAAAAACAATTCTGGACTGTGCAATTAAATCAATCCCTATGTAAACTACCATAGCTCAAACGACATCCATGGTTTGTCTTCAGGATACCATGACAATTCTACCAGGCTCTGATACCAATTGTTGAGTTCAGCAGCAGAAAAAACTTAAATAAAACACAGACACACAACAGAAAACCAAAAAGAGATAGAGATTTTAACGTGGTTCACCCAACCAATCTGGGCTACGTCCACCAAACAGGGGCATCGACAATCTCCTTCATCAACTGGAGAATTACAACAGCAGAGTTTCTCATCTTCTTTTCACTCACCTCACATCCCTCATGCTCATTTGCCTCTACGGGCTTACATTTTATTGCTGGGAGTAGAAACTGAATCATAAATTCGCTCACAACAAATATAGGATGCAATAACTCCACATCAGAATTAAATGAAGTCAATTTAGCAACAAATCCTATTGTTGTCACACTCATGAGATTTTCTCCAAATTTAATTAAAAGAAAATTTCAACAGGTGATTGTGCAGAAGTTTATTTCAGCGAGAGGCTCACCTACTTTTCGATTGCAGAAAACTTGATAACCTGTCTAAAGGTTGTATTGCACATAGGGCCCACAACTTCTGCCAAAAATGTCAGTTACTAGATGGGTGCCGTATGCGTTATATAGGGGCTTGTGACAACCATATTTTACGTAGCTTACTTTATTATTATTAGTTTTATTATGTGTTTTATTGTTTTTTACATGAAGACGAATATATTCATGGAAGTTTATCTAAAGGAAACACATAGAGGTTTAAGGTTTATTCTCTACAAAAATTGAATTTCTAGACAAATTTAATCAAGGTTGAGATTTTGAGCAAAACAAGTACTTGTGAAAGATTCTTGTTACAGAGTTGATCTATGATTAACGAGGTAAATAGTTTTGGTTATTCGCAAGTTTTTACTTTAATTATGGTTAATAATTATTGAGGGGTTTTTTTTACTACAAATTTTCAATTTAGATAGGGTTCAAGATAATATGTATAGCTAAATTAGGAAAACCACTTAGTATGATATCTAGGATGTTTTAGTTTCTTAAATTAGGGAAACCCTTTGGTCTAATATATTTGATACCAATTTCTTAGTACAATAAGTTTTTTACCTCCTAATTGAGTGTTTTTTCTTTTAAGGAAATCTATTTCCAGCTATACAAATTAAAAGGAGATGCTAAATTGGTCAAAAGAGATGTTAGTTAGTTCAAGGCATCCTAACTTGTGACCTTTTTCATGTTGATTTTTCATAGGTCTTCTAAACTGGTAATTAATTTTAATGATCCAATATTTTTCATTCATCATAAAGAAATTATAAAAACGACATAATTAGTAACATTTATTATAATAGTATATAAAGAAACAATCAAGCAAGAGACGCCAATATTTTTAACCATAGAAAAATCCATAACCTTTTCTGTAGAAAATCGTTTAATTCAATAAGAGATAAATCTAGTAAAATTCCAAGGTTGACTTGGTCAAAATAAATACATCTCTTAGAAATTTAGGTCAACTTTGTAACAATAATTTTTTGGCCTACCTCAAAGTAATTGGTTTCCTCAAAAATTTGACCTTATGCCACATAGAAAATTTCAACCTTCTTCACTAGGAATTCAACCTTCAACCTTCATCCTCATATAATAAATTTGTTCAGAAATTCAGTTTTATAGAGAATAAACCTCAGCTCTCCCTTTATGTGTGTGTCTCCGACTGACCCTCAAGTCTTTCTCTTATACTTTTATGTTAACATATCAACAACCGTGATTTAATCTCTTATCAATGGCTAAGATTAAAGGACTGCTTGATCCGTGTCACTTAGAACATTTCATCACATGTGTTTAATCAATTCACTTTAATTTTTATAATTCCCTAAGTTAGATTGCATTAAGGGCAATCTTTACCAAGAGTCCTTCATCCAAAGTCTAACCCATGGCAATCAATTAATCCTGGATAGTCTAAAGTCGAAAAAGGAAATGATCTCTCTCCTCACATTTCTGCATCTCGAACAACCTCATCTGATTCTCTAGAAGCATATTTCTTTGAACGAAGCTTCCCTAATACATCGTCTCTAAAGCATTCCACATCTCATTTTTCGTCTTCTTTCTAGCAATATGTGGCACAACGTGATATTTTACTCTGTCCATAATCAAATGCTTAGCCCATGCTTGATTTTCCATGAATTTATTTAGAGAATTGGGATTTGTAGGCTCATCTAGGACATTCTCAGCATGTTTCTTGATGTCATGATCATCCAGGACTATCAGTATCCAAGCTCTCTAAATGATGAAGTTGGTTACACATTCCAACCTGTCCTCATATCTTAGTCCATGAGAAGCCATCTAGCTCAAATCTGACGAAAAATTATTCTTTTCCCTTTTTCTAATGAAAATATTAATAGAAATGTTGGATTTGGGTTTCTTGGTGATCAGAAACCCTCTATAGTAGCTTCTCCCTCTGTCAACTGATTTCCCTCTTTGAAATATTTAGCCAAAACAATCAGGCATTTCTCTTTAATCACCTTCTTGATCCAATCTCAGATCTATTTGGCTGAGGTCTGTTGACTGACTGTCTTTTTCCTGCTCTTTGTCGACTTAGCTAGGCATGGTTATGTACTAGCAGAATATCCACCACACTAACAACCGTTGAAGATCTGAAGCACTACTTCCAGATTTTGGAAATATTGGTCTGAAACATAAAAAATTACTGGAGTGTGTCCCTATAGTTGGCCTTTTCTAGAGCATATTGACCCAATGTAGCCTCTGCGCAGTGCATGCTGCTCCTACACCCCTCTAGATGGCGACTGTCTTTACGTCACCAATATGGGACTGTGTAGCCCCTGCATGGCCCTTTCCGGGACTGCGTCCTCCTGCTACTGAGCTGCCCTCTCTAGATCTACTGCCTTAGCAGCTACCCTGCAGAAAATATGTCTTCAGCTAATTTTGCTGGAGATTTAGCTTTATCTGCAATTGCTTTCATAGAATGTGAAAATTTTTGAATACAATAATATAAAAAACCTACTACAGTATCTTGGTTTACTTCTCCTACATGTGATTAAATTATACAAGTTATTTTCATAAAATATTGATGTAAACACAACTAACAACCTATACACATATATATCATTTACTGAATTTTATACATTCAGAAAAGTGACACACTGATTTTTACGACAAATGTCCTCCAGAAAACCCAGTGCAGGAAAAAAAGTGCAGCATATATGAGGGTTTATTATTATTAAGTAGAATCTGAGTACAACAAATCTGAGCACATTTTTGGCCATCCTGACAATGAAAAATAGATCTGCAACAATCCCTATTGTTTTGGAGACTGAAAACTTGATTGATCCATACCCTCAAATGAGATTTAGAGGAATTAGCCACTTTTTTCCTGTAGATACCCTAGCGTTGCCCTTGAAGCCCTTGGCGTCAGCCCTGCATGCCTCTGTATTCCTCTGTGTTGGTTGCGTAACCCTAGACTAGGTGACATAGTCCCTGCACTACCCTGGATGGCCTCTGCATAACCCTGGAGGTCTCTTGATGGCTCAACATTGTCCTTTATAGGTCTGTGTAGCACCTGTGTACTAGATGAAGCCCTTTGTGTTGCGCAACTATTGCGTAGCTACTGCTGGTGCCACTACTCCTCTGCATTTCTCTTGATTTTTTCTCATCTGCCTCTTGCTGAATCTTGGCTCAGGGATCAGATCATCCCCTTAGCCAATACTACCCCTTGTTGTAGAAAATTCTTCTCAATATTCTTAGCAAACCTGCCCTAGAATTCCAGCTTAGTCTTTGAGCTTTGCCTCCGTATGTGTGTCTCCAACTAACCCTCAAGCCTTTTTCTTATAAATTTTTGTTGACACATCAACAATCGTGATTTAATCTCTTATCGAAAGATAATATTAAAAGACTACTTGATCCGCATCACCTAGAACATTTCATAACATGTGTTTAATTTATTCACCTTAATTTTTCTAATTCTATAAGTTAGACTTAGGGTATTTATTAAAAAAATTGATTATTTTAATATCTCACACATTAGATGAAATTTTTCCAAATGCTTTATGGGTTTGGGAGGTCAACTATGTCTTAGCCCTTCCACAAAATTTCAAGGCTAGATCACACCCGATGCTACCTCAACAGTCAAAATATCAAAACTCCCTCTTAGCAAAGAGTGTGCTCTAATAATATATCCACACCATGTATCGCAAGATCTCATTGTTGATCTTTTTGTTATCGATGCTTGCCCTGTTGCCATCCATCTACTGTGTCGTTGATCTCTGTACTACTGCCCATGTCACTGCCACATCTATACTGCAGCTCCCTCTCAATTGCTGCATAATGCTTCCCATAGCACTACCACTGCTAGCTGTTGCATTGCAACTCAGTTGTTGAGAAGTAAAACCCTGAACGACTCCTTCCCAATCGTTGATAGAAAATTTAGGCTACATCTCATCACTGAAAATTCCTTGGCTGCTACTTTATGCTGTCCTTCTGAAGCCACTGTGTTTCTACAACTCTGCACTGTGTAAAAGCTACCTCTCTGTGTTGTTGCCTCTACACTGTTGATGCCTCTGCACTGCACTTCTCCCTCTATAATGTCCTAGCACTGCCATTTTATTCACTTTGATATTCTGCAACCATCTCCTACTTGTCTCGCTACCGTCTTGACGCTCTCGTAGCTCATATGTGATCCAAAAGTTGGGCTTTCTCAAGGATCCAACCACCTTGAGTTGTGGCTTCTCTATAGATCCATATTGCCCCATTTACGTGGCTCCTGAGCACTCATGACTACATCATCATCAGTCCTATTGTCCTTTGTTGCTGCTACCTTGGAATCAGAAGTTCCTTTGTCCTTCATATTAGGAAAAGTGATGGCAGAGTGTTCAAGTTCGCCACCTTTAAATCCCTTGACCTTAGATAGGTCCCTCTTCTTCTTCCCTTGCTTCCTCTGTTCCTTTGATGCAAGGTCTGCATGATCTTCCTCTTCTTTCTTCACCCTGACAGTTCTGCTGCTACTATTTTTCCTCTTGGTGATTCTCCCGATCTCCTCCTGATGGACGATTTCCCACATGCACACCCATGATGGTAACGCTGCCCTGCTCAGTATGCTATGGAAAAACATTTCCCACTCCTCAATGACTACATTCATGGCAGTCCTTACCAAGAGTCCTTCATTCAGAGTCGCACCCATGGAAATCACTTGATCTCGGATAGTCTGAAGTTATAAAAGGAAGGGATCTATCTCCTCACCCTTCTACATCTGGAACATCCTCATCTGATTCTCTAGAAGTTTATTTCTTTAAGTGGACTTTCCATGATACATCATCTCCAAAGTGTTCCACATCTCATTTTCCTTTTTATTTCTGGCAATATGTGGCATGACGTGATGTTTCACTCCCACCAGAATAAAATTCCTAACCCGTGCTTGAGTTTCCATGAATTTCTTTAGAGGATCAGGATCTACAAGCTCAGTTAGGAAATTGTCCGCATGGTTCTTGATGTCGTACTCATCCAAGAGTGTCACTATCTTGGCTCTCTAGATTACGAAGTTGGACACACTGTGCAACTTGTCCCGATCTCTCAGCCCATGAGAAGCCATCTAGCTCAAATCTGATGAAACATTACTCTTATCCCTCTTTCTACTGCAAAGATCAACATAAATTTTGGATCTGGGTTTCTTGGTGATCAGAAACCCTCTATCATAGCTTCTCCCTCTGTCAGTTGATTTCCCTCCTAGAAATCTTCAGCCAAAACAATCAAACATTTCTCTCTTATCACCCTCTTGATCGAATCTCAAGTGACTGTCTTCCTCTTGATCTTTGTCGATTTAGCTAGGAACAATTCTACACAAGCAAAATCTCCACCACACCAGCAACTCTTCAATATATGAAGAATTGCTTCTATATCTTGGAAATATTGCTCTCCAATAGAAAAAAAATCAGTGGACTGTGTCGCTCTAATTGGCCTCTGCGTGACTAGACTGGCCAAACGCAACCTCTGCACAGCGCATACTACTCCTACGTCCCACTATATGATGATTCCTAATTTTTGCATCACCCAAATGTGACTGTGTAGCCCTTTGTAGGACTACATCCTCCTCCTGTTGAGATTCCCTCTCCAGATCTGCTGCTTTAGTTGCTACCTTGCCGAAAATATGTCTTCAGCTGATTTTGGTGGAGATTCAGCTTGATCCACAATAGCTCTTATACCATGTGAAAACTTATGTATACAATAATACAGAAATCATATTATAGTATCTTGGTTTACTTATCCTACCGGTGATGAAATGATACAAGTTATTTTCAGAAAATACTCAGAAAATAATGATGTAAACACAACTAACAACCTACACACATACACATCATTTACTGAATATTATGCTCATTCAACAAAGTGACACACATATTTTTCAAAAAAAATTCCTCGGAAAACCCAATGCGGGAAAACTAGTGCAGCAGATATGAGGGTTTATTATTATTAAGTATAATCTAAGTACAAAAAATCAGGGCACCTTTCTGGTCAACCTGACAGAGAAAAATAGATTTGCAGCAATCCCTATTGTTTTAGAGACTGAAAACTTGACTAATCCATACCCTCAAACGATATTTATAGGATTCAGCCAATTTCTGCCTTTAGAAACTCCATTGATGCCCCTAAAGCTCCTGCATCATCCCTGCTAGCCTCTACGTGCCTTTGTAGTGGTCTGGAGAGGGTTGCGTAAACCCACACTGGGTGACACAATCCCTACAGTGACTTGGATGGCCTCTGCGTAGCTATGGAGGTCTCCTGCTGGCTCAACATTGCCCTTTCTTGGCCTCTGTAGCACTTGCACAGCGGCTGAAGCCGTCTACGTTGCGTAGTTGCTGCGGCTACCTCAGCTCCTCTGTGTTGCTCCTGATTTTTACTCATCTGCCTCTTTTTGACTATTGGCTCCGAAATCATATCATCCCCTTATCCAATGCTACCCCTTGCTACAGAAAAATATTCTAGATACTCTTAAGAAACTGGCCCTAAAATTCCAGCCCAGTCTCTCAGCTATGCCTCTATGTGTGTATCTCAAACTAACCCTCAAGCCTATCTCTTATACTTTTTTGTTGACAAATCAATGACCATGATTTAATGTCTTATCGACAACCAATATTAAAATATTACTTGATCCGCATCACTTAGAACATTTCATCACATGTGTTTAATTAATTCATATTAATTTTTCCAATTCCCTAGGTTAGACTTAGGGTCCTCATTAAAAAAATTAATTATTTTAATATCTAACACATAATATGAAATTTCTCCAAACTCTTTCTGGGTTTTGGAAGTCATGTGTGTCTTAGCTCTTCCACAAAATTTCAAGGCTAGAGAACACTCGATGCTACCTCAACACTCAAAATCTCAAAAATAAAAGCAAGGTTAAGTTCTCAATTGCACATTGAGTTTAAAATTGTGATTTCCCTAGTGTAATACTGATTTAATTTAATTATCCTGAAAGTGCTTTATTAACACGAATAGGAGTTCAATCAGTTTTAAATACTAATTTTGACATTGGTACACGTATGATGAAGCAAAGGGGATCAATAATTTCCGTAGATCCTTGTAATTTAATCAACATATTAACCCTGAAGAAGGGAAGCTTATGACACTGCCATCATCTAAGCAACATTCGCTATTGAATCAACTTAATTTCAACACTGAGTTATATTATTGTATACACTATACTTATTAATAAAATGGTGATAACATAAATTGTGTTATCATAGTCTAGAAAATTATACCAATTTATGCATACTACTCATTTATGAAATTATTTCTTCTTGCTCACTTGCATACTAACTATCCTATATAATAATGTGGCTACTCTCTAGAATTTCATACTATTTGTACTAAGCAATTTTCTATACTGATGTATTGAAAGGGCATAAAAAAGGCATTTTGATGCCCCTTCCCTTCACTAGCATGATATTGGATTATACTAATTTGTCACTAATACTACAAAGAAAATAAATCATAAAATTAGAGTAACACTCAATACTAAGTTCGCATTTATGCAACACAATAAATAGTACTAATTCCTCATTAAATAGTACTAATTCCTCGTATTAATTTCTAATTAATACGAGACAAAAAATAATATTGGTTAAATGAATAATGGAAACTTATAAATGCATCATATAAACTTGTCATTAGTACGACACATAAATTACTTATAAACTTCATAGATGTCTCATACCAACTGACACGAGTTTATCCTTAGAGCTCTCCCATGAGAAGAGACCTTTTTCCCTATCATTGACAACTCCTTGTCATCTGGTGAAGGGACTTTTAAGCCCACTATCCCCAGCAAGTTTCCATAATGGTGTCTTGTTATTCTAGATTGTTGTTTCTCATAACCTAGGCTTTTCTTATTTTTTTTCACAAAAAATTTGTTTTTCTTCTTTAAAGCTGGCTTTTCCACAACTTTTCTTTTCCTACCCCTTCATAGTGAAATTCCTTCTCCATTGGGGTATGAGTTCCTCTTTATTAGAGTATTATTAGATATTTTTCTTCAATATAATTTTTAATTTAATATAATTTCTTTCTCTTCAAGAGAATATATTTTGAGATTGATAAAGTATGAAAATTTTATCCTTTCCTCACGAATTATAATTTCGGATCTCTTAATATTTTCTTTTCTAATTTAGTATGAAACTTTCTCAATCAATACTATATAAAAAAAAATATTTCCTCCAACATCATAATTGTTTCATAAATACACATAATATGTCATATTTATAATAACTAAACTTAAAACATAATAACTGAAATATGGGGTATTACAAATCAGAGGAGATGAACCAGGATTAAACGTCCTACAAAAAATTGGAATTAGCCTCTTCTTTTTTGTCCTGTGCATGGTGACACCAACTCTAATAGAAAAAAAAAGAACCCATGTAGCAGAAACTCATGGCTTACTTAACAGCCCCATACTACAATCCCCCTCAGTGTTTTCTGTTTAGCTCCACAATTTTCTTCGTCGGGAATAACAGATGTGTTTACTCTGGTAGAATTACATGAATATTTCTATAATGAAGCGTCTCATAGTATAAGAAGTTTGGGTATTTCCTTCCATGTAAGTATCATAGGCGTGTCCAGTTTTCAGTTTTCTCAACGGTCTCGTCATAGCCTTAGTTGAAAGAATAACCAAAAGAGGAGGGCATCAAGTTTGGCTTGTCAATAATTTAAATAGGTGTAAGTTGGGCGTCTCCAGTTTTCAGTTTTCTCAACGGTCTCGTCATAGCCTTAGTTGAAAGAATAACCAAAAGAGGAGGGCATCAAGTTTGGCTTGTCAATAATTTAAATAGGTGTAAGTTGGACTATTTTTACTGCCTTTTGGCGATAATGAGTGTTGTCAATTTATGTTGGTATGTTTATATTTCTCACATATATACATACGTACAAGAAAGTGAAAATATTGACCAATAAAACAGATTTTGCTTAAGCCAGTTACTAAAGGATCATGTACAACAAAGAGTTGTGTGAATTAATATGTTTCGTCCCAGCTTGAATTGGAGTGTGAATACAAAATATACCGTGGGAAAACAGTTATGGCATGGTTATTTTTTCATAAAAGCAGGTATTGCATGGTTTTTTTTTCATAAACTTGTTAAGAGTAATGTTTTTTTCGTCCGGCTTTTCAGATCACTGTTAAATCAATATAAACTTATTTTAATAACTTTGCTTTTCATACTCATTGAATTTGTACATGCGGTTAATATTATATGTTATTTTCATGAGGTATAGAATTTGGTTTGTTTGATCTTAATCTAAATTCAAAATAAATAGTAAGAATGCAGGTAGCTCGGATATAACTATTAAAAACTAATTGTTATTTAATTACTTCATTAATAAGTTAGTTAATTAATTATTAAAAATTATAATAGAGAAATAGAGAATAATAATATAAGAGAGAATTTAAAATAATAATAATAATAAATTTTTTATAAAAATAAAATAAATAAATAATCATATATATATATATATATCATAACCTCAGCGATTAACTCTATTGAGATTCTTGACATGTATTTCAGTCTCAATAGCCTCTTGGAACTTCCTATGGTGGAAGTGGTCTTCTTTAGCAATGACCTTCGAGTTTTCAATGCATACATGGTGACATGATTTTTCCGCATGTTCAGCAAGAGTTGATGTGCGAGAACGATGCAGAAAAATCATATCGCCATGTCTGCATTGAGGACTAGAAGGTCATATCTAATGTCGACCACCTCCGCTATAGGAAGCTCCAGAGGCTATTGAGAAAGAAAGGCATACCAAAAATCTCAACGGAAATGATGGCTGGAAATTGAGTAAGAACTGGACCCACCTCTTTTGTTATGATATATATATATATATATATATATATATATATATATATATATATATATTATTTACTTTTATTTTTATTTTTATTTATTTTATTTCTATAAAAAAAAAAATTATTATTATTATTATTATTATTTTAAAATTCTCCCTCTTTATATTATTATTTTCTATCTCTATATTTTTAAAATTTAAACTTTTTCACATCCAAATAAATTTGGTCGATGTGGAAACCCAATTAAATAGATACGAAAAGCTCCAACTAGCCATTGTAAAATAATGGCTAATTTCACTAAATCTAGGTCATAAAATCAAAAAATCAAAAAAACAATTAAAAATTTTAATATTTTAATATATATATATATATATATTCTTTTATTAAATGATTAAAGTTTATAATTTTAATATGATTTACTTTTAATTTGTATACAATAAGAATTATTCAATATACTCTTGAAGATTAAATAAATAATATATATATATATATATATATATATATATATATATATATATATATATATATAATTTATTTCTATTTTTATAATAGTAATTAAAATTTTTTTTTTTTTACTTCTATTTATTTTCATATTAAAAAAAATTAAAAATAAATAAATATTTATAAAATGAATTTAATAAATCTATTTTAATTAATTAAAAATAAAATCAAATAAAATAAAAATTATTTAAAAATAAATATTTAAAAAATGAATTTAAAAAATCTATTTCAATTAATTAAAAATAAAATAAAATAAAAATTAATAAACATTTATAAAAGAATTTAATAAATCAAATTTAACTTATTAATAAATAAATAAATAAAAATTAGGAATGAAGAGCAGGAATCCAACACCTACTAACGATCCACCCATCATCTCTATTGAGGTTAACTAGTTTCGTTTCAATTTCCAAGGCTTCTCTCAACTTGTTGTGGTGGAAATGGTCAATCTTCACAATCACCTTAACATCTTCAATGCAAATGTGATGATTAATCTTCAGCGCGATCTATTATGCTTAAGGTTAGCGACATGCTCATGAATTCTTTGATATCTATATATATATATATATATATATAGAGAGAGAGAGAGAGAGAGATTTTATGACCTAGATTTAGTCAAACTAGCCGTTATTTTACAATGGCTAGTTGGAGCTTTTCGTATCTATTTAATTGGGTTCCTGATCAGATTCTTTTCATCAAGTCCTGATGATGAACCACGCTGGCTGGTTTGAAATGCATCGACCAAATTTATTTGAATGTGATTTTTACCGAAAGATTTTTCTCATAAAATATTTGCCTTAAAGTAAAATATAAATAAAATAAAATTTTAATCTACTGATAACTAATTAACTAACTTCTTAATGAACTAACTAAATAACTAGTTTTCTATATCCTGGTTTAATGCATCCTTATTTTTTATTTTTAGATTAAGATTTTTTCATCTACGATGAACTACATTAGTTGCTTCGAAATGTCAATGAATTCAGAATTATGTGATTAATCCGAAAATTATTTATCTAAATTAATGGATCTTAAAAGTCTTAGATCTAACATTTATATGTTATTTTATCCATGAACTATGGAATTTGGTTTGATCTTTTGCAACCAAATATATCATAAAATTTTATGGAAAAATGTTAAAGATAGAAACTACTTTAGGAAATTAAACCATTTCTTATGTGGATTTTGGTTTGAGGGAAATTTAATCTCGTCACTACTCAAATTCAATCAAACTTTATAGGAAGAAGGTGAAGATGGGAACTATTTTAAACTCAAATTCAAATTTTATAAAAAGAAAATGAAGATGGAAATTATTTTAAAGGAATTAAGCTATCTCAAAAAGCATTCAAAATTCTAACAATTCTAATGATAACATCTAATTATAAATCATTCTTCCATCTAGTAAATAAGTAAATTATAACCTAGACTATATATATATATATATATATATATATATATATATATATATATATATATATATATATATATATATATATATATATATATATATATATATATTCCATCCTCAACTACTGGCTATAAAATTAGATAACTATGATCTATACTCAAATTAATACTTGAACTATGAAATTTGAATCTATTGACTCTAAACTCAAACAAATCAATGAATAAATATATTCTAGCTAATATATACTTCATATATATATATATATATATTGATGATAATAGTGATGATTAATGTCTACTAAAACCAATCTTTAATCTATAAAATCGATAGATATATATATATATATATATATATATATATATATATTAATGGGTATGATCTCCATATTTTGAGAGACCCAACCAGAAATTTGTGTCTCTTTCGTTTATTAAAATATGGTCTAGCAACAACCTTGCACGCAGGTTCAAATAACAAATTTATTAATGATCATTGTATGAATAAGGTCAAAACACTTCCGCTCAGAATTTTATAATCTGATGTCGCTCACTTTGTTGTTTACCCTCTAAACTTTGTATATGACCAGAGGGAGTCTCCACAATTACTGATATTCGGCTAAAAAAGAGACATATAAAAGATTTGTTGGATTAATTGAGCATAATGCTACTGTGTTCACTTTCGATGCTGCGTTGATCATTATTTGGCAAATGAACACACTATTCTATTATGCCTATAAAGTAACATGTAAGAAATGCATGTTTTTTCATATAAAAAAATTGGTAAAAAATGCACTTTACTTATGGAGTCTAATATGAAAGAGATGTTATAATGTTATATTATGTTATGTAAATATTTTGATACCTAACTAATATGGAAGAGATGTTATAATATTATATTATAAAAATATTTTCACTAAATTAAACTATATAAAAATAAAATAAACTAAAATTAATAATTATAATTATTAATTGCATTTTCACTTCGTCAAATTACATAAATATAAAAATTAAATAAAGTTAAAAGATAAAATTAAATTAAAAAAATGAAATTATTAATAATGAAAGTCTAGATCCATTTTCACTCAATCTATCAAATCTCTTAAGATGTAAATTTTTTCTCAAATTTTACATTAAAAAAATGTTTTTATCTCAGAGAAATTAAAAATAATATATAAATTTAACTAACTCATTTTCCCATCAAATAATTTTTTAATTTTTTTATAACAGGTTTCTTTTCAAGCTTCCCTTCACATAATGTGTTATATATATTTAAGCTTGTCACTTAAAATAAATATTATATTTATTTTATTAATTGTTAGCTAAATTAATTTTTTGTTGACATAAATTTTGTATTTAATTTTATCTATTCTAACCTAACCATAAAAATAAATAAAACTAAATAAAATGATAAATATACACATTAAAGAACAACCATAAAAAAAATGAAATGTTCTCATTTCTTCATGTACAAATTTGCTTGATAACTATTGATATATAAAATTCATAAAATTAAATAAATAAATACCAATAATTTTAAAAATTTAATAATATAATTAATTATATTTAATTTAGTAAAAATATTTTAAAAATAAAATGATTGGCACGTTACTTTTTTCCCAAAATATGAAATGTAGTTTAGCTCATTAATAGGCTCGCAATTAAAAACAATATGTCAAATTCTCCTCTCTTTTCTAGTATTTCATCTCCTTACATATAAAACTATTTATTTGCTATTATTTCTCTTTCCTTCATTTAGAAACTAAGTAAATCCATATAACTCAAATCGATTTATTAAAACATTTTTGGTTAAAGATAGATCATCACACCTATTGTTATTCGTAAATTTTTAGTTTAACACAAATCTATAAAATAATTACAACTATTGCTATGTATGTAATACTCACATATATACAAAAATAAAATAAAAAATTACTTCTTACTCTAAATTTAAATCTCACCTTGAATGTTAAACTTGCTAAACAATACTAGATTTCAATTTATACATATTAACGTATACCACACTTTATTAAGGTTCTAACTTAATACAACATATAAATCATTGCATACCATTTGCTATACAATTCCTTATCATATTATAAGGATTATTTAAATGTTCAACGCTTATCACGGTCGACATCATTAGGGCTACTATGTAATATGTATACATTTCGCTTATCATAAAAAACTTTTCCTCATTACCACTGAGGATAGAGCTGGCACGTCATGGCTATTAAATGTTGACGTACTGGTCATTACATCCATTGGACAGCTATGGGATTGGTCGTGATATGGTGTATTTATCGATAGATTCTACTGTGATATTCGTCGTGGGATTGAGATAGATCAATAGTTGTCAATTTGGGTGAGAGTTGCTTTGATAACTCCACCAACCCTAAACAATCTCAGCTTACTGTAAATGTGCCTGAGCTGAGAAGCTTGTTTTTGTTATGTGGTTTGTCTCAGCTACTAAGTGAGCTATGGCTCCGCCTCCATTTGAACTTCACCAAACTTCTGAGGATTACCAAGGTGTAGACCTCATGGTGCTATGACTTGTTTCATAGGAGGTATCGTTGCTATCTATGAGGTGGTTCTGGACTAATTTTGTTCATTGTTGCAAAGACATTTCATTTGGAACTGGTTCCTTTGATTAAGATACAACTAATCGATCCCATTTCAACTTCATGAATTCTTTCACTGAATTTCGAGATCCCTCTAAAAATATCTACTTGTTTCCTTCTGTGTATAATGTTTTTACCTTTCATTTCTTTGCATTTATTGGTAGACTTAAGGCATGAAGCTTAGAGGTAAAGGGACCAATTCTAAATCTCAGGTGAATTCTTAATGTTATTTCTCAATTCTTGAACACTACTCTTCTCTCGAATGGAATTTATATTTACGAATTTTGAACAATACTTCCTACTGATTTACCTTCTTCGGCTACGGCTACAGAACTACACCTGCAAGTCGGTATTCACCTTGGTTAGCAGAATATTTTAGCATGAAGTTTAGTTATTTGTAGGTGGGATTTGGTCACGGCTAATACGATTAGCTATTCCTCCAGGTACTTTTATACTTGCGTATAACTAATGTGGTATTGAATATCTTCAGGAGGACTTCTAATTTCTTCATGGGGTTTATGAATCCAAAATTTAGTGTCTATCGGTCGGCCTTTGTTAGGTCTTGTTTCTCTTTTGTATATACATGATGTAAGGTTTATATTAATGTATGGACAGAGTCTCTTGAGAACTTGAAATTATTTCTTGTTTTTCTATTGGTAAATAATATATACATTCAGTTATGTGAATGAGTTCTAGCTCTTGATTATTGCAATTTCCAGATAGCCTTTGTTGTATAGTTAGTCATGTTACGTCTTGAGTGATATTTGGACTGTATATTATTTTAAGTACGGTGACTCGTAATCTCTGTAGTGAAAACAAATGCTTGCTTTTTTTTTGCAATAGTTGTAGTCCTTCTAGTCTCGCATTTCAGGGCTTTCCACCAAGACTACTCTTTTCACAGATATTGTTTATTACGTTCTCTCTATTTTGTTATAACAGATAAATATAAAGAATATTGTCCTATTTTAGTATGTTGTTTACCCAGGGTTGATTTTTCTGGGTCATGGTCGAAGCTCTCGGCCGACCTCTACCTCTCTGTACTGTGAATATTTTCTTATCAAAGATTGTTTTTGAGTTCTTATGTTAGGTTTACACTTATGCATGTAATATCAAATGATGATATTTTAAGGGTTAAAAATTAATGTTTTTTTTTTTATATTATAGCCTTAATAGATTACATGTTAATTCAATCTAGTAATAGTAGTTCTATTTACAGTGACCGAACCACCACGTTTAGTGTCCGAGTATAATAGTGACAGAGGGACAATGTGTCTTGGGTAGGATTTCACTCAGTACCCTTGACTGACAGCCCTCTCTACTTTCTTTAGTTATCAAGATTCCTACTTACAGGTTTATGTAAATACATTTTTCTTTCACTTTCTTAGCATTACAGACCATGCAAATAGCGATTCACTGTCTAATAGAATCACTGTAAAAATATTTATACATCTTTCCTGATATAATTTAAAGAAATTGAACTATGATACAAAGATGGTTCTACATCTATTTCATAGCATGCTTCTATTTTGTAGCACTCATATAGATCTAGTAAAATTTCATAATGAGTTATTAATAAAACGAATTGTTCTCTCCATTTCTTTTCCAACCCCTGTCCATAGAATCTTAACAGTTTTGTCACTAGTTTTAAAATACCTGTACACACATAGAATGAATGTATTGCAGTACTTAATCACTTAGATAGCACATATTTACTTCTCTAATTATACAGTTTATATTTATGGTCCTCCCAACCTTCAAGAGAGGCGATTACATCCTCCTCTTTCCCCCGTGCTCCAATCTTGAAAGGTATGGGTTAACAGTGGATATTTCTATTGTGACCTCAGGACACCTAGTCTTGTTAGTACCAGAAATAATTCGATATTTTCTGAGTGTTTCCACGGGTTACTACCAGCTCTGGAAAATGACACTCTCCCTTTCTCCCCGAATAGAACCCCTACTCCTCACCAGAATCACTATCTTATCCCCAGAGGAGCAGGTAATTGTTTCCAATTGTGTTGAGATTCAACAAGATGATGAGCTTAGTGAAAAGAGTTGCCTTCACTAAGTGGGCCCGCAGGCTATTTTTGGCGCAAGTTTATTTTTAGACTATGTCTATTTTTAGACATGGTGGTCATATTTCAGAAGTTGCAGGATGCTATTTTTGGATGGTTGGTCAAGTTGGAAGAATAGATGAAATCATATTTTTAGAATATTTGGCGAAGTCTATTTATAGATCGTCGATCTAAAAATAGAAGTGCCGATTATTATTAGTTCTTAATAATAATCTGACAATAAATAACAACTTATTCTCTTGGAGCACTTAATTTCAGTGCATAGATTTGGAAAATCAGTGGGATGAAGAAATTACGCAATTCCTAGGGTTTAATAGCGGTTCATGCATGGAGGACTCAGTTATAACTGAAGTGGCAAAGTTATGACAGATTTGGAAGATTATTTCATGGAGTTGTTATTCAGTTTAACTCAGTTATTAGAGTTAATCTCAGTTGAGCTAGTTGTATCTAGTCTAACTGAATGATACACTAGTGAGAGTGGAGCGAATTAATTAGTTAATTAATTCACAAATAATATCTCATTAATCAACTGAAAAATATAGCAATTAACTACAGTGCATGGCAGTTCTAGTGGAGACCTAGTGGAGAGATAGGTGAAAGGGAAAGATGGACTATCTATTGTAACTATAGTGATGCATTGATTGCACCACACACATATTAGAGTTGGAAATGAGGATTGCGCAGTCAAGGAAACAATAATTCAAATTCATTCAGATCTATTCTTCAGCAGGGATTGCGTAGTGGAGGCAGGCTATCAGGTGGCAAGAAATCGGTGCATGGATTTGTAGATTTTTTTTTATTAGTGTGTGACGATTGATTGTACTGAGAGCTTAATGTACTAAGCTTTGTATAAGATTTCTACATGATCTCCATGATACATAATATATGATAGTTTGGGTTTTTAGCTTCACGCTTTCCCTTTAAACAATTGTGTTATGTGCGATTGTTTTTATTTTGTTTCATGTGTTTGCAATTGATTTTAATTTCCGCAAAATATTAAAAGTGGAAGGATTTTGTATTTAGCAAGAAGATAAATATTGTTAGATTAGGAGAATCTGGATATATACATGTGTTTTGTATATAATTTCTACAAACTGTCCACAACCACCTTCCATTTCTTGGAAAACATTTACCATCAGCTTTTACTTTTATGAAGTTATTTTTCATAATTGATTTTATTATTCATAATTAATCACGAATGAAAATAACTTTTCAGCAAAACATTAATATTTCCAGTCTTTTCTTAAACAAAATAATAAAAAATGTCTTTCAACTAGTCAACAACTAGTTATCATTAAATGCAGTTGTCAGAATGTATCTCTGAACGGACAATAAAAATGAGTTAATATAACATATTAGGTTCATCGACAAGGAAACCATAATGGTGCAAAACACTTCAGAATAAAAAAATGATGCATAGGATAGTATAAATTCAAATCCATGGAATGTTTGGATGATAAGTCAAGTAGAGGAAATATTCCAATTCATGGAAAGTTTGGATAGTAAGTCAAGTAGAGAAAAATAAATTTATATTGAAGATAGTGCCCATTTTGTTATATTGTTTAACTTTGGAATGGTTGAAATATTATAGAGTACACTATTAGTCCTTGTAATAAGGAAGTATGGAATATAGTAATTGACATGCCTTTAAATATGAGACCGTGTACAAAAATAAGATGATTGATTTCAAAGTTTTCCTTTGAATATCAGTTCATGTACAAAAATCACAGGATTAATCCCAAAGTTTAGTTGTGAGTATGATCTTGTGTGCAAAAATTAGATGATTAATCCCAAAGTTTTACTTTGCATGCTTTAATTTGTTTTTTATCCTCCTATTAAAATCTTACAAAGTTTTATGTTAGTGAATTAAAAGTTTTGAGGTCTTATTTGGCCTCTTATTGAGGTGGAGAATCCAATGAAACTTATCTCAATCTCCAACGAAACTTAGTATCAAAATCCATATTCTTAGTAATTTTTTGCATAATGAAGAAATGCTAGATGCTACAATATAATTAAATAGTTAATATTAAATGTTTTTTGCATATAATGTGGGTGGATTGTGCACGTGCCTCACTGCCTTGCCATGTGACAATGTCATTGCCTTGCTGCCACCTCTCGGCTACTAGTTTCCACCATGTCTGAGAGTTGGGTTGCTTGTCACCAAACGTAACTCAAAAGTGTCGTCCCAACTGTTGACCCTCAAAACTATTCTTATTTTGACACCCTTTTTCATCATTTCTTCCTTTCTTTTCACAAACTCATGACTCCAATCAATGATAATGGACATATTCCATATCATAGAAAAAATTTAAATGATCTCTACTTTATTCCTCTTGGTTTTGATCCTCACATACACATGGTCTCCCACTTCATGTTAGAAAATTAAATATTACAGAGCAATGACACACATAAAATATGCGGAAAATACAACCACACAAAACACATAAAAGCAGAGAGACACAGATATATGTGGTTCACCCAGTTTGGGCTACGTCCACCTCGAACAGCCAGTCCTTCCTTTCTATTATCCAGCAAAAATGAAGAGACAAAACCTACAGAAGATCCGCTGTAATATCCTATGTTCTCTCTCACAGTCTCCCTATATGTTTCTCGCTCTGAGAATACACATACAATACACAGCCGCAATACAATGCCCTCATAAAAACAAGGGGTTGCCTTCTAGGGAAAAAAGCCCTAATCTAAACATAACTTCTACCGTCAGATCATTTGCCTAATGAACGGCCTAGATTGACTAGAAATTACTATACTTTTACAAGGAAATTTTACATCTGTTTTTAGCTTCGAAGTGCACATGCACAAAGCCCCACTAAAGACGAGCTCCAGCGCCACCCCGTCAGGCCCCAGCCAGTGGTGTTCGGGCGGAGTTGAGCCCTTTTAAGGTCTGGGGGTCCAATGCTGTGATACAAAGTAAACAATATAATCAGGCTCCACACCCAACAATCTCCCACTTGGAGACTGATTGTAGCAACTCCACTGCTGCTTCATTTGCTGGACAATGACTCCTCTTTGGATCTGGCTATTCCTCATCTTCATCTTCATCCTTGAAGACCAATTGAAACTGAGCACATTCTCAGTTTCTCCCTGGTTACAACTTTTGTTAGCATATCAGCAGGATTCTGGCTAGTGTGTATCTTTTACAGCTTCAACTCTCCATCTTCTAATATTGACCATATGAAATGGTACTTGAGATGTATGTGTTTAGTCTTGGAATGAAATGTTGAGTTCTTTGCAAGATGAATAGCACTTTGGCTATCATTGTATAGTGTGTCCATGTCATGCTTCTTACCCAATTCATCCATAAACCTTTGTAACCAAATCATTTATTTACTAGCCTCTGTAGCAGCAACATACTCAACTTCTGTTGTTGAAAGTGAAACAACACTTCAGATTTTTGAAACCCAACTGACAGTTGTTCCACCTACAGTAAATACATATCCTGTAGTGCTCCTCCTGTTATCTTTGTCACCTTCCATATCTGCATCAACATATCCCTGTAGAGAAATGTTTGAACCACCAAAGCATAATGCTTGATTTGTGGTACCTCTCAAATATATGAGAATCCATTTTACTGCCATCCAATGTTCTTTTCCTGGATTATTCATGTACCTGCTTACAACTCCCACTGCATGTGCAATATCAGGCCTTGTGCAAACCATTGCATACATTAAGCTTCCAACTGCTAATGCATATGGAACTTTAGACATATAATCCATGTCTTCTTAGGTCTTTGGGCACATCTCCTTACTAAGTTTGAAATGGCTATCAAAAGGTGTACTAACTGGTTTTGCATTCTTCATATTAAATCTTTTCAACACCTTCTCTATGTACTCATTCTGAGACAATGTTAATTTTCTATTTTTCCTGTCTCTAGTTATCCTCATACCAAGGATTTGTTTTGCAGCTCCCAAATTGATCCAGGTGGATATTGGTGGCCACTCGCCTATTCCACTTGGGCCCCCACCATTGTCTCTTTCAGTTTTTCAGTTTCGACATAACTTACTATTTTTAGCATTTTTTCAGGTCCTGAACTTCTGGAGGCATTTTGAGGCCCTAAACGACGATTTTTGGGTATCATTTTACCAGTGAATTTGATCATCAAATTCATCCCAAAAGTTGTATTCCTCGGATAGAGCTTTCTAATGATGTATCATGTGCGTCAAACGGAGATAGTATGCCAAAGTTACGTCCCTGGGAAGTTGAAACACCAATTTACCCAAACGGGACCCATAGTTTTGGCGCTTCATCTCCTAGGGTTAGGTTTTTGGGATGTTTAGGGTTCTCCATTGTTTCTCAATAATAAATAGGCCCTCGAGCCTCATTGTAACTCAGTTTAGAGGTCTGTAACTGCCACATCTCTTCTCGGAGATAGCTACCAGTGCCCTAGCTAGTTTATTTCCATTTTGTTTGTATTTGTGGTTATGTGGTTATTCTATTGCGTTCCTGCATAAATCTAGATCAGTGGTATCAGAGCAGTCTGATTTTTCTCGATCCTTCTTTACATGTCCCCAACCAGGTCGGGGTATAAGGAGCTAGGGCTTGATCTGGTGGAACCTTTGCAAGATCAGCCTCGCAAACCTCGACGGATGCCCATGGGAGACAAAAAAAAAGATCAGGGAGCAGGAGATCCTATCAAAATATTGCTTGAGGAGGCCCTCGAAAAACAAAGGAACACGATGATGGATAAATTTGCTCATATCCTTCAACGGCTGCCCACCGGTGGCGCATCTGCATCCAGTAGCCACTCTGGAGTTGCGACTCCTTTTAAGGTACAAGTAAATTTTGACATTCCCATATTTGAGGGTCAAATAGACGCAAATGCCGTAGATAGATGGTTGAATCTATTAGAAGGATATTTCTCTGTTCACGACTTTTCAGACCGGGAGAAGATTATTTTTGCACTCCTCAAAGCTACCCCCCATGTTAAGGACTGGTGGGAAACCTACTGTGAGAACAAGGACCGGACAGAACCCTCTCTGTTCTCGGCCGTACCAACTTGGAATTCTTTCCGAGACGCCGTCAAGGAACAGTACTATCCTGTGGGGAGCTATGAGGACAAGTACATACAATGGACCACGCTGCGACAACAAAGGGATCAAGATGTGCATGAGCTGACGAATCTGTTCCATACCCTGCGCACAAAGTTGGGTATCAAAGATTCAGAGAAACATTTGGTGCTAAAGTATCGCAGCTGTCTGCACAGATACATTCAAGAGGAAATGGAGTTCCTCGACATCTCCTCGCTTGGTACGGCATACCGGTATGCTGCCAAGATTGAGCAGAAATTGAAACATAAGAAGCGAGACTTTGGATCTGCGAATCAAAAGCAAGGGAAAGGTGCTTCCAAACTGCAGAACAAAGGACAGATCCAAGGCATGGCGGCTAAAGACAACCCGTCAAAGCCACAAGAAAATAAAAAGACCGCAAAGCCAAAGAAGGACACGGGAAAGTGGTTTGAGTTCCATAAGAGCTCCACTCACAACATAAGTGAGTGTCGGGCCAAGTAGTCGCTAGTGGCCGAGATGAGGGCTTCTGAGTCAGATACATGCTCTGACTTTGAATCAGAACCTGAAAAGGGGAATGAAAAGGGGAAACATATTATTGATGCAGAGCCCAACGCCACTGTTGCCACTACAAAGGTCCAGAAGGAGGAACCAGAAGATCCAGAGGAGGAGGAATGTCTCTTCCACTCCCAAATGTGGGTAAAGGGCTCCCTTGTACAGTTCATTGTCGACAATGGGAGCCAAAAGAACCTCATTCCAGCAGACACCATGAAGCGGTTGGGCTTTCCGACCACAGCTCACCCACATCCATACACCATCGGGTGGCTTCACCAAGGACGAGTTCTCTGTGTCACCTAGCAGTGTCGCCTTCCCTGTAGCATCAAGCCCTTCACGGATCAGGTATTTTGTGGCGTTGCTCCTATTGATGTTTCTGATGTATTATTAGGACAACCATACTTGTGGAAGCATCATGCTGTGTATGAGTCTCGACCTCGTGCTATTATTATTGCTTTGGGAAATAAGTTGTACAGGATACCAGTGGTACCACCTCCTATGGCTATCTCTTTGGTTACTGCAAAACAATGCAGTAAGCTCATTTCCCAAACCAGGAAATTCGTTTTCCTGATGATCCGCCCCCATGGCAAGAATAAGATTGCGGCCACGACCTCCAGACAGGGCCCCTCTGCACGACAACAACAAATGGATAAGGTTGTGGAGGAGTACGGGGACATCTTCACCTCACCCACAGGGTTTCCTCTGCACTGTCAAGTCAAGCACCCGATTGATCTGACCCCAGGTGCGCCGCTACCCAATGGACCGATCTATCGACGCTCTGTTCTGGAAAATGATGAAATCAAGAGGCAGATTCAGGAGCTATTGCAGAAAGGTCACATCAAACCAAGTTCATCGCCCTGTGGGAGCCCGATCGTGTTGGTACAGAAGAGGGATGGGACGTGGAGACTCTTTATTGACTATCGGGCGCTGAACAAGATCACTGTCCAGAATAGGTACCCAATCCCACAGATTGATGACCTTCTGGACCAACTCCAAGGTGAAAAATATTTTAGTAAGATCGACCTGAAGTCTGGGTATCACCAGGTACCAATTGAACCCTCTGATGTGTGTAAGATTGCCTTCAAAGCTAAGGAAGGCCTTTTTGAATGGCTGGTCATGCCTTTCCGGTTGAAAAATGCTCCCGCAACCTTCATGAGGATGATGGACGACATCTTGCGGCCATTCACCAACTCATTCGTAGTGGTGTACTTGGATGACATTCTGATCTTCAGCAATACTTGGGAAGAGCACCTTCATCACATCCGACAAGTCCTTCAAACACTGCGACAACACAAGTTGTGTGCCAATTTGGAGAAGTGCACGTTTGGCATGACCCAGGTTCAATATCTGGGGTACATTATTGATGAAACGGGGGTGCATGTGGATCCAGCCAAGATCCAAGTCATTCGGGATTGGCCAGCCCCGACCACTATAACAGAGCTTCGCAGCTTTTTGGGTCTTGCTAATTTCTACCATAGATTCATGTTGGGATTCTCTCATATAACTTGGCCCTTGAGTCAAGTCACCAAAGGAGGAGTGAGAGCAAAATTATTTTGGTCGGAACCTCAACAGAAGGCATTCAAAGAATTGAAAAATCGCCTCTGTTCTGCCCCAGTGCTCACCTTACCAGACTCGCAGCAGCCATTTGAGATCAAGACAGATGCCTCTGACTATGCTATTGGGGCAGTTCTTACTCAACAAGGACATACAGTGGCATATCACAGTGAGACATTGTCTAAGACAATTCACAAAATCCCACCTATGACAAAGAAATGTATTCCATGGTGCAAGCTTGTCAACAATGGAAGCATTACATTTTGGGGAAGGAAACAATCATCCACACCGACCACCAGCCCCTGCAGTTCATACAGACACAAGGGAAGTTGCAGAATGATCGCCATCAGAAGTGATCCACATATCTGCAACAGTTTCATTTGAACATCAAGTACAAGAAGGGTAGCACCAATAATGTTGCAGAATGCCTCAGCCGACCACTGATCGTGGCGCTCACCACCGTGATCAACTGTTATGGGCTCGAGACTTCTGATTGGCCGCTTCTCTATGAGCGTGACCTAGAATTCGGCCACACTTACAAGGCACTCTTGGGGGGCACGCAAGTTCCAAATTTTCACCTCCAAGATGCACTTTTATGTCACCTGGGACACCTTTGTGTTCCTTCAAGCGAGCGTGCCAAGATGATATGGGAAGCACACTATAGTTGAGTCGTTGGGCATTTCGGGGTCGAGAAAACAGTAGCAATCCTGCAGAAGTATTTCTATTGGCCGAACCTTTGAAAGGATGTCGAGAAGCACATCAGATCCTGCACTGCTTGTGCCATTGCCAAACCGACCATCAAGAAGCAAGGCCTATATACTCCTCTACCTACCCCTAGTCTACCTTGGGAATCCATCTCCATGGATTACATGTTGGGCCTGCCTTCTACTAAGCAGGGAAATGACTGTGTTTTTGTGGTCGTCGACAGATTCTCGAAGATGGCCATTATGGCGGCCTGCAAGAAGAATATCACAGCAGAAGCCACTGCTAAACTCTTCTTTGAGCGAGTGTGGGTGCACTTTGGGATCCCACAGTCTATCATATCAGATCGGGATAGCAGGTTCCTCAGCACATTTTGGTCCAGCCTCTGGTCGATGTTGGATACCAAGCTCACCAAGTCCACAGCTTTCCATCCCCAAACGGATGGCCAGACAGAGGTCGTCAACGAGTGTGTACATTACCGCATGTATAGTTCAAATCATCACCTGAGGATAGGACAAGATACGACACACTAAAATCTATCATCCTGACATTTTACCATGAGTATGAGCTCATTATTACTCATACTTCCTCCTTTTGCAAGTCTAACATACCAGCTCCTCATGTCAAGCTTCAAAAATCAGAGAAAAGTCCCTAAAATCCCCTAAGAATTGGTATCGCACTTTCTCTATGCATTCCCTGCGGTCCCGCACCTAAAGTTCAGCCTGCCTGCGGAACCATACCGCACTTTCTTTGTGTAATGGGTGCGGACCTCTGTAAAACATAAAAAGGCGAGAAAGTAAAGATAAAAATTGAATTTCAGATGAATTCTAGAAGATTCTGGATGGGAATTTTCGGGAATGGATACGCTTTGAGAAGGTTCATGCATCCCTCACTTGATGGAGCTAACCCCTGGATGTAAGGAGCTTATCCCTTTGAAGGAGGATTCTATCCCTTCATATTTGGAACAAGAAACCTCCTCTTTTCCACTATAAAAAGAGGCCTTGGGTAGCCTCAAAGGGAGTTCAAGCTTAAGAGATTTGAAGTTAAATGTTGTTGAGATTCAGTCTCAAATAACTAAGACTTTCTGTGAGGTTAAATCACTCTTTTCTAGTTGTCTTGGTTCAAAGAGTGCAATGCTTGTCAAACTAGAAGAGATTCCTGCTTCGGACCCCGGGAGGACCTGCACAACATCAAGGCACAGGTTGTAAAGGTTTTCTATATTTGAAGTTAATACAAATATACTCATTTCTCTCATTAAAATGTCTATTCATGGTTTATTTCATAAATTCCTTGATCATTATGATAAGTATGATTTATAATAATGTCTATACAGGTGCTGCTTAATCTTTTTGCTTGTTTGTGACTGCAAATTCACGAGGAACGTTCTTTCAGTGCACGGGAAGGACTTCAACAAAATCAAGCAAGCGTTGGACATAAGGTAGGCCTTACACCTATATAGTGTTTTATGAATCTCATATGCTTAGAGAGAGATTAATATAATTGGATGTTTGTTGCTAGTTACCTTTTGTACTAGAGAGATCGGTCTTGTCCGCAAGACGGATTAATATACACAACAAAATGGCGACTCCACTGGGGAAGAACTTGTTGTTTTTGGTTCTCTTTTATTTTTGACTTGAGGAAACGTTTTTTCCTAGTTTTTGATTGATACACATCTGTCTGGGTACTTTAGTTTTTTCCTGTTTTGAAAATTTAGAAGTATTTTGAGTTTTTCTATAATTTTTTCTAGGACCGCACTCTGCATAACTTTGACAGTGCGAGCAGTTTCGCACGTTCTTTACAGAACACAGTGCGGGACCGCACCTGTCAACATTGGTTACATGCGGACCCTGTAAAATTTTTTGAAAATTTCTAGGTTTCTTTTTCTAGTTTATTTTTAGATCTTTGGTTTCTGCCCAGACTGGTTATTATGTCTATCAAGAATTCTTTGTGAATGAACTCCAACAGTGTTAATGTTTTGATGATTTTCTAGAAGATTGGATTGGATTGTTTTTCCTGCTTGGTCTTTGTAGTGATTCGCACTTTTGACAATTTGCAGTATCTCAAATTACATTGATCTCTTTTTGTCTTTTAAATCCGACCTGATTGTGAAAACATCCTATATTGAGAAATTAAGCCTTTTGGTTTCTTTGCAAATCTTCGAAAATACTTGGTTCAAAGTTTTGAATTTCATTTTTTGTAAAAACATATTTTGAATGTTTTTGATCTGTTTGTTATCTGAAGGAATAGATTCTTAGTTTGCTAAACAACTAAGGGAAGCATTCATAAAAAAAATCTAAAAAGCTTTTACTCAATTTAGATTAGTTCTCAAGATTAGATTTTGTAGTTTTGAGTAGTTTTAGTTTTGTAGCTTTCTTTCGGAAGAAAATTGTTTTGTAGCTTTTTGTTTGGAAAAGAAAAAGATTTTTCTTGTGAGCTTTGATAGTTTATTGAAAAGACAAAATAGTTTCTTTCAATTATTTTTCATGTTTAAAGAAGGAATTTAAAGGATTGCATTCTCTAACTCTTTCTTTAGATAGAAAGTTCATTGAAAGAAAAAAGAATTGAATATCATCATAGGTGCATTTTAGTGTTTTTGGAAGTCGAGTCTTCACATCATTCAAAGTTTCATTTCCGCACCCTTTGACTTAAGAAACAGCTCTTAAAAGTAACGCTTAAATAAAATTCATCTAGTAATCTTTTTATTTCTAGGGCTCTCATCACCAACATAGCTTAGGCTAGTATCTTGGAGTAGGGAGTAATTAACTCTCCAAGATAGCTAAAACAAACAAGTAGAATTATCTTGCGGTAGGAAGAATTCCAGTTGTTGCATGTATGCTCTGGGAAGCTCCTCTTAAAGGAGTTAAGCACGAGATCATATCTAAACCAGTGGGGTAATCAATCCTTCCTCATTGGGAACGATAGAAGATATACACGTATTAAAAACGGTAAACCTCGGATAGACCATTGTCGAGGAGCCAGGGGTCACTTGTCGGTAAACCTTGGATTCGTTCAAGGAGCCTTCAAGGGGATTGAGCTTTGTTACTCTGCCCTTGCGTGTGTGTCGGATCGTAGACTGTTCCCCCAGGTATATTTGTTTCAGTTGGTAACCTTAGAGACCATAATCTTTAGGATTCTTTCCTAAGGTGACGGTGGAGGGAAGATCCCACTGTACCTGGAACAGACGTCGACTAGACTCACTTGGACTCTCTAGGGGGTTCTCTTCACTCGAGATGGTTATGTGAAGAAACTTGTGCCAGTCTGTTTCATTAAGTAGGTTGTCGGGGTAACTGTTCCAACCGCCCTTTTCGTGTTAAAACTCTACTAAGTTGGATTTCATCACCAACTAGTGATTTTAGTACGGAAAGTTACTTGTTTGTGTGTGGTTTGAACTCTTAGATTTTTTAAGCGAGTGATTCAATTGTTTGTTTCTTAGAGACTTTAGGTGTTTTCATTGAAATTTTTATTTATTTGCGTGTTATTAGATAATTTTTCATCGTGGCAGAATTGCCGAGACAATCCCGGAGAATTCAAGGGAAACCTCCCGAATATTCACCAGGTCAACTTGAAGGGCTTTGAGCTCTGGTACCACACAGTAGCCGTAGACTTAGGTCAACAGAAGTTGAAACCTATACTATTGTAATACATCCCGATCATCAAATTCCTACAACAGAATACATTCAAGAACCGATTTCAGTTTCCGAAGTTACGGAAAATATTTCTCCTTCTGGTGAATTATCTGACGAACCTGAAATCTCTGAACCTGAAACTGAATCTTCTGTGTTAGAAACGTCCTCAAGATTTATCTCACCAACTTCTAGCGATCCAGGCTCACCTAGGGTAAGAAATATCATTACAGAAAATCTTCCCTGTGGACTTATTTCTATTGAAGAACTTACTAATCCAGACGAAGACATATCTCTTCCCAACTCCCCTCAATCGTTAAATCTTAGGGAGCGTGAATCTATTTTCTACAGCCCCATTCGAACTAATCCCTGGTATCTCTCTTTAACTGATTTTTTAGAGAATACGGGTCTTGCTTTTTATCCACCTCGAGTTCCATTTCATCCTACACCCAGAGGATATTATCCGTCATCTATTATGGCTGGAGAGTCATCCATGTTTTCTCAAACGCCTGAATCATTTTTACATGGTGGTCCTTCTGTTCCTGCGGGATATCAGTCTTTGTCTGGTAGTTTCTCGGGAGCAGCTCTTCAACCCATCAAAAACGTTATATCAACTGGTCTTGATAGACTTAAAATTGAAACGTCGAACGCAGAGCAAGTTTTTATGATGTCTGGTAATATTCCTAATCCTCAAGCTCAAGTCAGTCAGTTTCCTTCTGGGGGTCAACCTCAGGGAACTCAGTTACCACCTGGGGGGCAACCTCAGGGTAGTCAATTACCGCCTGGGGGGCAACCTCAAGGTAGTTAGTTACCACCCGGGGCACAACCTCAAGGTAGCTTTTTCCCAGGACAAACCGTGGATCCATATTATTTTGGGGGGCAACCCCAAGGACAGTACATACCTCAGGGTTATCAACCTCAAGGACAGTACATTCCTCAAGGTCAACCCCAAACTCAATATGCTCCTCAGGGTCCTCAACAACCCCAGCTTCAGTACGTGCCTCAATATTATCAACCTCAAGGGCAGTACCCAATGCAAGGTTACCAACAGCCTTCTGGTCAACCATCTGTTCAAGGAGCTGGAACTTTACCTTATTATCAACCCTACGTTCAACCAGGTTTTGGTCCTTACGTTCAACCTTCTACGGACAACAATTTCTAATGATGTGGTGTGTGGATCCTATTCCAATATCGTCACTTTTGTACTCTAATGTGCAGCGCATCTTATCAATTGGCTTTACCTTTTGAGCTTTCAGAGTCCAACTCCAAGCACTGCTCACGTTTGTCCAAATCCCCGCACTTATTTCTTGGCTTCAAATAGGCCGGGCCTAGTACACCCTGCACTCCCCCCCAAACCGCCGCAACGCCCGTCAACCCGTCACACTCGTTGAGTATCCGTATTCTAGTTCGGCCATCCCCTCGTATCCGTGCAAATCCCCTGATCAGATTTCACAGATCTTCATTTCGCATCATGCTCGTATCCTTTGTTAGAATCCCAGAGTGTTATTGGGCTTGTTACATTTAAGTCCCTACACTTACTTATCAACCGTACCAGGGAAAGCCGCAATTCAGTCCCTATGTACAAAATCCGAGCTATCAACCATACCCTGGTTATACTTATCAACAACCTCAGTATGGTCCGATTCATCTTGGTTATCCAGGAGGTTATACGATACCTAATGCTAATCCGATTCCTAGTTATCCTGGGTATCCGCCTCCTGGATCTGCTTTGGCTTCTCAAGGTTTTCGTGACCCTAACCGTCAATTGCCGTTTATCGCAACTTTAGACTTACCTGATTTGACTCGCCTTACAAATGATCCTATTTTTTATTATCAGAACTGGCCGTCAATGCCTCATAAGTTGCCCAGTGATATACCAAAGTTTGAAGGTAAGTCAGGAGAAGATCCATCCAATCATGTTATGACTTATCACCTTTGGTGTGCATCTAATTCAATTATTGATGATTCGATTCGCTTACGTCTTTTCCAAAGAACACTCATAGGTCTTGCAGCCAAATGGTACATTGATTTGCCACGAGGCTCGTTTCATAATTTCAGTCAGTTAGCAACATCTTTCTTAACTCATTTCCAGTTGCCTGTCAGATACGACAATGGCACAAAATTATTAACTTCGCTAAAACAATCTACGTCCACGTATATTTCTGATCATATTCATGAGTGGCGACGTAGACGACGTTTGGTGAAAGTTTATATTCCGGATCAAATTTTGGCAGAATGGTTTGTTAAATCATTGTTGCCCAAGATCACTGAATATGTAGCTAAGGCTGGTGTTGTTACTGAAGAGCAAGTAATTGCTCAGGCTCAGTACCTAGACCTCGTCTATACGCAGTCAGGTACTCTTCATGAGAAAATTCCCGATCTTCCCAAACAAGGTCAAATAGCTGCTGCTCCTTCAGGGTCTCATGCCGCTGACGGTATGATTGGTACAGTTAGTTCTAAAATTAAGAAGAAATCCTCAAAGAATTCTTCTCCAATTATAACTTTACCTGATTCCCCGAAAGGAGAATCCTCTCCCGAAGTTTCCGCCGACATTCATGTCGTTGAAATATCTATGGCCAAATCAAAATCCAGTGGTAAAAAGAAGGGGAGGAACAAAAACAGAAAGAATTCGAAAGAAAAAACAAATAAAGAAGAATCCAATGACGAGAAACGTAAACCTCGCTATCCTTGCTTCATTTGTGAACAAGATCATTTCACAAAAGAATGTCCATATCGAGAGGAAGTTACGAAACTCGTTAAAGGATCGCAACAGCCTGCTGTCTTGAAGGATCCTTTTCCAATTCAAGATAGTAAGATGATTGGTTCTTCCTCGACTACTTTAGAAGAGCCTATTATGATGATGTCTCATGTATGGATTGCGACGCGATCGCAAGATTACGGTTCTAAGAATCCCGTCGATGGCAAAGAAGGATAGTCTTCTAATGCCAACACATCAAATACAACTCCTCCTGTTTCCGGTCCGCTACAGATCGAGAAACAAAATCCAGACTTGATAATCAAACCGCCTGCTAAAGGTGTTGTTCGTAAATCAGCTTTCAATCCACATGCGAGAGCTGCTCATAATTACAACATTGTTGAAGATTTAGCTGTTTCTCCTTCAGCAATGTCGGCTTTGGAAGTGTTGCAATCGTGTCTAGCACAGCGTAAATTATTATTGTCTGCCATAGGAGCTGTTGATGTTCAGGATTCTAACCTTATAATCTTCGATTTAGAAAATAGTACACCACGTCTTCCTCACCAAATGGCTTTCCAGATTCCAGTGTTAGTAAAAAGCAGACCTATTTTTCGGACTGTGATTGATGAGGGAGCTTCAACGTGTATTATGTCGATTCAGTGTTGGAAATCTCTTGGTTCTCCCACACTTAACCAATCTCCGACGATTCTAAAAGCTTTTGATGGTCAAGGATTCCAACCTTATGGTATTTTTCATGATTTACCCATAGGGGTTGAAGGTAAAATCATTAATCTAGATGTGGAAGTGGTTGATGCCCCTCTATATTACAACCTTCTTCTGGGTCGTAGTTGGTCTTATGCTATGACTGCTATTGTCTCTTCAGTCTTTCGACTCATAAAATTTTTATATGAAGGAAAGATCATGACAATAGATCAGTTAACTTATTTTTCATCCGACCCAGCCTCTACAGAAACAATCCAGCATGTTGGTAAAACGGTTATCCCTTATAAGGATGTTGGAGTAGGTTTGATTAAAGATTCTGGTTTACTAGGAACTTTTTCCTTTCCTCCTCCTAACGTATCATCTTCTACTGCAAGTATTCATATGATTTTGTTAGACACAGTTATGTTTGATGATCCTTGGATTCTTCCTTCTGAATCCTTTGATGGTGTGATGCCCTTGAGTCCATTTGAAATTGCGTACCAGGCTGTACAGTCTTTTTCCGACCCCTCTTCAACCGAAGTTGATCCAATGAATGGGATCCGAGAGGAATCGCTTTCTATATCTAGTTCAGTTACAACGACATTTCCTGAACTTGTTCATACAGATGAGAAAATTCGTGAGTTTTTGTCTGTTGATGATTTACCATGGGAAGATCTACATCACCGGTCTTCATTCTTACCTGAATTAGATCATTTTGAAAATGATTTCGCTTCAATTTTTACTTCTGAATATGCCAAGGAACCTCAGAATCCATTGCAAAATCCTGATTCTGAGTTAAATTTGGAAAATATATCTAGAACGGTTCCAATTGACATTTTAATAAAACTAGGAATAATTGAAAACATTCATATAGGTGCTTGTTGTTCAGATGAAGAAATTCAGACTTATAAAGCCCTATTTCAAGAATTACGTGACGTGTTTGCCTGCTCTTATGAAGAAATGCCAGGAATCGATCCATCGATCGTAGTACATGAAATCAAGACTTACCCGGATGCTAAACCTGTTCGTCAACGATTACGTCAAATTCACCTAGAAAAGATGCAGCTATAAAAGCTGAAGTTGAAAAATTACTTCGAGCAGGATTCATTTATCCAATTCCATTAACAGATTGGGTATCAAATATTGTTCCTGTGACTAAGAAACAAGGAATAATAAGAGTATGTATTGATTATAGGGATATTAATCGAGCGTGTCCAAAATACAATTATCCAACTCCCTATATCGATCAGATAATCGATGATTGTGCTGGTAGTGAATTGTTTTCCTTCATGGATGGCTTTTCAGGCTACAATCAAATAAACATACTCCTTGCAGATCAACCTAAAACAACTTTCATTTGTCCGTGGGGAACGTTTGCCTATTGTAAACTACCTTTTGGACTCAAGAACGCTGGAGCAACTTTTCAACGAGCTATGTCTTATGCATTTCATGATATTAAGCACATCGTTCAGCCATATCTAGATGATTTACCGGCACATTCATTACGTCGGGCTGACCATCGCACTCATTTACGAGCAATTTTTATGAGATGTAGGCATTATCGGATAAGGCTGAATCCGCATAAATGTGTTTTCTGCGTAGAATCGGGTCAATTACTGGGATTTGTTGTCTCGAAATCAAGCATTCGTGTCGATCCATCGAAGGTCGAAGCTATCGTTAAATTGCCTCCTCCTTCGACATTACGCCAACTCCAAAGTTTGCAGGGGAAAGCAAACTTTTTACGTAGGTTTATTCCGAACTATGTCGAGCTTGCAAAGGTTTTTACCCGGTTGTTGAAACAGGACATTCCGTTCTTTTGGGACGAGATCGCTGATCGATCTTTTGATGCACTTAAACACGCGTTGACCCATGCACCGTTATTGCATCCTCCCAACTACAACCAAGATTACATTTTGTATCTCGCTGCTTCTCATTCCACCATTGGGACGGTACTAGTTCAGGAAGATGAATCTCACAATGAACATTTGATTTATTATCTTAGTCAAAATTTGCATCCGACTGAAATCAAATACACACATGTGGAGAAATTGGCCTTGGCAGCTGTTCAAGCTGTCCAACGTTTTAGACATTACATCTTGTTACGTAAAACCACGGTAATTTCTAATTGCAACCCTATGATTTATATTTTGACCAAACAATTGCTAGGGGGCAAATATTCCAAATGGATAGTTATCCTGCAGGAATTTGACTTGGAATTTTAAAAATCCAAGGCAAAGAAATCTTTGGTATTTGCGGAACTGATGTGTGATTTCCCCTCTACTGATATTGAAACAGTGGCAGAAGAGTCCATTGCGGACGAATCTTTGTTTCTTATCAGTACGCTTGATCCATGGTATGGGGATATTATTGTGTATCTCCAAACCCAATCTTTTCGGCCTGACATTTCACGAACTCAGCGACGGAAAATATGCTTCCAATCCCAACAATATAATATCATTGGTGATACACTTTATCGACGTGGAGCGGATTCTGTTTTCCGACGTTATTTAACTCATGAAGAAGATGAAAAGGTGTTAAATGAATGTCATTCTGGAGCATGTGGCGGTCATATGTCTGGGTATGCCACATCCCAAAAGATATTGCGTGCAGGTTATTTCTGGCCAACGTTATTTAAAGATTGCATTTATGTGGTTCGGAAATGCCACAACTGTCAAATTTTTGATCGAAAAATGCGCGCGCCACCCGCTCCTCTTCACCCTATAATTGTTGTTGGTCCATTCGCAAAATGGGGTATCGATTTTATCACATGTAACCCTCACTCGGCCGGGGGCATGCCTATGTTATTCTCGCAGTAGATTATTTTACGAAATGGGCCGAGGCGATGCCTACATATTCAGCTGACGGCAAGACTGCTGCAACATTTGTATTTAATCACATAATTGCTAGGTTTGGTTTTCCTCAAGCTATTATTACGGATCATGGAAGTCATTTTCGGAATATCATGATGACTGAATTGACAGAACAACTTGGCCTACGCCACGATAGTTCTACTCCGTACTATCCACAAGCAAATGGTCTAGTTGAAGCCATTAATAAAGTTTTAGTCACCATGATAAAACTAATCATTGGTATTCACAAGACGAATTGGCATTCAATGTTATTTTCAGCGCTTTGGGCATATCGAACCTCAGTCAAAACGTCAACGGGTTTCAGTCCTTTTCAACTGGTCTACAGTTTAGAAGTTGTGCTGCCGATTGAATGCGAAATTCCGTCACTAAAATTAGCCGTAGAATTACTTCCAGCTACGTCTGAAGAGGAGAAACGTTTCTTGTACTTAGCCCAATTAGATGAGAATCAACGAAGTGCTGCAATAGCAAACGAGACTCATGTTAAAAGGATAAAAGCTCAGTATGATAGAAATGTGACCCCTCAAAATTTTTCAGAAGGAGACCTAGTTTTACTTTATGATCAAGCTAACGACAAGCTAGGAGCTGGGAAATTCGTACCTATGTGGCGTGGTCCTTACATTGTGAAACGAAAATTAGCAAAAGGGGCCTATGAGTTGATAGATCTTGACGGTGTCCCTTTGGATAAACCCAGAAATGGGCTTTATCTAAAGCGATATTACGCTTAAACGAGGTGTGGAGATTTTTGTTAGTTTAGATTTCTTTACTGCTGGTGTGTTTTATATTAGAAAAGTGTGCCTAGTTTAGAAGTGTGTTTTTGTCACTATGACTACTTATCTGAGTTTTACTCTTGATATTGCAGATGTCGACGTCTCTTCAAACCTACATTGGTTTTGCTGATGGTGCTTGTCGTAGTACACGGAACATTTCTTCCACAGCTTGGGTTATCTATTCACCCTCTGACGAGTTAGTATCCATGCATGGGGTAAGTCTTGGTCAAACAACAAATAACATTGCCGAGTATAGTGCAGTGATTGAATTATTGTCTGAATCCATATCATTTGGAATTCGGAGTTTGATTGTAAGGTTGGATTCTGAACTTGTTGTATTACAGCTTAACAGGGTTTATACCATTAGAAATCCGGTGTTATTACGGTTATTTTTGAGAGTTCGTCTCTTGGAACGTGAGTTTGATTATATTGAATATCAGCATATTCCAAGACATTTGAATACATTAGCAGATTCAATTGCTTCTAGTATGATAAATAGACATTTGCAATAATTAAAAGCAGTAAAACAAACAACATTCATTTATGTACGCAGATAGCCGTCAAAATAGTGATATATATCATAGGAGTGTGTTCAAAAATATACATCGTCTTCGATCATAGGTTGGAAACACCTTATGATCGGCAAAAATGATAATATAAAAGTACAAAAATGAGTCTACACGATCATCCCATCACTGATGATGATCTCGATAGGAAACAACTGCTCGGGCCACCCTGCATAGGAACCTCCTGAAAGGTCCTGGGACTCCAATCACATATCTTTGTAGCCTGAGAGGAATGTCATCTATACTGGTCTCTGGTATATCTAGAGTCAAGCGCTCTAGATGATGCTCCAAATCAGTCAAAATCTCTACTGATTGGGCTGCTGTGGCTGGTGCGGGCGCAACTATTTGTCTCCTCTCGAAAGGTGGGAGATGAGCTGGTCGTTGTGGACCCACATCTGTATTCAAAAAATTTTTGGTTATTAGTCTTCTAAGACGATAAAAAATTTAAAAAAATTAGAACTTAGCAAACGTTGAAAAATGTTTTTACCTGAATCATCCCACTGTTCCCCTGCAGGGAGAGACATCTCTCTGTCACCACGGAAATCTATCCCGGCATACGAAAAATCCTCTATCATGAAAACTTGGCGATCCAGCCAACGAAAATAAGAAGAAGGGAATCGTACAATCTCAGTGCCCTCAATAGCATGACAGGCCATCAACGCGGACCAACGAACCATTCTCGGTTCTCGAGGTCGACCGGTACCAACGACAATACTTTGTGGAGCTAATTGGGAGATCCTCTCCAGAGCAAAAGAAATGACGATGGATCTGTATCCAAAGTTTTTCAGTTTCCCGGTTTTTTCTCTGGTAAGTTGGCCTTTTATATTGGCCAACACAGCTTCACACCAATTAAAGATGGTGTCGCGAAAACAGTCCACTGCAACACGCATTTTGGATCCAGTAGCCACATGAAGCGCGGCACTCCCACACAGTTTGGTAACAGTGAATGCTATAACTTTCAACTCAAGACGGATGATGTGTTTAATGTCAATCCGTTTGTCCCGAGGATTTTCCTGATCATTGCAAAATTCTAGTTGAAGACTAGCGACAGTCTGGCCACCTGGCCTAGTCCCAAACAAGGATACTTGTTCACCCCTCTTGGACAAACAAGTCAAAAAGTATATATCCTCCAGCTCAATTTCGAGCTGGTGGCCACCAATGAAGAAGCACTGGTCCTCCACATGCCATCTGTCTACCAACCATGTTAAGAGTTCCACCTGTGCCCTCATGCCTGCAATGGCCCAGAATTTGTATAATCCGCATGCTTTTAATGCCCTTTGTGTGGGAAAATGAAGTATTACAGCTTCATCTACTTCCTCGTGCTCTCTTTCTTGCCAGATAAGCATCTTGTTAATCCTGCAACACAAAATAAGGCAAGTTAGAATGATTTTATTTAAAAAAAATTGGCAGAAAAATGAGAAAACAACGTTTTAAATTTGACCGTGCGGGTACCGCACCCACTCTTTGTAAACAAAGCATAGCTCCGCACGCGGGATGAATGCCGGGTGTGGTGCCCATGATTTTTTCCCGTTAAGAAAAAATTGAGGTCCCCAGGTAACCTGTGTCCCACCTGCGGACCCCGCGGGCGCATTTTTGAACCTATTTTTTGCCCTAAAAAATCAAACTAAAGCTTAAAAATGAATTTCAAACGGATGAAAAACAAGATAAGGAGGTCGTAGATTACCTGGGGCTGACGATTTTCGATTCCAACGGTTGAATTTTCTAGAATCTTCACGGGAACTTTTTTATCTAAAAGCTTTTTACTTTTCACTCTACAACTGAATGGTAAAAATGAAATAGAAAAAGTCCTTTTTATAAGTTTTTCGAATGAATGAATTTTTAATTTGTTTATTTTTCACTTTAAAAGGGTATCTTTGAAAGAATTTTTACTTATCTTAAACAGGTATGTGTAATGTTTTGAGTTTTTGTGCAGAAACAGGATTTTTCAGATGAAATGATCGTTTTTCAACAAAGAGCATACTTTTATCACTTTTTCAGACTCTTCCAAAAAATTACGAAAAAGCGAAACCTTGGAGTCCCCTTTTAAGCCCTTTTCAGACTCTCTAAATATGAAAAGATTGCCGAGTACTTGACTATTCGAACTCGTTAAAGTAAATGAACAGTCGTCCCTTCAGTATAAGTTTACCCCTTTTACGGACTGAAATGGACTATTTACGAAAAAGGTATACGTTGACTAAATACGGTCAACAGAGTTCTCTCCCGCATTATTTTATCCTTTTTCAGGCTCGAGAGACTAAATTTACGAAAAAGTACACCCATGGAGTTTTCTTAAGTTTTTCTTCTGACTCCCTAAAATTGAAAAACACCGAGTTTCTCCTATACTGGACTCGTTAAAACTTAACAGTAAAGGACCTGTTTAATTTTCAACAAGAACGAACCACTCCTTCTTAGGGTTCGAATTTTAAACTAAGTTGGACTCATCCGAAGGATGAGCTTATAACCAAGCAAATGTTATCCTCCTCAAGCTTGTCAAAAATAAATAGGTACTTGCCAGAAATGGTGGGGGAAAAGAGAGAAAAATGGGCGTGTTTGTTGTATTTTAATCTTTGAAAACTCAGTCAACCACTCTTGGACACGACACTTATATTCACCTGGGTTGGGAAATCCTTTGCCTAACAGTTAATCAAACCACATTGAAAGTTTTCAGCCGGTTTCTGGGTATTAGCTTTGGGTCAATTGTCACCAATCCATCTGCAGTGTAATTATGTGTCCAAGAGAACAGTTCAAATAAAACCATTCATCTGCAAAATATCTATCATCCATCTTTGACCATCCCTGAGTCAGTCCTTGCCAATATATTTTCAAAACTTGATCTATGATTTCGTGTTGTGGGCTTGCCTACGACAGATCACTTTCTATCGACATTAGCACATTATCTAGGAAGTTGATCTAGAAATCGTTAGTACTCCTTCAAATCAAAGATGTCTCATTGGCAAGCCGCCTTGACGACAGTTAACATTTGACTTTGATCGCATGATTTCAGGAGATGTTCGGCTAGCTCATTCATTCACATTTCATGGATTGTAATCGGTACTTTGAGAGCCATTGACATTACCGTGGTGGTTTCTCTCACACTTGTTAACAGCTCACATCATTGACTCATTAATCAAGTGGTTTCTACCAGCGTTCAATTCACACATTCATTCATGATAGAATTGTACTCAACTGAGATGCTGGAAATCAAGCCTCGGATCTAGTTTCCACCATCCAAGTCGCGAGGAGTTTTATTTATCATCTATACAAGAGACTATTGGATAAAACAGATGGCCGCGTCCATACCGTGGATCCATATATCCGTATTTCATGATGTATTCAAAATCATTCCCGTATCGTAACGATTTTAATTAGTTTATTAGTTTTAATCCGAGTATGGGAATGCCTACCTCAGTGATGACATATATATGTATATATTTTGCATTGAATGTTTTTACAGGTTCCGACTGGGGTGTCCACAGGATGATCTTTGAAATGATAAAGTACTGCACTCTTCATATATGACAGACCACAGCTTCATCTATTCCAGACTTTGCACTTTAGGGGGCAATTTGTTACACTAAAATCTGTCATCCTGACAATTTACCATGAGTATGAGCTCATTATTACTCATACTTCCTCCTTTTGAAAGTCCAACATATCAGATCCTCATGTCAAGCTTCAAAATCAAATAAAAGTCCCTAAAATCACCTAAGAATTGGTATCGCACTTTCTCTATGCATTCCATGCGGTCCTGCACCTAAAGTTAAGCCTTCATGCGGAACCATACCGCACTTTCTTTGTGTAATGGGTGCGGACCTCTGTAAAACATAAAAAGGCGAGAAAGTGAAGATAAAAAGTGAATTCCAGGTGAATTCTAGAAGATTCTAGACGGAAATTTTCGGGAATGGATACGCTTTAAGAAGGTTCATGCATCCCTCACTTGATGGAGCTAACCCCTTGATGTAAGGAGCTAATCCCTTTAAAGGAGGATTCTATCCCTTCATATTTGGAACAAGAAACCTCCTCTTTTCCACTATAAAAAGAGGCCTTGGGTAGCCTCAAAGGGAGTTCAAGCTTAAGAAATTTGAAGTTAAATGCTGTTGAGATTCAGTATCAAATAACTAAGACTTTCTGTGAGGTTAAATCACTCTTTTCTAGTTGTCTTGGTTCAAAGAGTGCAATGCTTGTCAAACTAGAAGAGATTCCTGCTTCAGACCCTGGGAGGACCTACACAACATCAAGGCACAGGTTGTAAAGGTTTTCTACATTTGAAGTTAATACAAATATACTCATTTCTCTCATTAAACTGTCTATTCATGGTTTATTTCATAAATTCCTTGATCATTATGATAAGTATGATTTATAATAATGTCTATACAGGTGCTGCTTAATCTTTTTGCTTGTTTGTGACTGCAGATTCATGAGGAACGTTCTTTCAGTGCATGGGAAGGACTTCAACAAAATCAAGCAAGCGTTGGACATAAGGTAGGCCTTACACCTATATAGTGTTTTATGAATCTCATACGCTTAGAGAGAGATTAGTATAATTGGTTGTTTGTTGCTAGTTACCTTTTGTACTAGAGAGATCGGTCTTGTCCGAAAGACGGATTAATCTACACAACAAGATCCTCCCCTATGTACAACATAGTTATAACCTGGCTCTCCACAGTTCAATTGGACATATCCCCTTTCAGGTGGGCTTGGGATTCCAGCCACTATGTCCCATTGACGTAGCCATGCCATTTGCAGCTGCTCAGGCCAATTCAGCGCACGTCCAGTCTGAAGTTGACAAAGCAAGTAGCTTCATCGAGCACATTCAACACATCCGCCAACAGGTTCATGATATATTGGACAGAGCCAATGTGAAGTACAAGCAGCGCCATGATCAACACCAGGTGCCACACAACTTCCAGGTGGGCGACAAAGTATGGCTGCATTTGCATAAGGAGCGCCTCACTGGACCTCACCGCAAGCTTCGCCCGCTCCGATACGGGCCGTACACCATCACCAAGGCTATAGGGAACAATGCTTTCAAGCTTAGTATTCTACCATTCCTTGGTCTGCACCCAGTCTTCGATGTGAATCGCCTTTTTCCTTACTTCCCACCTCTACTGGACACTTCGGACATTGCAGAACAACTCACAACAACAGAGTTAAACCCAGATTGTATCATGGAGATGAAAATTAAGAACACTCGCCAACAGAGGATCCAACTATATCGGGTTGTCAAAGCTTGCCAACTCCTTCACCAAGGAAAGTGGTTCACCAGGGACCAAGTTCAGCAGGAATTTCCTCATCTCATGGAGGAACTTAACGCAATGGGGACCATTGCTTCCCAAGGGGTGAGGAATGATCCAGGTGGATATTTGTGGCCACCCGCCTATTCCACTTGGGCCCCCACCATTGTCTCTTTCAGTTTTTCAGTTTCAGCATAGCTTACTATTTTTAGTAGTTTTTCGGGTCCTGAACTTCTGGAGCCGTTTTGAGGCCCTAAACGACATTTTTTAGGTATCATTTTACCAGTAAATTTGATCATCAAATTATTCCCAAAAGTTTTAGTCCTCGGATAGAGCTTTCTAATGATGTATCATGTGCATCAAACGGAGATAGTATGCCAAAGTTACGTCCCTGGGAAGTTGAAACACCAATTTACCCAAACGGGGCCCATAGTTTTGGCGCTTCATCTCCTAGGGTTAGGTTTTTGGGATGTTTAGGGTTCTCCATTGTTTCTCAATAATAAATAGGCCCTCGAGCCTCATTGTAAATCAATTCAGAGGTCTGTAGCCGCGACATCTCTTCTCAGAGATAGCTACCAGTGCCCTAGCTAGTTTATTTCCATTTTGTCTGTATTTATGGTTATGTGTTTGTGCAATTTAACGTTCTGCCTTTAATCTGAATCTGAAATCCTTCATTACAATGAATTTCCAATTTTCTTTTGAGCATTTTATTTCCTGCATGTTAGACCCTGCAACAAGCATGTCATCTACATACAATAACAATATAATATAGCTGCCATCATTTTGCCTTTTTAGATAAACACAATGATCAGAGTGACATCTAGTATAACCTTGTTCAGACATAAACTTTTCAAATTTTAGATACCACTACCTTTGAACCTGTTTTAAGCCATACAAGCTCTTCCTTAATCTTCACACCAATTTTTCTTTCCTTTTTACCTCATATCCTTCTGGTTGCTGCATGTATACCTCTTCCTCCAAATCTCCATGGAGAAATGTTGTCTTTACATCTAACTGTTCAGGATGTAAATCTTCCGCTGCTACAAGACTTAAGATAGTTCTAATTGAATTCATCTTAACAACAGGAGAAAATATTTCATCAAAATCAATACCTTTTTTTTGTGCAAACCCCTTCACCACAAGTCTAGCTTTGTACCTCTGTTTTCCTGCATCTTCTTCCTTCAGCCTGTAAACCCACTTATTCTGCAATGTAGTTTTACCTGCAGGCAACCTGACTAAGTCCCAAGTCTGGTTATGCATTAAGGATTCCATCTCTTCTTTCATGGATAACTCCCTCTTCTTCCTAATTTCAACCTGCATTGCTTCTTCATAACATTCAGGTTCACCAGAATCAGTCAGCAATAGATAATTTAATGAAGGAGAGTATCGTTCAGGGGGTCTACTTATCCTGGTATATCTTATAACACCACTTTCAGGTGTTTGAGGTGCCTGTTGCTGTTGTGGTGGTTGCTGTTGCTGTGGTTGTTGATTATTATTATTTTCAGGCACCTTTACTTTTTCAGATATCTCATCAAGAACCGCGTACTCCTTGCTTTCCTTTTCCTGTTTCTTTTCCTGCAACTCATTCTTATAAAAAACCTTTTCATTGAATATTACATCTCTTCTCCTAATGATTTTGTGATTTTCGTAATCATATAAGCGATAAAAAAAATCATTAGCACCATATCTAATAAAGGTACATTTCTTTGATTTTGCCTCAAGCTTTGTTCTGTTTTCTTTATTAATATGGACAAAGGCCTCAAAACCAAAAGGCTTTAAAAAGGAATAGTTTACCTTTTTACATGTCCATGTTTCCTCTGGAATACCACCATCCAGGGAACTTGAAGGCCCTCTATTTATTAGATAAATAGCAGTATCTACAGCATCTGCCCAAAATTGTAAAATGCAATCTCATGCACCTTGCACGCTCCATGATTGTTCTGTTCATCCTTTCTCACACACCATTTTCTTGTGGTGTTCTTGGAACTGTCTTCTCTCTACGAATTCCATGCTCTGAACAGTACCTATCAAACTCTTTGCTGCAATATTCACCTCCATTGTCTGATCTGAGACACTTCAACTTCTTTCCTGTCTCAATCACAACCAAAGCTTTCCATTTCTTGAAAGTATCAAATACATCAGATTTATTCGGAATACAATAAATCCAATTTTTTCTAGTTGCATCATCAATAAATGTAACATAATAGTGAGAGCCACCGGGAGATGATACCTGAGCAGATCCCCATACATCTGTATGCACAAGATCCAATTTTTCGCTCTTATTTTCTTTCCCAACTCTGAGAAAGCTGACTCTCTTTTGTTTTCCATAAATGCAATTTTCACAGAAATCCAAATTAACATTCTTCAAACCTAGAAACAAATTTCTTGAGTGAAGAATCTTCATTCCCTTCTCACTCATGTGTCCGAGCCTATGATGCCATAATGCTGCATCTTCTCCTTTGGAATTTAAAGCATTAACAGAGTTAGAAATACCATTGCATAAATACAAAGTACCAACATTTTCACCTTTTGCTATTACCAGCGCTCCTTTGGTGACCTTCCAAGTTTTATCTGTGAAAGTTGTCACACAACCTTCACTGCCTAACTGCCCTGTTGAAATCAGATTTTTCTTCAGATTTGAAGCATGCCTTACCTCCTTTAGTAGCCATTATTTTCCATTCTGTCGTTTTACAAGAACTTTACCCACTCCAACAATTTTACAGGGTTTATCATCACCCAAACGAACTTGTCCAAAATCTCCTTGAACATAGTCATGAAAATATTTCTTATCAGGTGTGGCATGGAATGAGGCCCCTGAATCTACAACCCAAGAATCAGTAACATTTTTGAGAGAAAGAATCAAAGCATCTTGTAACGCATCACCTGTCACATTTGCTTCATGATTGTTTTCTTGTTGTGTGTCTCCTTCTTTTCCCTTACGAGATCTACAATCTTTCTTTAGGTGTCCTTTCTTTCCGCAATTCCAGCACACTATCCCCGATATGGACTTGGATCTACCTTTCTTTGATTTACTACGATATCCCGAGCTCTTTCCTCTTTCCATTATTCTTCCCCTAGACTCTGCACTCAAAGCATTACCTGATGTCTCACCAGAGCTTTTCCGTCGCATTTCCTCGCTAAGGATAGCACGAACAACATCATCAAACTTTAAAGTACTAGATCCAGAGACAGAGTTACTAATGGCCATTACTAAACCATTCCAACTCTCTGGAAATGAGCACAAGAATAAAATAGCTCTAAGTTCATCATCAAAGTTTACCCCTATAGAAATTAACTGATTGGTAACTGTATTAAATTCATTTAAATGGTCTGCAACAGATCCACCTTCTGACATCTTCATATTAAATAGTTGTTTCATAAGGAATACCTTATTTGAGGCCGAGGGTTTTTCATATAGTTTCGCCAACGTCTTCATCAAACCCTCTGTTGTTGTTTCCTTTGAAATATTGAAGGCAACTGACGCCGGAAGACACAACCGTACTGTTCCGAGTGCCTTTCTATTGAGAATGTTCCATTCCGCATTTGTCATGGTCGTCGGCTTCTTTGTTTTTCCGCTCAATGGTAGATATAGATCTTTCTGATACAGATAATCTTCCATCTGCATTTTCCATAGTGGGAATTTTTGGCCGTTAAATTTCTCGACCCTAAACTTACCATCGTCCTCCTTTGCTCCCACTCGAACCAGGAACCCTTCTTTCCTGCGATTTTATCAGCCAAATATACCTTCGGCTCTGATACCAGTTGTTAGAAAATTAAATATTACAAAGCAATGAAACACATAAAATATGCAGAAAATACAAGCACACAAAACACATAAAACCAGAGAGACACAGATATACATGGCTCACTCAGTTTGGGCTACGTCCACCCCGAACAGCCAGTCCTTCCTTTCTATTATCCAGCAAAAATGAAGAGACGAAACCTACAGGAGATCCGCTGTAATATCCTTTGTTCTCTCTCACAGTCTCCCTCTCTGTTTCTCGCTCTGAGAATACACATACAATACACAGCCGCAATACAATGCCCTCATAAAAACGAGGGGTTTCCTTCTAGGGCAAAAAACCCTAATCTAAACATAACTTCTACTGTCAGATCATTTTCCTAATGAACAGACCAGATTGACTAGAAATTACTATACTTTTACAAGGCAATTTTACATCTGTTTTTAGCTTCGGGGGCGCTGCCCCCGAAAACCCCCGCTAGGGGGGGGCTCCAAAAAGCACTACCGCCCCCCCTGGACCCCCCATGGCAGCGATTAATTTCGGGCGGCGTTGCCATCCCTTTTAAGGTACAGGGGTCCAATGCTGTGATACAAAGTAAACAAGATAATTAGGCTCCACACCCAACACTTATAATTCCTGATAAGTCTTCTTCTTATCTACATAGATATTTTGTCGATTTTGTGCAGGCTTCAAATTTTGTCTTATCTTCTTTACTTCTCATTCCATTTCAGTAAGCATCTCAGGTCCCAACATTAATTTTTTTTCGGGCCTAATCCAATTTATGGGTGTGCCACACTACCTCCCATATAAAGCCTCAAAAAGACTCATCTTAAGGGACTCCTGATAACCATTGTTGTAAGCAAGTTCAACAAGATGCAAATGGTCTTCCCATTTAGTTGGTTGTTGCATCACATAAATGCTCAAAATGTCTTCCAATACATGGTTTACTCGCTCTGTCTGACCGTCTGTCTGGGGATGATAAGTTGTACAAAAGTTTATTTAGTTTCCCAGACCTGTAAACAGAGTCTTCCAAAATGCTGATGTAAACTTAACATCCTTGTCTGAGATAATTTTCTTTGGAATAGCATGAAACCTAAAAATTTCTCTCATGAAAATGTGTGTTATCTATACATTATTGTAAATATACTGCACAGCTATAAAATGTGCAGATTTACTCAATCTATCAACTACAACCATGATGGAGTCATCTTGGTTCTTTGACCGTGGTAAACCTGTAATGAAGTCTGGGGATATGAATTCCCACTTCCATTTAGGTACCGGTATGGGTTGCAACAATCCTATGGGATGTCAATGCTCCACCTTAACCTGCTGACACTCCAAACATTTATTTAGATATTCAACAATATTTTTACACATACTAGGCCAAAAATATACTTTTCTAATAGGTGTTGACATTTTCTGGTATCTTGGATTACCCGCATAATTGCTATGATGGTATTCATCGAGGATCAGCTCCTTTATGTCCACACGGTTTGGTACATACACCTTTCCTCTAAAGGTTAGCATCTGATTTTTATCAATTCCATATTCAGAAGTACTTCCTTGTCTTCTAGTTTCTTCCATTTTCTACCATAGGACCATATATTCTGGATCTTAATGTGCTTCTTATTTCACTTGATCTAAGAATTTATTTTCAAGCTGATTGTATTAAATCTCATAGACACAATGCAACTTCCTACTTAAAACATCGGCCACTCGGTTTTCCTTACCTTTCACATGCTGGATGTCCATATCAAAATCACTTAGAAAAGCATTCCATCTTGCCTATCTAGAATTTAAATCAGCTTATTTGAAATAACTTATCAAGCTAATATGATCTGTCTTTAGCATAAACTTTTTATCCAACAAGTATTGTCTCCATACCTAGAGCGCATGTACTACTACCTTTAATTTCAGATCATAGGCTAAGTACCTTTGTCCATTTCATTTTAAATTCCTTGACTCATAGGCCACTAATTTTCCTTCTTGCGATAAAAACTGCCCCAATGACCTATTTTCTTGTGTCTGTACAAACTTCAAATTATTTGTTGGGGTCAGCTACCCTCAACACTGGTGCAGTGGTGAAAAGTTGTTTCAGTTTTTATAAATTTTTCTGACATTCAACAGTCCACTTGAAGACTTTTCCTTTTCTCTGCAAAGAAGTAATAGGAAAGGAAATTTTGGAAAATCCCTCAATAAATCTTCGATCATACCCAACTAATCCCATAAAGGATCGAATATCTGCCACATTCTAGCATACTCAACATTCCATGATTGTCTTGGTTTTCTCTGGATCAATAGAAATCCCTTCTGCTGGAATGACATGGCCTAAATACTGAATTTATTTTTTAAAGAAATCACATTTGCTGAACTTAGCATACAGTTGGTGTTTTCTTAGCATTTATAGCACAATTCTTAAATTATCCTTGTGTTCGTCCTGGTTTTTAGAATAGATTAAAATGTGATATATAAATATAAGTACAAAATTATCCAAGAAAGGGTGAAAGATTCCATGCATTAACCTCATAAAGGTTTCTGGTGCATTTTTCAACCCAAAGGGTAACACGACAAATCCATAATGCCCGTACCTGGAACGGAATGCAGTCTTGCAAATGTCTTCATCCTTGATTTGGATCTGGTGATATCCAAATCGTAAATCTATCTTTGAAAATATTGTGGCCCCCTTCACCTGATCAAACACATCATCAATCCTGGGTAAACGATACTTGTTTTTTACTATTAACTTGTTAAGCTATCTATAATCCATGCACATTCACATGGTTTTGTCCTTATTCTTCACGAACAGCATTGGTGCTCCCCAAGGGGATACAGTTGGATGAATATACCCTTTGTCCAGTGGTTCTTGTAACTACATTTTTAATTCAGTTAATTCTGGAACACTCATTCTGTAAGGATTCCTTGACATGGGAGATGCTCCTATCATTAACTCTATCATGAAATCAATATCCCGCCTTCGTGTTAATCTAGGAATATTTTCTAGAAAAACATCTATGAAATCTTGCACAACAGGTATGTTTTCCATCATAGGTGATTTTTCCTTGGAATTAGAATATCCCACCTGAATAACATATATATGGCATCCCTTCCTTATACATTTATTAATTTGGGATGTTGTAATTGGACGTAGTTGTAGTAGCTTCTTGATTTCTTGAATCTCCTTGCGTGTTCCATCTTGCATTTTGTAATAAATGATCTTTTCCTTGCAATCCACTAAGGCCCAATGTTTTTCTAGCCAATCCATGCCCAACAAAACATCATAGGACCCTAACGGTAGTATGTTCAAGTCCACATTCAACTACTGTTCTGAAATTTCTAATATACAGTTTGGAATCTTGGAAGACCTTTATTTTTTCTCCTGTGGCTAGTTTTACCAACCACGATTTTTTGAATTTCTATTCTTTCAATTTACACATTTCCACTATTTTGGGACTAACATAACTTAGACTTGCACCTGGGTCTACCAAAATAGAAATAGATTGAGACAATTATTTACCTTCCAACTCAATCATCATTGCCCGATAATCTTCCTGTCATTATGTCAATCCTCCAACGATGTGTTAATAGGAGGAATGTTTCGCTCGACATCGCCTACTATAGAAGTCGCCTGCAAGTTCACAATTGTGTCAATTCTTGCTCGATGTGGGCAGTTTTTATAATAGTGTGCCTTACCACACCCCCAACACTATAGAGGTGGGTTGGTCACCTGCCCTTGCTCAGGTTCGCTAGATGCCTCTGTGGGCTTCTCTTCTGTTGGCCATCGAGTTATTTGATGATTTCTGCCAAATTTTTTGCTAAAAAAACTTCATGAAAAATTTTAAAATTATTGCTTTTGGCGCCTTTGAAATTTGAGATACTTTTATGTCCTTTCCTTGGCTTCCAACTTTTCCCAACCTCCCCTTTAGACTTAGACTGTTGATAGCACATTCATGCCTTACGAATGGCTTCATCCATGTGTTAGCCATCTATAATTTCTGTTATACCTAATGATGGCTAGAATCAATTTGTAGCCTTCAAGAAATAATTTCAAGCTAATATGTTAGTTCTTGAAGCCTGGTTGTTCTCTCTGTCCAAAGAAACTCAACTTCATTGATGTTTTCACTTCAAAACCTTCAAAGAAACCCTGCTGGTTTTAAAAGAACTGTTTTCAGAGTCTCCTTTTGCCTCCATTTCATTCACTCCTCATTCTACCTTCAACAGTATTTTTTCCCCTCTAAAAAAGCCTATTTTCTCCCCTTCTTTTATCCTCAGTCCCTCAAAATCCCCTTAAAGCCTTTTAAATTCCCCCTTTTAAGGTTTTAAACCCCTTTATTTACTCTGTCAGAACTCTTGAAAATGATCAAAAAACCTTTATCTTGGTCTAAAAATGCCTTTTTACATTTTAGGGCTTAAGCGCCTTCCAACGTAGCCCCTAGCCCTTTTCCTTCCATATAACCCAGCCTTGTGACCAAACGCCAAGCTCATTGGCAGATTGCAAATCACATTTTCCCATTTCCACCTCCCACTTATGTTTTCACCACCGATGCGCACCCTCCGACCGGATCTCCGCCGTTGATCACATCCAATCCAACGGTCCGCGATCCATCATATATCGCTCCTTCCTCAGTTCCGCTTCCCATTTCTTTTCCCACCGATGGCCTATTTCCCAACTTAATCCCCGCCATTGATTGCACCCGATCAGATGGTCCATGCTCCATCAGCCATCGCACTTCACTTCATCCAAAATTCCCAAACCCCTTTTCCCTCGTCGATGTTCATCCCCCAACGATGGATTCCTAATCGTCGATCTCTCCCAGATCGGACGGCCATCACACTTCACCTCCCCCGATCAGCCATAACATTTTGTTACTTCCCGTCTCCTTTTCCCCGATGCTTCTTACCCGTTGATGGACTTCTGACTGTCGATCTCTCCCAGATCGGACGACCATTCACACTTCACTCCTCTCTCCATCGGCACATCGCACTTCCCAAATTCATCATTCCCCAACCCTTTTCACCACCGATATGCACTCCGCCGATTAAATCTTGGTCGTTGATCCTCCAATGATCCAACGGCCAGCAGGGTCCCTCCCTGTTCTCCCCCCCCCCCATCTACCATCTTCCCCTTAATGAATCTAAAATATCGATCCCGATGATCCAATGATAATCATTTTCCCCATCATCATCCTTCTTCCGAAAAACATTTTATCTGCTCCCCCCATATTAAATCCCCACCATTGATATTGTGAATCCAACGATCAAAATTCTTCCCAAACGCATCAACCCCACAAAATAAAATTTTCACCCCGCCAATCAATTTCTCCTCTACACGACAAACTAATGACATGTTCATTGGACCCCATCGCTCATCCTCTCGTATACCTTTCCCTCTTCATGCACCCTGTCCACCGTTGGATCTACAACCCTATATCCAATGGTCATTGCACTGCTTCGCACAAATCTTTGCCAAATCCCCCCACCGTGCAGTTTCTATGCAAAATAGGTGGTTTTTTAGAGCCACTTGTCGAGAGATAAACCGTATCGCATTCGATTATCACAAAACAGCTTACCGCCCAAGCCTTATGTGAAAACCATCCCCAGTTTTCAAAAATTGCCTATCTAATGTTCTGTGCCAAAACCTTATTCAAACTCTAGTTTCAGGTTTCCACCATTAAATCTCATTTCTGCTACATTCCCGACCTCCTCACAGCTCCTCCACTTCTACTCGAGCCTCTGAAGCAGTCCAAGCCCTCAAGCAGGTTTTATTTAACAATTTTTTTTTGTTTTTGCAGGTTTTATGGCAGTTTGAGCTATTAAAGGCGTCCCACAGTCACTAAAGGTGACATAGAGCTCAGGGTGACGATCTTGTTGCCTAATCAATGGAATAGGGGACGAGGAGGGTAAATTCCAATGTTTAACAGTGCATCATGAACACTGTTAAAGAAGTAAAACCCTCGGCGCTTGTAAACCCTGCATACAACAAAAGAGTATCACTAAAGGTGTACCAGAGTTTAAGGGTCAACGCTATTAAGACATAAAGCTTAAAATATTTAAAACTTGATCCACAGATTAAAGGATAAGCACAGTGATAAAGCAGCGTGAAGCACGAATATGATTGAAGTGGCATTAAAAACATAGTTAAAGCCAAATCAGTGTTAAATGATAAAGATGGACAAATCAGCAAAGGAGAGTTTCAAATGACACATCAGAGAAGCTATTTACTCCTCCTAGGACTAAAAGACACTTTGATAGTTATTATGCTGACAGAACCCCTTTAAACTATTAAGGCATTTATTGTAAAGGTATGGGTGGTATCAAAAGCCATACTGTCCACTTTACTTGTACTAGAGGAAAATATAGAACCGCAGCATCCAGAAGAATTCTCCACAAAGACACTCTTTGGAGTTATTACCAGCTTGAAAATTAGGCCTCAAATTCTACAAGAACTACTAGAATGGGCAAGAAATTAATGTAATATTTATGAAACATAATGGGAATTCGAATGCTTTTCTCCTCTATTTTAATTAACCATTAAGACTATCTTTGTCACCTCTCCTCCCCATTCACCTATAAATCCTATTTTAACTCTCATTATAAGGGTTTTCATTTGATGAATTCTGAAGTAATACATAAACTACTGTTTTGAAGAAGGATTGATGTTTTGAAGAAGTGTGGATGTATTTTCTTTTCTGTTGATGAAGAAGGCTAGATAATTGGATCCCTGAGCCTGGTTTTGGTGAATTACTCTCTATTTTTTAATGTTATTTCTTGGTTTTTTGCTTTGTTCCATTATTCTTTTCTTGCAGTAGAGTAAAAAGCTTAGGCTAAGAAATGTCTCCTAGAAGCACAGTAGGCCTATTTACTCTTCACTGCCTTTATGTTTTCATCTGCTGAAGGTTTTATTGAGTAGTTTTTCTACTTTTAAACCCTTAAGCTTGTTCATTTCAGAATAATTCAAATGGTTGGTGTCAAGGTTGAATTATGGTTTTCCCTGCCTGCTTGCTACCTTTTGAAATCTATTTCTGAAAACATCCTTCAAATGCTATTGTCTGCAACTTGGCAGAGAGAATTTTCTCTAATATTACCCTCTATTTCTTGCTGAGATAGTCATGTTTGAAGGTCTTTATAATTTCAATCTTAGAAATCTAGGTGTTCCCCTTTTATGAATGCAATTAGTTGTGTTTCTTATATATTTTCTAACTCCTTTAAGTGAAACAATTAGAAGAAACAGAGTGTTCCTCTTCTTCTTTGTCTTACATGAAAGTTTGTCTTATTTATGTTATTTGCATAAAGCATGCTCATAAAATTTATGGTTAGCCCTGGCTATTGAATATTTTTTTATGTTTAGATAGTATTGCAAGTCCCTTAGTTGAAAGGTATACATGATTAAGGAGTCTTAACAGCCCTTAAATATTTACTTCTCTTCCAAATCCTTGATGTTCATCTCATCCCACCTATATGATCCCATAGATCCATTGACTAAGTTAGATTTCCCTTTGATTCCCCAAATTCATAAATTGGAACTTTTTAGAATTCTACATGACTCCACTGCCCAATGGCTTGTAGATTTCCACACTCTATCTATGCTGCCTGAATCATTTATGTCCAACCAACAAACAAACAAATTTTCACTTCATAACTAGCCTAAAATCAACCTCTTAAAAGCATTAAGCTATATCCTTACAAACATATTGAGAGATCCCTCTTTGAGACTAGGAGGGCTAGATCCTAGAGCTCTAAAGCTTGTTTTGAATGTTTCCTTGTCATTTGGTTTTCCAGTCAGCCAAATCATAGGACTCCAACATTTTGGCGATCACGGTGGGACACTGATTACATAATAGCCTAGCAAGCTCTTGTATACTTTTTAAGTCCTTCAATAAAAATAGAAACTCGGAAAAACCCCAAAAAAAATTCAAATTTGTTTCATAATAAAAATTGGTGGTGGACCATAAACATTTTACCTTCAAAAAGCTAAAAATTTGTACCTGGCGACTCCACCAGCCCCAGTAAGCCTATTATTCCACTACGACTCTTGATTTCTTTAGGATTGGGTTAACCAACCTTGAGGAGATTTAGAATTCTATTCTTATGTTATGGAAGGCATTGTGAGAGGAAAGCCTTTGAAAGAGTTTAAAGTTTAAAGCCTTTCCAAGTTTTGAAGCTGAAATCTGGCTTCACATAGGATCTACACTAGATCCCATCTAGATCATGATCCTCCTAGCATAGTTGAAAATCTAGAAAGGATATTGTGGCAAACTTCTAAAGTTGGAAAATTGGCTACTTTTAGGACCATCCCAAGAGAAAAATCTTTCCATGAAAATCTCACACTCTTGGAAGATTTTCACTTTGACTTACCTCATACCATAAACATATTTAGAAGAAAGTCTGAGAGTGAATTAAATTAGGCTGACCTTGAACCCACATATTTGCAGTAGAGATTTAGCACAGAAGCATCACCTTCTACTCCTTCTGATTCCCAGCTTCTACACCACTTCAATTATTTCGATAACAAACCTGTCCATCATCACTTTTCTAGCCCAAGTGTTTCTTCCACTCCTATTCATACTTCTGCTACCCAAAACACTCTTGTTCAGCCCACTGTCCCTTTTATAAATCCACACCTTGTAAATGCTCCATTATTTCCAGCCATGGCAGTATGGTATGCTCCCTTAGTGTTACACCAACCTCTGGCTCCTTTACCCAATGAATATCAGTCCAAAATTCCCCATTTCACTGGAAATGAACCTACTACTACTCAACAACACATAGAGAAGATGAACGATGCCTTTGATTATATGGAATTAGAAGATGATACCATCAAAATGAGAATTTTTGCTCAGAGTTTGGGAGGAGAAGCCAAAAAATGGTTCAAAGGCCTAACTCCCCATAGCATACATGATCTCCCTTCTTTATTTCAAAAATTCAATAACAAATGAGAAATTAAAAAGAACCGTCTCCAAGTAATTTCAGATTAAAACAACCTCAAGAGAAACACTGGGGAAATTATTCAAGATTACTGCACTAGATTCAATAGTGTTTATAACGCACTACCCCAAATATGAAACCTCGACTAGGCTTAGCTTTGGCAAAATTCCCTGAAGGGTTTGATCTAAAAATGGCCTATTAGCTAAGAGAAAGAGATCCCTTAACTTTAGAAGAAATTCAGAGGGGAGCTCTTAGTGTGGAAGAAAATTTGATTGAGAAGAGAGCTAGGTTGAGAACGAAGAAAAGATTCACATATAAAGATGAAACTATGGCCTCTACTTCTTCATCTGATGCCAAAATTGAAAACCTAATGAGGGTAATGGAAAGAATTCTGGAAAAAATTGATTTAAATGAAAGAACCCCTCCTAGAGAAAACCAAACCAACCCTCAAAACATAAACATAAATTCAAATATCATAAGAGATCCCAATCAAGATAGGCATAGAGACAATGACCAACAAATTAGGCCTCCCTTTCAACAAAACTATCTAGAACAAGAGGATGAAGGGAAAACTAATAGGCTGGAAGAAAATCATGTGAACTTGATAGGATCTGATGACAAATATGATATCTTCCTCACTGAGGAAGAACAAGGATTTTTCTCATCAGAACAAAATGAACACAATCATGAAGAGTCTGAAGATTATAGGTTGGGGTTTGAAAACAAAATTATGTAATTTCACAAACAATATGATCTTAGAAGCAAAAGGAACCCAGAAATTTCTAATGACAAGAACACTAACAATGCTGTTGAAAAAACCTCAGAAAATCAGCCTAAAAAATCAGCAATTAATACTAACACCGTGGCCAAAAAAATTGATCTAAACAAAGACAAAAATAGCCAACCAAGTGTTCAGAAGAGCTGCCCTAGTACTTTTTCTAGTGGCCATATCAAAACAGTCCCAATTAACAGTCCTAATAAAACTCAGCCAGCCAAAATTTCTCAAAGAAACATAAGTGAAAAAACAGATGTGAATATGCCAAAAACAACACTTCCTTTCAGCCTCGAAGGTGAAATTTCCAAGATCAAAATTAGCATGCCTCTAGCTGAACTGGTAACTTAGGAAGTGTACAAAAATCAAGTTTTTAAAGCTCTAAATATAAGCACCGATGCTGATACTTTAAACTTGATAGATGACAAACCAAAACTATTGTTTGGTCCTAGAATTGAAGGAAAATACCATGAAGGGATTGTCACTCCCTTTTTTGTTAGTCTAAACATACATGATAAGATCCTACACAATGTCATGCTAGACTCTGGAACATCAAATAACCTTATTACCAAAGTAGTAATGGAAATCCTAGGCTTAGAAATTACTAGACCATATAAAGAATTATACTCTTTCAATTCAAGAAGGGTCAAATTCTTGGGCTTAATCAAAGAGTTGTGTGTTAACTTGTCACAAATTCTTGCTAAAATCCTAGTGATGGATATAGTGGTAGCTGACATTCCACCAAAATATGGCATGCTTTGGTCTAGATCATGGGGAGCCAAAGTTCAGGGGAGCCTTCAAATGGATATGTCCTATGCCACCATACTAGTGTTTAGTTAAACTAGAAGATTATATAGGGAATCCCTCATGAAATACATGGTGAGCAGCAAATACAAACCCAACAACACTCCTGTCTGTTCCATACATTCAGACTTAAATTCCTTTATCTTATTCAATGAAGATGAAATCACCCAACAAGAAAAATGAAAATAAGCAAGAAATTAATGCACCAAAAAATTTAAATTTTCCTTTCACTCAACCACTAAATGCCCCAAATCTCAGCAGCCTTGGGCAACAAAAATAAAAAGAGAATGAGATAGAAACACTTTCGAAAATGAGCTTTGATGGCTCTTGTAGCAAGGCCATCTCAGGGGCTGGTGTATGAATACATAACACAAACAAGGGATACTCCTATAAACTAGATTTCCCATGCACAAATAACATTGCAGAATACGAAGCCCTCATCCTCGGCTTACATTTGCTCAAAGACCTAGAGGTTAAGACGATATTAGTCTAAGGGGATTCTGAGTTAATCATCAGGCAAATCAAAGGGGAATATTCAACAAAAAACCCCAGACTCAGAGAATATAGAAATGTTGCCCTTGATCTCCTTAAAACCTTTGAAAAATATGAACTCATTTTCGTACCAAGAGCTCACAATCATCTAGCTAATGAACTTGCCTTTGCTGCCAGCAATTACCAAATACCATAGATAAAGGAAAAATTTAATAAAAAGGTGAAAAACGGACCAGCAGTGCCTAAAAATGAATATTATTGGCAAGTGTTTGAAAATGATAAACACATAAATGATTTTCTACAATCAAGGAATGAATTTTCCACAGCAACACCAAGTTCCAGCCATGAAAAATATTGTTTCAATGAGGAGAAAATCCCTGGAAGAGAGCCTTCCCTTTCTGCTAATATAAATCTATTTGAGCACATTTTTAAAGCAGAGTTATTTGACAACCCAGACCAAAAGGACCTTGAAGTTTTACAATGTAAAGGTGATACTATACCAAAAGGCCTTACACCATTAGAACATCTATTTGATTTCAATGATGTGGCCAAAGAACCGAAAATAGAGCCTATATAAACTAACGTTGAGGAACATAACATAGGCAGCCCCACTGAACCCAAAATGATCAAGTTGTCCAACACCCTCCCAGCTCATGTCAAACAACCGTACATAACACTTTTCAAAGAATTTGTATATGTGTTTGCATGGGACTATAAAGATATGAAATCTTATGATACTAGCATAATCCAACATAAAATCCCTCGTAAGGAAAATCAGAAGCCTTTCAAACAGAAACTAAGAAAGATAAACCCCATTTTATTACCTTTAGTAGAGAAAGAGATTAGGAAAATGTATGATGTTGGGATCATAGTTTCTCTTAGATATTCAGATTGGGTTTCCAACCTAGTATCTGTTAGGAAGAAGACAGGGGAAATTAGGCCATGTATTGACTTTAGGAATCTAAATAGAGCCTCCCTAAAAGATAGTTACCCCCTACTGAAGATGGATCACATACTCCAAAAGGTGGTTGGGTCTAAAATAATATCATTGTTGGATGGGTTCTCAGGTTACAATTAGGTGTTAGTACTCCCAAGTGATCAACATAAAACTACTTCTACTACACATTGGGGGACATTCATGTATGTCAAAATGCCATTTGGTTTGATGAATGCACGGGCCACCTTCCAGAGGGCCATGGACATAGCATTCTCAGAAGACATAGGCTATTTTATAATCATTTACCTTGATGATATTACTGTTTTCTCCAAAACTGATGAAGAACATTTGATCCATTTAAGAAAAGTTTTCCTGAAATGTAGAAATTTTGGCTTGTCCTTGAATCCCAAAAAGACACTGTTTGGCCTCCAAGAAGGAAATATTCTTGGTCACATAATCTCTGAAGAAGGGATCAAAGTATACCCTAAAAGGATTGATGGCATATTGAATATCAGCCACCCAAGAAACCTCAAAGAATTGCAATCTTTCATTGGGAAGATAAATTTTTTAAGGAGGTTCATCCCCAACCTTGCTAAGCTATTAAGAAACATCACTAATATGCTTAGGAAAGAAGTATGTGTTAAATGGACAACTCAAGCTAAACAACCATTTGAACTGGTAAAACAAACCCTCACTCAAACACCAGTTCTCATTAGTCTTGATTTCACCAAAGATTTCTATATCTTCTCTTTTGCATCTGAACATACCATAGCTACAATATTATTGCAAAAGAATAGCATGGGGCAAGAACAACCAATATCCTTCTTTATTAGGGCTTTGAGAGATGCTCCACTCGAATATAATATCATGGAGAAGCAAGCTTTAGCACTGGTAAAAACATTAAAAGACTTTAGAGTGTACATTTCACATTCCCATATCATTGCCTTTGTGCCACACACTGTAGTGAAAGATATTCTAAGTCAAGACCCTGATGGTAAAAGGGGAAAATTGATTTCCACCATTCTAGAATATGACTTAGAGATCAGGCCCACCAAACTCATCAAAGGACAGGGATTAGAAAAATTCATGGCTGAGTCAAACTTCCAAGCTTTAGATATGAACATGGTTGATATTTTGGAAGAGATAGAAAAATTCACAACACCATTCATTGAAGAAACATTCATGAACTCTTCTTGGTATGCTGACATCATATATGTGTTTATTTATCTGAATTCTCCTCCTTCTTTGTAAAAAAAAAAGCTAGATTTGTCAAACAGAAGGCTTTAAATTACTGTATATTAGATGGAGTTTTGTATTGGAAAAATGTTGTGGGAATTTTACTTAAATGTTTACTTGAGGTTGATGCAGGAAAAAAAATGCATGAACTACATGAGGGAGAATGTGGAGGACATCTTAACTGGAAGACCACAGCAAACAAGATCCTCAAGTCTAGATACTATTGGCCCACCCTCTTCTCAGACACCCATAAGTTAGTCATGCCTTGCCACAAGTGCCAAATATTTGATGGTATTACCACTACCTTTGCATCCTATCAGTGTTGAGGCTCCCTTTCAACAATGGGGCTTGGAATTCATTGGGGAAATTCACCCATCATCCTCAGCCCAACACAAATTGATCCTCACGGCCACTGATTATTTTACCAAATTGATAGAGGCCAGACCCACTAGGAGTGCTACTGACTCTGTCATCATCAAATTCCTTGAAACCAACATACTATCCATATTTGATTGTCCTAGGAAAATAATCACAGACAATGTTTTTGCCTTCAAGTCCAAGAGGATGGTAGATTTATGTAATAAATATCAGATCACATTGGGCCATTCTACTACCTACTACCCCCAAGGAAATGTCTAGCTGAATCCTCCAACAAAATCCTTGTTAATATCATCAAAAAAATGTTGGAACAGAATAAAAAATATTGGCATATTAACCTTGTCTATGCCGTATGGGCTGATGGATTGACTACTAAAAAGTCCTTTGGCATGTCTCCCTATCAGTTGGTTTATGGCATGGATGCAATCTTCCCAACATCTCTACGAGTTCCAGTCATGAAACTCCCTCAAGAGGTCCCAGCTAAAGAAAATGATATGCAAAGGAGGATTAATCAAACCATTCATTTGCAACAATCAAGAGAGGAAGTATATAAAAGGACATAAGTAGTCCAAGAAATAATCAAGAAATTATTTGATAGAAGGACCAAATAAAATGACTTCCAAGTTGGAAATGTAGTTCTAAAATTGGATTCCAGAAGGGAAGAGAAAGGGAAACATGGTAAATTCGAAAATTTGTGGAAGGGGCCCTACATTATTCATTCCATAAGGGGCTAAAATGCATTTTTTCTGTAGGATCTGAATGGAGAAGAGGTGTTTGGAGGTTCTGTAAATGGTAGGATGCTCAAACACTATTTCTGTCAAAAGTCTTAGTCTCGGAATTTTTTATCCATTATACATACCATTGAATGAGAAAAAGAAAAATTACATAAACAATAAAATAAAATAAAAAGAGGGCAGATTAGATCAAAAAAAGAAAGGTACTACCCCATACCAAGAAGAAAGAGAAAACTTGAAAGTGTGCAAATATTAATTCTGCTATTTGAAAGAAAACGACTATTTAGTCATACAGCCTAATCATGACTAGATAGATTTAAATTTACTGCTAATAGGTTAGTGAAGAAATTTTTCCAAACTGATTAATCTTGGTTTATCAGTAGAATAGATTAGGATAGAAGAAAAATGGTTCAAACATGTTGAACCAAGAATCAAAAGAAAAGATGGCTCTAACATGATAAAAACTTGAGCCAAATGAAGAAAGAAAGGTTGGTTCTAATATGCTAAAAACTTGAACCAGGAAAAGAAGAAGAGGACAACTCAAAAAGATAAAAATCGAAGCTGAAAAATAAGGGAAGGATGCTTACTATTCTCAGATCTCAATTCTTCCATGTTTTGCTTCATTTTTCTGAAAATAAGGTCTATGTGTAGCTTGTTTCTCATGCCTTAGACACTACAGCAAATCAGATAGTCTAATCCTGATTTGACTGTGCTTAAATTTCTATTTTATAATATAGAGAATGAAAATCATTCAAACAATTTAATCTTGGCTGATAGATAGATTAGGTAGGGAATGAAGAGTCCAATTGTTTAATCTGGACTCTTGGAGGAAACAAGGGTAGAATTATATAGTTTTATCTTTCTATTTTCAAAAATAATATTTAAAAGAGATGCCAGTCCAAGTGCACTCAAGAGAAGGAAAAAAATGCTAGGACAAGTAGTTTTGGGTAGGTAGAGATGTGATTTAAAGAAATTTCATGTTGCAGGTCATTGAAAGAATTATAAAAATGCATAGAACTTCAGCAAGAAAACAAAGAAATTATGCCCAATGGATAATGCATTGGTCTGCTAAAAGCCAGAGATTGATAAACTAAGGTTTTGGACACCTAAAGGGCAAGATGTCCTCCCCAAGTGGAGCCATTGTTAGCCATCTATAATTTCTGTTATACCTAATGATGGCTAGAATCAATTTTCATCCTTCAAGAAACAATTTCAAGCTAATATGTTAGTTCTTGAAGCCTGGTTTTTCTCTATATCCAAAGAAACCCGACTTCACTGATGTTTTCACTTCAAAACCTTCAAAGAAACCTTGCTGGTTTTAAAAGAACTATTTTTAGAGTCTCCTTTTACCTCCATTTCATTCACTCCTCATTCTACCTTCAACAGTATTTTTTCCCCTCTAAAAAAGCCTCTTTTCTCCCCTTCATTTATCCCCATTCCCTCAAAATCCCCTTAAAGCCTTTTAAATTCCCCCTTTTAAGGTTTTAAACCCCTTTATTTACTCTATCAGAACTCTTGAAAATCATCAAAAAACCTTTATTTTGGTCTAAAAATGCCTTTTTACATTTTAGGGCTTAAGCGCCTTTCGGCTTAACCCCAGCCCTTTTCCCGCCATATAACTTGGCCCTGTGACCAAACGCCAAGCCCATCAGTGGATCGCAAATCGTGTTTTCCCATTTCCACTTCCCGCTTCTGTTTTTGCCACCGATGTGCATCCTCCGATCGGATCTCTGCTATTGATCGCATTTGATCCAATGGTCTGCGCTCTATCGGATATCGCTCTTTCCCTGGTTCTGCTTCCTATTTCTTTTCCCGCTGATGGACGATTTCCTGACTTAATCTCCACCATTGATCACACCCGATCCGACGGTCCGCGCTCCATCGACCATCGCACTTCGCTTCATCAAAAGTTCCCACACCCCTTTTCCCCCGCTGATGTTCATCCCTCAGTGATGGATTCCTAACCGTCGATCTCTCCCAGATTGGACAACCATCGCACTTCACCTCCCCCCATCGGCCATCGCATTTCGTTACTTCTCATCTCCTTTTCCTCGATGGTTCTTCCTCGCCAATGGAATCCTGACCGTTGATCTCTCCTAGATCGGATGGCCATCGCACTTCGCTCCTTGCTCCATCAGTGCATCGCACTTCCCAAGTTCCTCATTCCCCAACCCTTTTCACAACTGATATGCACTCCACTGATTAAATCTTGGTTTTTTACCCTCCAATGATCCAACGGCGAGCGGGGTCCCTCCCTATTCTCCCCCTCCAATTACCATCTTCCCTTTAATGAATCTAAACCGTCGATCCCGATGATCCAACAGTAATCATTTCCCCCCTCATCATCCTTCTTCCGACAAACCTTTTATCCACTCCCCCCATATTAAATCCCCACCGTTGATCTTGCAAATATGACGATCAAAATTCTTCCCAAACGCATCAACCCCAACCAATAAACTTTTCACCCCTCCAATCAATTTCTCCGCTACACGAAAAACTGATGATGTGTCTGTCGGGCCCCACCGCTCATCCTCCTATATACATTTTCCTCTTCGCGTGCCCTATCCACCATTGGATCTACAACCCCAGATCAAATGGTAATCACACTGCTTCGCACAGATCTTCACCAAATCCCCCCACCATGTAGTTTCTATGCGAAATAGGTGGTTTTTCAGAGCCACGTGTCAAGTGATAAACCGTATCGTGTTCGATTATCACAAAATAGCTTACCACCTGAGCCCCATACGAAAACCATCCCCGGTTTTCCAAAACTACCTATCCAATTTTCCGCACCAAAACCTTATTCAAACTTTGGTTTTAGGTTTCCTCCATTAAAACTCATTTCTATTGCATTCTCGGCCTCCTCACAGCTCCTCTACTTCCGCCTAAGCCTCTGAAGCATTTCAAGCCCTCTTGCAGGTTTTATTTAACAATTTTGTTGGTTTTTGAAGGTTTTATGGAAGTTTGAGCTATTAAAGGCGTGCCACAGTCACTAAAGGTGACATAGAGCTCAGGGTGCGATCCTGCTACCTAATCAATGGAATAGGGGACGAGAAGGGTAAATTCCAATGTTTACCAGTGCGTCATGAACACTGTTAACAAAGTAAAACCCTCGAGTGCTTGTAAACCCTACATACAGCAAAAGAGTATCAGTGAAGGTGTACCAGAGTTTAAGGGTCAATGCTATTAAGACATAAAGCTCAAAATATTTAAATCTTGATCGACAGATTAAAGGATAAGCACAACGATAAAGCAACGTGAAGCAGGAAGATGATTGAAGCGGCCTTAAAAACACAGTTAAAGCCAAATCAATGTTAAATGACAAATATGGACAAATTAGCAAAGGAGAGTTTGGAATGACATATCAGAGAAGCTGCTTACTCCTCCCAGGACTAAAAGACACCTTGACAGTTATTATGCTGACAGAACCCCTTTAAACTGTTAAGGTAGTTATTGTAAAGGTTTGGGTGGGTTCAAAACCCATACTGTCCATTTTACTTGTACTAGAGAAAAATAAATAACCCCAATAGCCATAATACTTCTCCACAAAGACACTATTTGGAGTTATTACTAGCCTGACAATTAGGCCTCAAAGTCTACAAGAACTACTAGAATGGGCAATAAATTAATGTAATATTTATGACACAGAATGGGAATTTGAATGCTTTTCTCCTCTATTTTAATTAACCATTAATACCATCTCTGTCACCTCTCCTCCCTATTCACCTATAAATCCAATTCGAACTCTCATTGTAAGGGTTGGCATTTGATGAATTCTGAAGTAATACATAGACTACTTCTTTGAAGAAGGATTGATGTTTTGAAGAAGTGTGGATGTCTTTGATTTTCTGTTGATGAAGGAGGCTAGATCATTGGATCCTTGAGCCTGGTTTTGGTGAAGTACTCTCTATTTTTTAATGTTATTTCCTATTTTTCGCTTTGTTCCATTATGCTTTGCTTGTAGTAGAGTAAAAATATTAGGCTAACAAATGTCTCCTAGAAGCACCTTAGGCCTGTTTACTCTTCACTACCTTTGTGTTTTCATCCGCTGAAGGTTTTATTGAGTAGTTTGACTGCTTTTAAACCCTTAAGCTTGTTCATTTCAAAATAGTTCAAATAGTTGGTGTCAAGGTAATTATGGTTTGCCCTGCCTACTTGCTGCCTCTTGAAAGCTATTTCTGAAAAAATCCTTCAAAATCTATTGTCTATAGCTTGGTAGAGAGGATTTGTTCTGATCTAACCCTCTGTTTCTTGCCGAGATAGTCATATTTGAAGGTCTTTATAATCGCAGTCTTAGATGCCTAGGTGTTCCCTCTTTTATGAATGCAATTATTTGTGTTTCTTATGTGTTTTATAACTACTTTAAGTGAAACAATTAGAAGAAACAGAGTGTTCCTCTTCTTCTTTGTCTTACTTCAAAGTTTGTCTTGTTTATGTTATCTGCATAAAACATGTTGGTAGAATTCATGGTTAGCCCTGGCTATTGAGGGAATTCATGGTTAGCCTTCATCATGTACATGTTTGAATTCAGTTTAAAGCTTTAAGGGCTGTTAAGAATCCTTAATCATGTACTTTTATTTACTTTTGGTAGAATTCATGGTTAGCCTTCTAGGAGCTCGATATTAAATCTAGTGTATTTCTGTTATTTTAGATCCTCAATATCTGATTTTTGGTACTATAGTATTCATCTGAGCCTTATTTCAAAAGCCATAGGTTTGACCCAATTTGGATTCTTCAAGAGAGATTTATACCCAATCTCTCACAACGCCCTAACTATGGACTGTTTCAGCATAGCGCACTTGTATGGCATGCCACGTGTCATTGTTTCTTCATTTGGCTCTGAAATTGATAGAGTGAAAAGTATAGAATGTGCACTATCTACCAATTTTTATAGAATTCCAATCCGATACTCAGAGAGAGTTGTGACAATTTTACCAAGGTCACTTCTTTGAGATGAATTTCAGGAGCCTGCAAAAACCCTGACTTCCACAGATCTTATCTCCAAAAATGTTGCGCACCTTGATCAAAAATTTTTACTGCATCTTCCTTAGGATTTTGGCTTCGTCTCATAAAAACTTCAGCTTCTGAACGTTCCTATAAAAAATGTTAGAGCAAAAATTCCATGATGAACTGTTTCAGATAGTCGAATCCCTTGCATAAGGAGGAAATGAAGATCACAATTTATATGAATGCTTAAGTTGAGAGGGGCTTCAAAAAGTGAACGTGGAAGGGATTTTAGGAACATAAAAAATATTAATTATGAATTTTCAATGAACCATGCCCCAACACCATGGGGTTTTAGCCCACTAACTGGGGGTACAACATTCAAACATGAATATATCTCAAACCGTGAAGAATTACATGGCGTGCCATATATCAACGGAAACATATCGACAAGTAGAAACCATCAAAAGAATTATTGACCCAGAGTATATTAATTTGGTAGGTCAAAATTCCCATGAAATATTGGGTTAGCCCCTGGTGCTGCTTGGGTTGACATCAATGACAACCGCTGATGAACACTATCTATGCTGCCTGAATCATCTATGTCCAACCAACAAACAAACAAATTTTCACTTCATAACTAGCCTAAAATCAACCTCTTAAAAGCATTAAGCTATATCCTTGCAAACATATTGAGAGATCCCTCTCTGAGACTAGGAGCGCTAGATCCTAGAGCTCTAAAGCTTCGTTTGAATGTTGCCTTGTCATTTGGTTTTCCAATCATTCAAATCACAGGACCCTAACACCATGGTTCTATAATTTACAAATTCTATTCACTCTTTCATATGTGTTGGCAGGCTGCTCAGAAACCTCTTCACCATAACCTTTTCCTAACGAAGGTATGGAACATATTGTAATAGGGAGGTGAACTTGGTGATATACTCATCCATAGTCATCTATCCCAGCTTCAAGTCATGAAATTGTTTGGTTTTCTCATCGTAGAAATGTTCTAATAAATACTTTTCTTTAAAGTATTACTGGAATGCTTCCCAATTAACATCTTGTTCCTAAGTGTTGCGAACATTCTTAACTCCCTCCCACCACAGAGTGGCTTTCTCTCTTAACTAATATATGGCCAATCTGGCCTTCAGGTTACTGTTATACTCGTACACCTGAAAATATTTTTTCATGTTTATTAACCATGCCTCTACCACTTCCTTAGCTTCACCATCAAATGTTGGTGGTTTTATTTTCCGAAACTCCCCCTGAAGCTCTACTTTCTACTTCTTAACTTCTTGTTGATCTGACAGATTGTTGGATTCTGTTTCATTGTATTTTTTGTTCTTGTTCCTTTTCTGGGATGGGATTCTTTCCACTCTGCCAGTGGTGTTATCCCTTGTTTGTTCTTCATCTCCTTCTTGGATGCCTCTGTCAACACTGGGATGTTCCATTTCTTGGTTTTGCTTGTATGATAGGCTCTTAAGTATCTTTTATTTCTCTTGAATTAATATTTCGTTATCCCTTCGAACTCACACAATCTCTTCCTATAATTGTTGTATTGTATTCAATAGTATGTTGGTTTGATGTTATTTTTCCTCCATCAGTCTACTTGTTTTTTGGTGCTAATCGACACTCAACTGAACCCACATCTTCGGGTTCACTACTAGTTTTGTTTAGGGTTCCCCAGTGTGTTGGGGTGGTTGTTTCTTTGTTCCCCTTCTCATGATGTTTCTTGTTATGCTTATGTTCTGTGCATCAGTATACACAGTGTAAATTTTTAGTTGACCCTTAGGGTCCCAGCGTGTGAACGCTACTCTAATACCACTTGTAACACTCATATATAAAAAAAAAAAAAAAATTACTTCCTACTCCAAAGTTAAATCCAACCTCGAAAGTTAAACTTGCTAAACAATACTAGATTTAAATTTATACATATTAACCCATACCACTCTTTATTAAGGTTGTAACTTAATACAACTTATAAATCACTGCATAACATCTACTATGGAATTCCTTATCATATTATAAGGAATATTTATGGGTTCAATGTTTATCACTATCAACATCAAATCTTTATGGTTACTATGTAATATGTATACATTTCTCTTATCATAAAAATCTTGTCCTCATTACCACCGAGGATAGAGCTGGCATGCCCTGGATATTAAATGATGACGTACTGGTCACTACATCCATCATAAAGTTGTGGGATTTGTCATGATATGGTATATTTATTGATAGAATCTACTATGATCTCCGTCATGGGATTTAGATAGATCAACAGTTATCAATTTGGGCGAGAGTTGCTTTGTTAACTCCACCAACCCTAAACAATCTCTGCTTACTGTCACTGTGCCCGAGCTGAGAAGATTTTTTTTATTCTGTGGTTTGTCTCAGTTGTTATGCGAGCTATGGCTCCGTCTCCATTGGAACTTCACCAAAATTCTGAGGATTACCAAGGTGTAGACCTCATGGTGCTACGACTTGGTGCAGAGGAGGTACCATCACTATCTATGAGGTGGTTTTGGACTGATTTCGTTCACTTTTGCAAATAAGTTTCATTTGGAGCTGGTTTCTTTGCTTAAGATACAGGTAATCGATCCCATTTCAACTTCATGAATTATTTCACTGCATTTCCAGATCCCTCCGAAAATATCTACTTGTTTCCTTCTTTATATAATTCTTTTCCCTTTCATTTCTCTACGTTTATGGCAGACTTAGGGCATGAAGCTTAGATGGAAGGGACCAATTCTAAATCTTAGGTGAAGTCTTAATGTTATTTCTCAATTCTTGAATACCGATCTTCTCTCTAATGGAATTTATATTTACCAATTTTGAAAAATATTTCCTACTCATTTACCTTCTTTGGCTATGGCTATAGGACTACACCTACAGGTCGGTATTCACCTTGGTTAGCGGAATCTTTTGGCATGAAGTTTAGTTATTTCTGGGTGGGCTTTAGTCACGAATAATATGATTATCTATTCTTCCAAGTACTTTTATACTTTCATACAGCCAATGTGGTCTTAAATATCTTCAAGAAAAATTCTAATTTCTTCATGGAGTTTATGAATCCAAAATTTAGTGTTTATCAGTCGACCTGTGTTAGGTGTTTTTTCTCTTAAGGTTTATATTAATGTATGGACATATTCTCTTGAGAACTCAGAATAATTTTCCATTCTTCTATTGGTAAATAATATCTACATTTAGTTATGTGAATGAGTTACAACTCTACAAATCTAGTAAAATTTCATAATGAGTTGTTAATAAAACAAATTGTTCACTCTGTTTCGTTTCGAATCCCTGTCCATAGAATTTTAACAGTTCTGTCACTAGTTTTAAAATACCTGTACACACATAGAATGAATGTATTATAGTACTTATTCACATATATATAATAGATTTACTTATCTTATTATACATTTTATAGCTATGGTCGTCCCAACCTTCAAGAGAGGCGATTACGTCGTCCTCTTGCCCCTGTGCTCCAATCCTGAATGGTACGAGTTAATAGTGGATATTTCTGCTATGACCTCGAGAAACCTAGTCTTGTCAGTACCAGAAATAATTCAGGATTTTCTGAGTGTTTCCACTGGTCACTACAAACTCTGGAAAATTGACACTCTCCCTCTCTCCATGAATAGAACCCCTACTCCTCACTGGAATCAGTCCCTTATCCTGAGAGGAGCAAGTAACTATTTTCAACTTTCCCCAACCACCTTCTAGTTCTTGGAAAACATTTACCATCAACTTTTACTTTTATGAAGTTATTTTTCATAATTGATTTTATTATTCATAATTAATCATTAATGAAAACAAATTTTCAGCAAAACATTAATAATTACAGTCTTTTCTTAAAACAAACAATTAAAAATGTCTTTTAATTAGTTAACAAATAGTTATCATTAAATGCATTTGTCATAATGTTTCTTTGAACAACCAATAAAAATGAGTTAATATAACATATTAGGTTCATAGACAAGGCAACCTTAATGGTGAAAAACACTTCGGAATGAAAAAATGATACATAGGATAGTGCAAATTCAAATCCATGGGAAGTTTGGATGATAAGTCAATAGAGGAAGCATTCCAATTCAGAGAAATTTTGGACAGTAAGTGAAGTAGAGAAAACTAAATTTATATTGAAGATAATGCCCATTTTATTATCTTGTTTAACTTTTGGAATGGTTGCAATACGATAGACTACATTATTAGTCGTTATAATAAGGAAGTGTGGACTATAGTAAATGATATGCCTTTAATTATGAGACCGTGTACAAAAATAAGATGATCAATTTCAAAGGTTTCCTTTGAATATGAGTTCGTGTACAAAAATCACATGATTAATCCCAAATTTTGGTTGTGAATATGATCTTGTGTATAAAAATTAGATGATTAATCCCAAAGTTTTACTTTGCATGCTTTAATTTGTCTTTTATCCTCCTACTAAAAACTGACAAAGTTTTATGTTAGTGAATTAAAAGTTTTGAGGTCTAATTTTTCCTCTTATTGAGGTGGAGACTCCAACGAAACTTAGTATTAAAATCCATATTGTTAATAATTTTTTGCATAATGAAGAAATGCTAGATGCTACTATATAATTACATAGTTTATATTAAACTTTTGTTGCGTATAATGTGGGTGGATTGTGCATGTGCCTCACCACCCTGCCATGCGACTGTGTCGTTGCCTTGCTGCCACCTCTTGGCTATTTGTTGCCACCATGTCTTAGAGTTTGGCTGCTTGTGACCAAACGTAACTCAAAAGTGTCTTCCCAACTGTCGACCCTCAAAATTGTTCTTATTTTGACACCCTTTTTCATCATTTATTCCTTCCTTTTCACAAACTCATGACACCAATCAATGATAATTGACATATTCCATATAAGAGAAAGAATTTAAATGATCTCTAATTTATATTATGATGTCTTTTATTATTTAAATGAATTTTTGTAATTAGCTACAGAATGTGTGTAATTATGTAGCTAATCATTGTTTCTGCAGCTACTATTATGGTTTGACTGGTTTTGAGAAGAAAATAAGGAAATGGGTCTTATGGGTATCTCTAGAATGATCCAGACATGGATCGTATCCCATCCACCTATTCGAATTCAAAGAGAAAATGTGCCTATTCTCACAATCAAGGTTGGTCAAAGAACGTGATCTGCGAACAAAATACTGTTGATTTTCTCTGACATAGCAAATTGAGAGATGTCCATTAAAGAATTTGCTTCTATCTAGAGTTCTAATTTCATTTTTTTTTTCTTTCTATAGGTGGAAATGTCTCAAATAGTTAAATCCAAAACTTTTATAAATCCCAGTCTTTTGAAACCGGGAAACAATCCTAATTTTCATAATTATGTGTATGCTTTTGAAACTCTGTTTTTGATAATAACAATATCAGTTATATATCTTTTGATGCGCGTGTATTCTGTTATATTTTTGACCCATTCTGTTGCAGAGGGCCCCTACAAGGAAATAAGGTTTTTAATTTTATTTTTTTTAATTTTGAATTATGTCATTTAATTTCATGTTGATTCATTATTTCTGTTATTGTCATTTCATAGTTAAATTCATATTGTTTTCATATTAGATTCCTGTCAATTCATAGTTTAAATTTTCTTACTGTTTCATAGATTAGTTTCATGACTGCTTTCTTAGATTAGTTTCCAATTAGATGTGTAATCTTGTGCTCGCTAAGTCATCCCAAGAAAGTGGCTCTGTCATTTTCCAATTAGATCATATTTGGGTATTCGGTCATACATCAGTTGTAGTTTTTTTTAAACATGCTTTGTATTTGTATTTTATTTCAATTAGCACTCTCATTTAAATTCTTAGTAATAGGATTTATGATTTTAATCCATGGAATATAATTAGATTAATTTAGGAAAATAATTAAAATTAGAATTGTGTTTTTAAAATAGAACAGATGCTCTATTTTCGTAGGACTATTTCAATGGATAAGGTAGGAAATGATTTACTCTTATCAGTTGAATGCAATTAGATTTAAAATAGCACTCTGTTTTAAACGAGTTAGATATTTTTCATAGATGTTTTGCTGGCCTACTAACATCATTCAAACTTATATTTACTTTTATGTAATTTAGATTAGTTAATGAACACTTCCTTTTCTTCCTTCTTTAAGAATTAGTTTTCATCATTAAAATTAATTTATATTTGATTATTCGATAGCATTTAGAGATTTCATTTCTTAGACCAATTTTAGACATAAGATACAAAACCCCAAAAACAACATAAACATACACAACGAAGTAAGATAACAAGGTTACCTAAGCATATATAGTGCACCTCACTTCATCAAATTACTAACCTCGGTCGATAATTCATGATAGAAATTTAAGACATAAAACTGACTAAACATTTTGGCGTCGTTGCCAAGGAAGTGAAATTAGGAAGCCTTATTTCTTACATTAAAAATAAACAAATGACACGCTTAGAGAAAGAGACTCTAGGGGTAGATTCATAGCTAGAGGTAGAAATTTGATTCCTACAACACCACTCACCCCACCAATACCACGTAGTGCCACACCACCATCTGAAACTCATATTCAATTTTTCAAATAAAGACATAAACTTCCTAAACTCTTATGTTCAGAAATCCAACTAGGAGATTCTCCAACCTCATCTACTGAGGCAGTCTTAGAAGAAGAATATCCTAGATCTCCAACAGAAGGACTAACCTTTTTCACCTCTACAAGAGAACATATTCTAGCTCAAGAGTTAGAAATCCATAGTGAAGAATAAGAAGAAGAAACTTTCTTCAATATCCCATTGATAGAAGAACCAGAGGAACAAAAAATAACCCTATAGTTAGAACCTTACATTAGCTCTGAGGAATCTACAATGGAAGAAGAAGAAGGCCATGGAGAAATTTTGAATGGAGATGCCTTAAGAGGAGGAGGAAGAGGTAGAGGATGAGGTGGAGGAAGAGATTGAGGAAGAGTTATAGGCAGAGGAGATCCTAACTCGGCTGGATTTCCTATAGTTTATGGGGATACAAATTTTACAATGAAAAATATTTCACCTTATATCCTTCCCAATTTCCATGCATTAAGGACTGACGATCCTGAAACATTTTAATTTTAATTTTAAGTATTATGTAGATCTTATGACTACTTACAAGACTCTAAAAAATTGAAGCTATTCCCTGTAGCACTCAAGGGTGCAAATATAAAATGGTTCATGGGTTTGATAACACAATCAATTAGGACATGGGATGAGATGAAAAGTGCATTTTTTCAAAGATATATGGATTATTTCACACCTATTAATAAGAAGGATGAAGTATTTGTAATGATGCAAAGAGAGGATGAAAACTTAGAAGATCTAATTGAGAGATTCAATTATAATATCAAGAAAGCTAAGACGGAACATCTAGATCAAGATAATTTAAAATCTCTCTTATTGAAATCCATTAGAGATGAATGGATATATATCCTTAACATGATGCCAAAATGAGATATCTCTCAATTACCATTACCTGAAATTGCTGAGTTATGCATTCATCTCTTAAGAGGAAAATAAAAAATTGGGAAAAATACAAGAGATCCTATTATCTCTAGAATAAATAAATCTGCAAATAGAACAATGAGTAGGGTAGAAATTGGAAATATTCTTGATGAATTTAAGACAGATATCTTAGAGAGTCTCAATGAACAAATAGACACCCTGAAATTACAAAACAAATAGAAAGCTAAAAACAATGCCTTAACTATTTTCTGTCCTAAATGCAGAAATAAACATGCCTTGAGGGAGTGTCCTCTTGATGTAAAAGTTATAGAGACCTGTATTATTTGTGCATAAAATCATGAAAACAAAATGTACCTCTATACTAGGTCTTAAGGTTTTCTTTCAAGAAGAAGAAGTAACTCCATCTCTAGTAGATCATCTTTTCTTTGTCTTTAGAAGACCATGGCAGGGGCCACGAACTCAAGGTTTAAATAACCAAATGTATAATCAGAACCCACCAAACAATTGGAATTCATCATGGAAACAACCTTGGTCCCAGCCTCAACTTGTACAAAAAAGATGCAAAATCCTTATGGCAGATACTGTCAGTATCAGCAGTATCCACAACCCTATCCAAACTATCCCCCCAAAATTTTCCACAAAAAAATCAACCACTCCAAATCCAAAATCAAAATCCACAATTGGCATTACCATATCCACAAAGAAAAAATCAACTACCTGGCTAGATATTACCAAACTCAAATAACAAAAATGCTCAAAATGCTTATAACATAGAAGGAAAAATCTTTCTAGCTTACATGATTACCCCAATAGATATTAACAATGTCCAACTTAGATCTGGTAGAATACTAGAAAGGGAGAAGCCTTTTGTTGTTATTGAAGAAAAAGATGATTTTGATGAAGAAATTTATCTACTATAAAAGAAAATTTCTAAAGAAGGGATATCTCTTGAGTAGAACGAAAATTCTAAAAATGAAAAAAAAAAAGATCCAATAAAATCAACTCCTATAATATAGAAAACTTCAATATCCATTTCTAACCGTCCTTTTCCTGAAATATTACAAATCGATAAAGGGATAGAAAAAAAAAATGTGTTGCCCAATTACGATTTTCTAAATGAATTGAAAAATGTATGTATTAAAATTCCTTTGTTACAGGCCATTAAAGAGATTCCTATTCTAGCCAAAACAATAAGAGATTTGAGCATGAAAAAATCAAACAAAAGAAATAAAAGTGATTCAATTAGTAGGAAAAATTGCTGACATTATGATGGGAAAAATAGCCATACAAAAATATTTGGACCTAGGAAGTCAAGTTGTAAAAACACACATCAATGGCATTGAGATTCCAGATACATTAACCGACTTAGGAGTGACCATCAACATCATTATCAAAAAAACTATGGAACAAGTTAGGCTTCCAAACCTTCAGTATACACCAACATTATTGCAATTAGCAGACATATAAGTAATCAAGCCAGATGGTGTATTAGAAGACATATATGTGTCCTTAGATTCTGGGAATTATCCAGTTGACTTCATGATCCTAACTCCCAAGAACAACCTAGGGGGACATCCATTAACTTTAGGAAGGCCTTGGTTAGCTACAGATGATGATTTCATTAGTTTTAAATCCAGTGATATGTTTATTTCTGATGAAAACTCAACCAATAAATTCACTCTATATCCTCCAATAGAAACAATCACATAAATAGGAGATTAATAATGGGTGGATGGTGACAATGATATACAACCTCTCTTTAATATTTCTCATATTAGTGAAGAAATTCAAATCTTAAATTAAATAGAAAACTTTGAAACATCCTCACAATGTGAAGATGATTATAGTTTTCAAGAGCAATGCAATATTGAATACTTGTCATCTAGATAGAAGTATTTATATTCTATGGAAGAATTTGGTAACTCTACAATTGAAATCTTTCCAGGAAAATCTTTAAACATAAATGAAAACTTGGAAAAATTCCAACAAGAAGAGTTAATCAAAACATTACAAAAAAATTCTTTTGCATATGCATGGGAGTACACTGACATGAAAGGAATTAGTCATGAAACTTGTATACATCATATATACATTGAGGAAAACTCTAGGCCTATTAGACAACCTCAAAGATGTTAAAATTTCTGAATATTACACTTATACAGAAATCTTACTATTAAATCTCATTATGCTCCTCCTACTTAATTAAGTTATTAAATTAATAAATTCAGATTAATATTGAAGAAAAACACATAATAGACTTTAACCAATCCAGATCTAGAAAAATTAAATGCACACATAGAAAAAGTGACATAGTTATTTTCTGTACAAATAGTCCCCGCAAAAACCGAATGCGAGAAAAATAGTATGCTATCTATTGGAGGGTTTTATTATTAAGAATTTTATGATTACAACAAATCTGGGTTCCATATCTCGAAAACCTGAGTGAGATATAATAGATCTATAGCTCATTGGTTTTTCTCAAGTCAAAATAATGATTGATCCACACCCTCAAAGGGTATTAACAGAGCTAACCCAAAATTAGGCCTTAGAAACCCTAGTGCTACCCATGAAGCCCTTGCGTCAACATCTGAAGCCCCTGTGTCTCTCAGCACTAGCCTAGAAAGGGCTTCGTAACCCTAGACTGGGTGACCCGGTCATTATGTTGCCCCTTAGGGTCTCTACGTAACCCCTGAGGGCTTCCATCTGAATCACGTTGTCCTGGAAGGGACTGCGCAACACCTGCGTGAGGAAGGATTGCACAACACCTCCGTAGCACAGTTGCTACCCTCTCTGTTGCTATTGTTCTGCTTCTCTGCGCTGCCTCTTTGAGTTGATATCTTCATCTTGTTGATTCCAGACCCTAGGAACAGATCATCCCCTTGGCATAAATTCCCCTCTCTACGGTTGAAACACTTCTGATAATTCTTAGCAAACCTGCCCTATAATCTCAACTTAGCTTAAGTGATCTACTTTGTGTGTCTTTACAAATGACCCCAAGCCTTTCCTTTATACTTTTCTCATTGGGAAACCAACGACCATGATTAGATCTTGAATCAATTGCTAATATTAAAAGAAAGCTTCATTCGTGTGACTTAAGACAATTTCATCACATGTTTAATTTAATTAACTTTAATTATTTCATTTTCCTAAGTTTAAACTTCGCAAATACATTAAAATAATTAATTAATTAAATATCTCCTAAACCAGATGAAATTTCTCAGATCCCTTTATGGGTCTTGTAGATAAACTGTACTCTAGTCCCTCCACAAAATTTGGGAGCTAGAGCACAACTGATGCTACCCCAAATACACAAAATCTCAACACTCCCTCTTAGCATCAAGAGTGTGCTCTAGCAATACATCACACTATGCATTACAAGACTTTGGGTACTGGTTCTGTGCTGCTGATGCTTGACTTTCTGCCACTCAACTCTACACTGTTGCTGCCATTTTCTACTACTTCCCATGATTCTGCCACTACCATTGTAACATCTATACTACATCTCCCTCTCAATTTGTTGCATATGTGCTAGTCATAGCACTGGCACTGCTGATTTGCTGCACTGCAACTTCAGTTGTTGAGAGAAAAAACTGAATCTCCTACCCAATATTTGACATACAAGTTAGATGGGCTGCATCGTTATCACTAAAGCTCCATAGGTTTGCTGATTTGTGCTAGCATCTGAAACATGATGCACAGAAACAGACCTGCATTGTGTAAGCAGACTCCCTCTGCACTGTTGAAGTCACATAATCTCCTTGTGCTGAAATCCCTCACGCTGTTGTTGTGTTACACTGTCCTCCTAAAGCCTCCATGTTGCTGCAGTCCTGCTCTATGTAAGAAACTCTTCTCTGCTCTACTGAAGTCACATTGGCCCCTGCGTTGTTGCTGCCTCTACGCTGCTACTGCATCTCCACTTTGTTTCTCCTTCCATCCTTCATATCTTCCTTTTCTTCATCCATGATCTATGCAATCACTACTCCACTTCTCTCGCTATTGTCTTAAGGCTGCCGTAGCTCACATGTGATCCAAGATATGAGCTGCTCAAGGATCCTACCCTCCATTATGTAGCTCCTTTATAGATCCATGTCTCCCTAGTTTTGTGGTTCATGAGCAATCATAGCTGCATCATCTTCTAACTCATCATTCGCCATAGCAGGCTTGGAGGAAGAAGCTTCCTTGTCCCTTTTCTTCTGAGGATAATTGCTAGGAAAATATCCTATTTCACCACATAGGAAGCACTTGATATTTGACATATCCTTCTTCTTCTTTCCCTGCTACCTCTTTGATGCCAAGGTTACATCTTCTTCATCTTCCTTCTTCACTTTGCTCAAACTAGAGCTCTACTACTTCTTGGTGATTCTGTGGATTTCTTCTTGACACATAATTGCCCACAAGTTGTCGCAATCTCGAAGGTTTTCTCTTCCCAAGATACTTTGGGCAAAGGTTTCCCACTCATATGTGACTATGCTGAGAGAAGTCTTGGCCATTAGTCATCTTCCAGCTTAGCTCCCATTGCAGTTAACTAATCTCTAATCGACTGCAACCTGAAGAGAAAATGCTCCATGTCTTCTCCCTTGGTCATCATGAATGAACTCATTTGAGTCTCCAACATCATCTTCCTTTGGACATATTTTCCCTCATATCGGTAAGTTAAGGCCTTCCACATATCATTAGCTATCTTATTTTTAGCTATGTGTGGGACAATATGGTCCTTAATTCCAACCATGATCAGTCGCTTAGCACGCCCAATATATTCATTATGCTTCTGTATGAGATTTGCATCGGTCGGTGTGGTCAGAGTTTTCTCTACATGGTCTCTTAGATGATATGCCTCAAGGAATATCAGGATTCCAACCTTCCAAACTGAGAAGTTGAATATGCCATCTAATTTGTCCTGATCATGCAGTCCATGCCGAGCCATCTGCTAAAAAATATGTTGGAAATTCCATTTCTCTTTGCTAGAGAATTGGATCTAAGGCCCTTGGTGAACCAGACACCTTCTTCTCCCTCTGACAATTTATTTCCCTCCTTGGAAGTCTACCAAATCAACAATTATTCAGCTCTCTTTGATCCTATAATAAATATGTAAGATTCTTTGGCTAGAAACTCTGTGAGAAGTTGATCTCCTCCCACTCTTTGTCACTTGTGCTTAGGCTAAAAAGATGAAAAATTCAAAAATTTAACCCCACCAACACCTTCTTATATTTTGGAGCTATGCTTGAAGCTCTTATAGATCTGATAGATTCAGACATATGTAACACTAGCTGCCTTCTGACAATACCAGTGTTGTCTTTGTGCAGCCTCTTCTTGACAGGAAAAACTATCCAGCCAACAGCAGGGGATCTCCCCAGTAAAAAGTCCCAACTAGACTCTAAACTATTTGCAATAGTGATCTCGTCCGTGGTGTGGGTCCGGCTACCGCTTAATCCTCCTTTCCTTGGGTCTCAATAGGAATCTGGAAACCTATAGAAACACGCTTATTCGGATGACACAAGACACATGATTGATAAATTAAATGAACATACAACACTATGTGTAGCACGATGAATTATAAAAGCATGGGAGAAAAGGAAATGTTGTCAACAACATTTCATTAGGGTCATGCTTTTACGTTGTTCTAACCATAGAAGAAAACATTATTTATGGTAGAACACCCTTCACTTCCTTAAATGGATTTGATGATAATATAAATGTTAGTAAAAAAAGTCATTAACATTAATTGAGAAAGAGAAATAAACTTAGCATCATTAACACATGTTTAGAAAGTTGTAATGCACAAATGATGTAATTGGAGACATAGTTTCATTAATCAAAATATGTTAGAAACAAAAAAACAGAATACTCATAGTGTTCACACATTCACTAACACCAGGTCCAAAAATGGAGTTTAACAAATGCTTGTATTCATACTCCAAAGTCTGTAGTCCTTCTATACAATGCTCTATATCTCTTTGAGTCCCAAACAAAAGGTCCTTACAATTTTCCTGAAGGAAGTTTTTATAGGCCAAAAATTTCCCTTTGGGCTTCCCTACTTTCCGCTTTCCTAACAGTTGGGCTGCCTTGCGACCTGAATGGAGGATGCGACATGCGACCTAGTTGGACAGTGTGATCTGCAACCCAGTTGGACAGTGTGACCTGCGACCCAGTTGGACAGTACGACCTGCGACCTCATGTAATCTGATCATGGGAGTGTGTGTGTGATTGCGAGGTCCGGGGCATAAACTTCTTCCTCCTTGAGGAAATTCTCCCATGTGCGATAATATTCAGTGACTGGGGAGATTAGAGGAGCTTCTTCCCTTAACCGATGCAGGCACTCTAAGGCATTCAGAATCAGAGTCTCTCTCTTGAGTGTCACCTGGTTGGATAAACAAGCCAGTTTAGTGTAGATCCAAACTGCTATAATGACGAACTTAACCAAGTTCTCTTGCGATGCGGCAAGATCAAGAGTAGTAGCTGCTTATCTGATAGGTTGTAGAAATGCTTGGATCGCCCGATATATCTATCCCCATGTCTTCTCCTCGCTCAGTGCACCCAGAGATGGAATGTGGTGTATTTCATGCATTGAGTCGATGCCACTGATAAAATGCTCGTATGCGGTAATTACCTTTTCTTGATCTTTAAATAACTTTTCCTTGGATTGCATCTTGATACAGATTTGTACCTTGGCATCATGGGTGTGAACCCAGTTTTTCTTGGGTAAGTTTTCCGGAGCCTGTGGGTACCTGCATGTCCATTCTATCATTTTGCCCAAAGCAGCGGAGGCCTATTTTAGTTTCTTGTTCCTCTTTTTTGTCTCTTCTTGGGCTCTTAGTAGGGGTGCGACTATTTGTTTTATAGTGAACATATCCCTGTAAACCTGCCTCATAGTGATCTCCAGCGTCGCCAACTCTCTTTGGACAGTGAGCAGTACTTTGTTAATAAGAGTATTTTTGTCCCGAACCTATTGGATTTCTTCGCTTAATGCTCTCTTTTCTTGATCCACCCTTGCTTCCCTTTGTACAAAGTCCTAGAGCCTATTTTTTAGGGAAAGGATTTCTCTACTCATCTAGCTGAAATTTTCTTCTGTGGCTATGGAAAAAGCAGTGCCGACCGATGCTATCATCACTGGGTTGGTCCTAGTGTCTAGGACTATATATTTTTTTGTCGTGGCTGTGAGTGGGGCGGAAGGGTTCCGTGCTAGACATCTCCTTTTTTCCTGTAAGATTTTGAAGGTGAACTGATCATAAGTGAGTCCTGTTAGGTTGAACACCTCCTCTTCCTGTCCTTCGGAGGAGCCTGGCTCAGAGAGTGAAAAACGTGTATTAGTTACAGGTACTTCGATGGGCTGCAGCTCAGTTTGTACTCCTGTTACTGGAGGAGGTGTCTCGATGTCTTTTGATCTTTGATCCTCCTCTTCTGTTCTCTTTCGTTCTTCTTCCTTTTTCCAAAGCCACTCCACCTTTGCCTTTTCCCGTTCTACTTTCTGCCTATGCTCTGCTTCTGCTTATGCTTCATGTTCTTCCTTTCTCTTTCGTTCGGCCTCCACCTGATCCAATTCTTTCTTGAGCTGCCATTCTGCTTCTTCCTTCGCTTCCTATTCTTCCTTCCTTTTCCAGGCATCTTTCGCTTGTTTCTTTCTCTGTTATGATTTCAAGTTTTTCCTATGCTTATCTTCATCTTCTTTTTCCTTCTTTTCAGCTTCCAACTGAGCTTTTTCTTCTTGTTCTTTCCGTTGGGTGGTAGAGTTGTGGCCCGTGTTGGTTCGAGGCTTCTTGGCCTAGGAAGAAGAGGCGTCTCCCAGCTCGTGGGCTCTTTCTTCCAAAGTATGATTATCTGGGTCTTCCTGATCGGACCATGCTCCCGAGGCAAGTTCCCTATCCGTGTTATACCACTTCCTTTTCTCATCTTCATATGGGCATTCAGTATGCTGGTAGCTCCATTTTAACTTGGCCCGTTTGCAATGTTCAGGGACTATCCTCTCAGGATCGTATGTCCGATGATCCAAAGGCCCTAGGTAGAATCCTTTCATTTGTTCTTCTTCCACCTCTACATCCCTGAAATCGTTGACCGTGTAGGCACCAATGGTGAGTGGCAATGTAGGCCATGGCTTTTTCTTACCTTTAGTGAGGACCTTTGAGAAACCAGAAGTCATTTGATAACATACTTCCTCAAGAAACATCTTGTCCGTAACGAATCGGGGCAGAACATGGGGAGTCTTGAATAAACCAAAGACTTGAATAAAGGTATAATCTGGAAGTGGAAACCAATGTGCCACCTTGACTAATGTATCCATGGCTCGCCAGGACATGCATGGGGTATCCTGACCGAACAATTTCCTGTAAAGCGCAGGGATGAAGAGTTGCGTGATTGACTCTATATCCTGCTTGTACTTGGAGTCCCAGAATATCGAAACTTCTATGTGAATTGGGTGTGCCTGCTCCGGGTCCCATGTGTGTGCCCATCCATCAAAGTTGCACCAGGAACAAACTACACCCAATAGGTAGGAAGCCATGTAAAACTAAGACGAATATCCCTCCTTTGGTGCCAGTGCCATAGATATGTTTGTCTTGAGAGATGCCACTAGCATGTTGGCCGAATTGACACGAGTGCCATACATAGTGACATAGTTCATCAGGGATACCCAAGTGCCACTAAAAGTGGTGGCATCGGGGCGACCGTATATCCTACAAAGCATAGTTTCCACCAGCTTATATACCTTTCTGAGGTCCGCCACTGGATACTCCTAATCCTTCTTGATCTTGAACTTTTAGGGTTCCTCCAACCATCCTCTTAGGGTATTTGCTATGGCGACCGCATGGGTGGTGGACCATTCTTCTGTGAAATTCTGTTCTCATTTTGGCAGTGCATAATAAAACTCAACATTCGAGCCCTTTAGAGTTGCAAAATATTTACCCTCATAGTCTCGAATTATCCACTTCTTGGGGTCGATATTCTGTATGATCCATTCAATGACTTCTGCACATGGGAATATAGTAGGGTGGGAACCTACATAATGAAGCTTCGACCTTTTAACCTGTACATATATTTTCCGGTCGGGGAGGTCCTTTGGGAATTCTGGTCATGCGATTTCTTGCTATACTTGACACCAACTCATGCTCTCTCCTTTGGAAAATGTACATGTGGTGTCCCCATAGATCAGGGGAGGAGACATTGGTATTTCCATTTGTGTCTTCTATCTTTGGGCTTTTATTTTTCTTGTGAACTGATGTAGGTCCCATGTCGCTTGAGTCTTAAGAGATGGAGACACACTCTAACTCTTCTTAGGATAAGATAGATTCCATAATAATAAAATCCTAGGTACAACTTTTTTAACTTTGTCCAACTGAGAATAGGAAAGGGTGACCTAGCGACTTGGGTCACTGGGTCGCTGAGTCGCGGAGGCTCAAATTTCTCAAAGAGTGTGATCTTTTGACCTAGTGACTTGTGACCGGGTCACCGGGTCAATGAGTCGCAAGGTCATAAATGTGAAGTTTTGAATGAGGTGTGACTCAATGACTCACCGACCAGGGGTTGCAAGGTCGTAGGCTCGGAGGTCGCGTTAGGGCTGAGTGGAATATTTGTCGGTGGCATGGCCCTTTTGTTCCATTTTAACATAAAAAACACTAGGACTAGGTGAGGAAAACCCAAAATGAAAATGAAGAGGTCATGAGGGAAAAAGGACAAACACATGAGTGGCTGGTTGGCTCCATCTACAAGTTTGTGTTAGGAGTGACATGGTCTAGATCATTAAAAAGGGCTCATGCTTCAAAAGGATCATAGAATGGGAGATGATGGGTGGATTTAAAGGGATTTTATTAGAGGACAAGGGCAATAAAGAAAAAAACGCAAAAATTAGGAGGAAAACGCAACTTACCCGAGAAAATCGCGCTCTAGTTGGCTTGTCAGAAGCGTTTTTTGCTCTCTATCATGTGGGTGAAATGTGACCTAGTGACCCCTCTATTTATAAATGGGTCGTGCATGCGAGCAATAAATGAGGTCGCTGGGTTGAAAATATCTCGCGCTTGTGAGATGTGCGACCTTGCGACCTTGTGACTTGAGAGGGTCGCAGGGTCGCAAGGTGACTAGGTCGCGATTTTGAGAAATGAGTCAAAGTTACGACCTGGCGACCAGATAGGTTGCAAGGTCGCTAGGTCGCAAATTTGGAAAAATACCTAAACTGTGACTCAACAACCTAAGGATTTTCCTGAAAAGACTTGAACCTTAGATTTTGACTTAGCTTCTCGATGCTGAGGGGGCTCAAGAAATTTAAAATGGTGAATTTTTGGAGGGTGTTGTAAAGGTTACAACAAATGGCGATTCACTGATAGGGTCTAGAATCTCTACTGATGATTTATATTTGTGGGGGGAGGGGGCCTTAGCAGGATGTTCCTTTCACCCTTAGGTTTCCATGATTTTTTTCCTTTTGTATATTGTGAGGTTGCTTCACCTGCTTGCCTGTTTAGGTGTTGGTTGACCGAGTTTTTTTTTTTTTTTTTACTTCTAGATTCTGGACCAAAAGGATTTGAGCACTCTAGGGATTTACAGGATCTAGTATAGTTATTTCGTCCTCATTGTATTTCTCCGCTACCTGTGAACCTTCTGGTCCCGACAGAGTCACTGCCTAGGATTCACGGATGTTTCTCCGCTGCTAGCGAGCATGGTCAATACCCTGGTGGAGTCGTCGCATCGCCTCTCTGCGCAAGAAGCCTTTCTCAATCCTTTACCCTTTATTGGTGTGCTATTGCACTTATTTTGGATGTGCTCAAGGCACTTATTTTATAGAGGCAATTTTTCCTGGGCAGATGAGGGATCTGGGCTTATTTTACTTGCAAGAGAGGTTGCTCCTAGTCTGTATGATGACTTTTAGGTTTTCCCGAATATCCTTGCGTCACCCGAAGTTAGCCCTGCTCCGTTTTAGTCTACTTGCCGCTTTAACCAACTTTATTTTCACAAGCACCCTTCAATCTTGCTAGGTGAGCTATATGTGCTTAGTAGTCCGGACTAGGTCATGTTTTACCTTTGGGTGTCAATCACAGACAAGCTCTTGCCACCTTTTTTGATTTTCGGGGAAGAATTTTCATCAGCATATATTATGGCACAGCATGCCAATTGTATGAAAGCTACAATGCCTTCCGCCTTCTGAAGTCCTTAGAAGGACACTTTTACTAGGGCGCTGATTGAATAAGCGCTTTTATTGTGGAAAATGAAAAACTAAAAACTAAAATAAAAGAAATCAACAATATATGGTATAGGGGTGGTGACGACCCTCCTAGGGCTATTAAGTGAAGTAGTGCTTGAGGTCATGCCCATTTACCAGGAGGACCTCGACTCTTCCCTCTAGAGTTTGCAATCTAAAAGTGTGGGAACCTAGCTTCTCTTTAATCTAAAATGGACTTTGTCCAAATGGCTTGGAATTTGGAATGTTTCCCTTTCTCCTCGTGAGCTTTATCCCATTTAAGAACAAGGTCTCCTACTTTGAAAATTTTATTCTTGGTAGACATTTTATCAAACCATCTCTTAATCCAACTTTGGTGGATGGCGAATTTTTCTCGAGTATTTTTCCTTTCCTCCTCCAATTTCAATAATGTGTCGATTCAGGCTTGCAAGGTGGGGCATGGGGTGCCATGGGTTTCTTGGGACAAATAGAGGGCTGGGAGATTTAGGTGGGGAGGCAGGATGGCCTCTTCTCCATACACCAAAAATAATGGGGAGACGCCAAGCAAATATTTGGGTGTGACCCGATCGGCCCAAAGGGCATTATGGAGGGCATTATGCCAGTTTCGTTGGTGGGACAACAGGGTATTTTTGATGATGCAAATAAGATTCTTATTAGTCAACTCAGCTAATGCATTCCCTTGCAGGTAATAGTTTGCAGAGTTTTTAAGTACAATACCATTTTCCAAATCAAAATCATACAACTTGAAAGATGAAAAATAAGTTGCATTGTCAAAAACAAGGGAGGTTGGAACGCCAAACCTGGTCATGATAAAATGAGTGATAAACTCTATTACCTCTTGATCGTTGATTTGGCATAGTGGTATCGCTTCAACCGACCTGGTGAAATAGTCGGTAGTGGTGAGGATATACCGGTGTTGCTTGGAGGAGTGTGGAAATATTTCCCCATTCACGCCCAACCCCCATTGTTGAAAAGGTTCCTCTACTGCCACCGACTATAATGGAGCAGTTGTCTGTGTTTCTTGGTCGGCGAATTTTTGACATTGAACACACTTCCGGACATATGCATGAGCATAGTTGAAGAGGGTTAGCCAATAGTAGCCAGCGCACATGATTTTGTGGGCAGTGGTATCGCCTGCATAATGTCCTCCAACTATTCCATCATGTAGTTCGATCAGGATGCTTTGTGCTTCTTCGTGTTCCAGGCAGCGTAGTAGGACTCCATTGTAATGTTTCCTGAAAATTTTTCCTTGTACTAACTTGTAGGATGTCGCTTTCAGCCTTATTGCCCATTTCTACCGAGCAGTTAAAACAGGATCCATAACACCGTGGGCCAAATATTTCAAAATTTCGGAGTACAAAGCAAGGTTTCCCTACTAAGGCACATGGTCAATCTGATACATGTCGATTTCTTGCTCCCAGAATTCTTCTTCGCCCCCACGTGAATTTGCAGCCTATGCGGCCATTTGGTAGAGTACTTGACCTTTGACAGTATGTGACGATTTGAACTCTTGGTGATACTCTTCGAGGCATGTCATCTAGTTTCCTCGTCTTTTGCCCAGCTCTTGGGGACGAACACTGTGACATGGTTCTTCAAGATGTATGGCTAGAAATGCTTGACTGCTTTGTATACTACGTAGGCCTGTTTGTTAATTTCAGGGTAATTCAGTTCAGCGCCTTTCAAACTAGCACTCATGAATGATATGGGTCGTTCATCATTGTTAGCATCTTTCTGTGTGAGGATGGCCACAAGTGATGAATTCGAGGAAAAAGTATATAAGATGAAACCTTTTCTGAATTCCGGGGTTTGGAGGGATGGTGCTTCGGCGATGGCCTGCTTGATATTATTGAATGCTTCCTTCTTAGGTGGATTCCATTTGAAATTTGCATTCTTTTTAATCATCCCTTGCAAAGGCTTGACTATTTTCGCAAAATCTGATATGAATTTCCGTACAAAGTTGATTTCCCCAAGGAATGATTGCATGGCCTTTTTGATACTAGCGGGTGGAATCTCGGCGATGACCTTCGCTCGGTCGGGATATAAAATTATACCGTTCTTGGTTATGATATGACCCAGAAAATTCCTCTCAGACACAACGAAGACACTTTTCTTTGGGTTAAGTGAGATCCCATACTTCCTGCATCTTTAGAAAATCTACCTGAGGTGACGTAGGTGATTGCCTCTATGCTTTGAAAACACGGTGACATCATCCAGGTATACTACCATGCTTTGTCCTATTAGACCTCGGAAAGAAATGTCCATTTCTCGTTGGAATGTAGCCCCATCATTTATCAATCCAAAGGGCATGCTCCTAAAAGCGGAAGTCCCCCATCTAGTCCGGAACGTAGTTTTTAATCTGTCGGGTTCAGCTACCAATACTTGGTTATACCCAGAAAAACCATCCAACAAGGAGAACACCTCAGATCCAGTTACGGCTTGCAGTATCTATTCCATAGGGGTAATCAAGTAGTTATCTTTATCTGAGGCTCTGTTTAGATTTCGAAAATCCATGCACAAACAGATCTCACCGTATTTTTTCCATACCGGAACCAGATTTGATACCCAAGTGGAGTGTCAAACTTTGAAGATTATGCGCGCATCCAAAATCTTCTTAAGTTCCTTCTGAATCATTGGTTCCAATGTAGGGTGTGCTTTTCTTAGCTTTTGCTGAAAATACTTCACTCCTTCCTTCATAGGGATCACATGTTGAATAATTCGAGTGTCATAAGTATGTATTTCATCATACGTCCAAGCGAACACGTCTCAGTATTTCTGAAATAGTTCGATGAAAGCTTGCCTCTCCTGATTGGAACAATCCTTCTCGAGGATGACAAAATTTGGGTCCTTATCTGTCCCTAAGTTTACCTGTCGATGTTCCAGAGTGGAGCTCTGTACTTTAGTGTTGGGAGTTCCATGGAAACGGTTCTACAGATCAAACAATTTTTCGAGCGACATTATTCCCTTGGGCATGGGATTTTCCTTGTGTTTCTCTTGTTCTTCTTACAAGTCTTGATCATGGTCCCCTTTTTCTATCACTGCGTGTTTGAACACCTCGATTTTGAGCTTGAATTCAAGTATATTTTGGTCATCTTCAAAGACTCATAAATCAGTGATGTCATCTGGCACAGATGGTTTATACGCTATTTCAATAGAAAAACCATCCCTTAGAGGGGTGAACCTAGCATCAGTGTTACCCATAGTAACAGCTGACGCATTATGCATTCTAAGCATAGATTTAATACAAAACGCATCAAAAGTAGAAACTGGATGCCATACCTCTTCTTGGTAAGCTTTCATGTGTGGAGATAAGTAATGGATGGTATTGCATACCTGGAGAGTGATGATTTTGGAATCTCCAATAACCTTTAAGCATTTCACCTTTAGGTACAATTCTTTTTTGAGTCCAGGGACTAAGGCCTCATATTCGGTAGTATTGTTGGTGCATTGAGATTCTAGCTGGCATGAGATCAAAAACTTGTTCTTTTGGGGATCCAACAGAATGCAGCCTGCACCTACCCCATCATGCATCTTTGAGCTGTCATAAACAAGGTCCATACATCATCTTCTGGTTTCTCCAGAACCGTGGGCTGGGGAGAGATTTCAATTTAGTTTATGATGGGTATATCTTGGTATTCAATGATGAGCATTAGCTCTGATTAGACGTCTGGGTTTACTGGGGACTGAGGGGGACGGTAACATCCGAAGATGGCCTCTAAGAAACACATGCTGAGCTCTTCTTGGGAAAATCTGATAGGTTCATTAGTAGTGTCCAATTCGGTCACAATAAGTTTCACTCTCAACTCTAATTTGGTTGTTTCGACCCTTGTACGGAAGCTATAGGTGAGACCAATCGGTAGCAAAGTAACCTTGTAGCTTACTAGACTAGTCCCTACTCAACAAGAGACCATAGGCTTCCGGGATGTCCACAACTACTATGTCTATGCACTAGTGGACTCTGGAGTCGAAAGATAGGCGGATGATAAAATTATTTACTTCACCTACAGCAAGCACTTGCGATCTTTTGAGTTGAATAATCCTAGCATCATTTTTCTCTGGGAAAATGTTTAACTTTTTGCAGATAGACAGGAGCATGACATTTGTGGATGTGTTGGAGTCGAACAGGTAGTTATGAACGTTAAAGTTAAAGATTTCAAAAGACAGGAGAAAGGGGGGAGTAGATTCCCTAGAGTTCGCATTTATTTTTTTCACAATAGATTGGAGGCTTGCACTAGCTTGGGCATATGTGTTGCTCATGGTTTTGGCTGTTGAGGCATTGGCGAAGGCTTTGAGAATAAGCTCTCATTGGTTGGTGATGTGGGCGAGCTCATAGAGAGATGTTGGCTCTAGTTTTCTTCATGTCTTTAACAATGTTGTAACCAAAATTAGAGTGTGGAATAGTCTCGGTGGGGGTTTTGGGTGACCCTACCGGCAGTTTTCTCTTTTGGTTTGTTCGAGTGTTGCTAGGAGTGGACTTCTCAGGAATAACAGCTTGGTGCTCATTCCCTGGGGTAATATTTTCCCTAAGAAGGCCTTCTTCTTTTCTTTGAAGGACTATTCAGTAATCGGTCCTTTTCTTCTTAGGCCATATTTTTTCATAGGCTAGGCTTTAGGATCATCAGCCACATTAATGTTGGTGATGGTATGGGTGCTTTCCCCGCGGATCACATCAAACGTGAGGATGGTAGATCCTAGTTCCTCGTCTGGGGGAAAGTTCTCTTTATTGTCTAAGACATTGTATTTGCCTACTTCCCCTAGGATTTGATCATCTAAGAGCTGATTCACTAGCACAATCATGATGCCAATCCATTGGGGGCATGTCTTCTCAGAGTGGGCGGCCTGGTGGAAAGAACAAAAAATATATTTTCTGATTTCTTCCACATTAAGAACAACATTTGTGTTTGATGGGGGCCGGCTGATTATGGGGGAATTCTTTCTGAAAAAATTCTTTTGTGTCTTGGTGCCAGTAGCAGGTTCAATGCCTTTTTTCTTTAGATCAGAGACTTCATTGGTTAATAACTTAAGGGACTTTGCTATACCTTCGAAGTCAAAAGTATATTTGTCCTTATCCTTGGTTTTGGATGTGGAAGACTTGTTCTTTTTCGAGGCAGCCTTATGATCGTCTCAACCTTCATGGTCGATGACCCCTACGGAAAGCATGTCATTTTCTACGGCAAGGGTAGTGGCGTAATTTGCTGCAAGGGTATCCCTAGCCTCGCACTTTATGAATACGGCGATGTCTCTGGGAAGAGGCTTTGTGTAGTAGTCTATAGTGATGGAGTCGTCCAATGCCAAGTTATGGGGGAATTTTTTCAATATAGTAGCAAAAAATTGATTAAAATCTCTGACCTTATCTTTCTTTTTTCATTTGAGCGTACTCAATTCTGTGAGGAGCATGGAGGGGGTCTTGTCCTCCGAAAACATCTGAAGGAAAGTACGATGGAATTGATCCCAAAAATTTATGGAAGCACTTGGGAGATACCGATACTAGGTGGCTACTTTGCTTTCAAGGGTATGGGGAAAAAGATGACAGGAAACATCATCAGTTTGGACTCTCATTATTTGCAGTGAAAGGTAGAAGTTGCTTATGTGGTCTTCGGCCAGCGTGCCTTTCTCAGGGTCAAACTTGGGAAGGTGTTTTACAGGGTGTCTAGGCATGTCATGAAGGGGGGCCAGGAGATCTAATGGAGATTGGGCAATCCAAGCAAGCAGTTGAACCCGCCTGGCATGCTCTTGGTGCCTTATTTCTGATTCAGATTCACTTCTTGCACCCGACGTGGATGCTTCTCCTTCATGGTGGGAGTGCTCGTCTTGACGTCCCTAGCAATTTGCCATATTTCTAAGGTTTCTCCAATTGTAGACAGGGGCTCTATTTTCGTTATGATGGCGGTGGGTGGCATGGTGACCTTGGCCACGACCTCTGTTTCCCCGACCTCTATTCCCTTGGCCTCTATCTCCCTTGCCCCCCCTGGTGGAATGTGGATGTGGATGTTGTCATTATGGGTCCATTCAGACTGAGGGATAGCATGGGGTAGATTCATGTCGGGACCTTCCTCTCCTGCTCCTTGGGGCCTAGTAATAGGTTCATTATTCTCAAATTTCATTGCGAGGTCTTCAACCATTAGATTTATCAACTGGGGAAAGTAATTTACAAGGGCACCATTGCCAGTGAGGTTAGCTGCAGGGGTCCTGGTATGGGTTAGAAAACTCATGACTAGAGTGATTTTCAAATCTCTGATCAGATTTTGGGAAATATGGTGTAGAACTCTTAACTGATCCCTGGTAACCTCATAATAGGGAGCTTCCTCCCCTTGGGAATCTTCTAAAGGGGGAGGACTGGTGTCATCATGTATGACCTCCCCTTGGGGAGTTTGTAACAGAATATCACTTGTGTGGTGGGAGGTTGCCATAGGCCCTCCTTCTAGCACCAATTCTGTTGACAGGAAAAACTATCTAGCCAACAGAAGGGGATCTCCCCGGTAAAAAGTGCCAACTAGACTCTAAACCATTTGGAATAGGGATCATGTTCGGGGTGTGGGTCCGGCTACTGCTTAATCCTACTTTCCTTGGGTCTCAGTAGGAATTTGGAAACCTGCAGACACACACTTATTCAAATGATATAAGACACGTGATTGATAAATTAAATGAACATACAACACTATGCGTAGCAAGCTTAATTATAAAAGCATGGGGCCAAAGGAAATACTATCAACAACATTTCATTAGGGTCATGCTTGTACACTGTTCTAACCACGGAAGAAATAATTATTTATGGTAGAACACCCTTCACTTCCTTAAATGGTTTTGATGATAATATAAATATCAGTAAACAATTTTATTAACATTAATTGAGAAATCAAAATAAACTTAGCATCATTAACACATGTTTAGAAATCTGTAATGCACAAATGATGTAATTGGAGACACATTTTCATTAATCAAAAGATGTTAGAAACTGAAAAAAAAGAATACTCATAGTGTTCACACATTCACTAACATTAGGTCCAAAAATGGAGTTTAACAAATGCTTGTATTCATACTCCAAACTTTGTAGTCCTTCTATACAATGCTCTATATCTCTTTGAGTCCCAAACAAAAGGACCTTACAATTTTCCCTAAGGAAGTTTTTATAGGCCAAAACTTGCCCTTTGGGCTTCTCGACTTTCTGATTTCTTAACCATTGGGCTGCCATGCGACCAGAATGGAGGATGCGACACCGACCCCCGATTAGACGATGTGATGCGGCCAGGTTAGATAGTATGACCTTTTGTGACTTCCTGCCAGTACGTGTTAAGTGTGCATGTGATTGCGAGGTCCGGGGCATCAACTTGTTGGGGCATCAACTTTTTGCTCCTTAAGGAAATTCTTCCATGCACGATAATCTGCAGTGACTAGGGATATTAGAGGAGCTTCTTCCCTTAACCGGTGTAGGCACTCTAAGGCATTTAGAATCATAGTCTCCCTCCTGAGTGTCACCTGGTTGGCTAAAGAAGACAGTTTAGTGTAGATCCAAACTAGTGTAATGACGAACTTAACCAAGTTCTCTTGTGATGAGACAAGATCAGGAGTAGTAGCGGCTTTTCTGATAGGTTGTAGAAATGATTGGATCTACTGATCTATCTATCCCCACGTCTTCTCCTCGCTCAGTGCACCCAAAGATGGAATGTGGTGTAGTTCATGCATTGAGTCGATGCCACTGATCAAATGCTCGTATGCAGTCATTACCTTTTCTAGATATTTAAATAGCTTTTCCTTGGATTGCATCTTGGTACGGATTTGGACCTAGGCATCCTGGGTGTGAATCCATTATTCCTTGGGCAATTTTTCTGGAGCCTCTGGGTACCTGCCTGTCCATTCTATCATTCTGTCCAAAGCGGTGGAGGCCTCTTTCAGTTGTTTGTTCCTCTATTTTGTATCTGCTTGGGCTCTTAGTAGGGGTGTGACTGTTTTTTTTATAGTGAACATCTCCCCTTACACCTGCCTCATGGTGATCTCCAGCGTCGCCAACTCTCCTTGGATGGTGAGTAGTACTTCGTTAATAAGATTATTTTTGTCCCAGAGCTATTAGATTTCTTTCCTTAATGCTCTATTTTCTTGCTCTGCCCTTACTTCCCTTTGCTCAGAGTCCTGCAACCTATCTTGTAGGGAAAGGATTTCTCTACTCATCCGACTCACATTTTTTTTTGTGGCTATGGAAAAAGTAGTGCCAGCCGATGCTATCATCACTGGGATGGTACTAGTGTCCAGGACTATATATTTTTCTGTCGTGGCTGTGAGTGGGGCGGAAGGGTTCCATGCTAGACATCTCTTTTTTTCTTGTCATATTTTGAAGGTGAACTGATCATAAGTGAGTCTTGTTAGGTTGAACACCTCCTCTTCCTATCCTTCGGAGGAGCCTGGCTCAGAGAGTGAAAAACGTGTATTAATTACAGGTACTTTGATGGGTTGTAGCTTAGTTTGTGCTCCTGTTACTGGAGGAGGTGTCTCGGTGTCTTTTGATCTTTGATCCTCCTCTTCTTTTCTCTTTCGTTCTTCTTCATTTTTTCGAAGCCACTCCGCTTCTTCCTTATCTTGTTCTTCTTTTCGCCTACACTTTTCTTCTACTTCTGCTTCCTGTTCTTCTTTTCTATTGCATTTGGCCTCCACCTGATCCAATTCTTTCTTGAGCTACTGTTTCGCTTCGACCTTCACTTCCTGTTCTTCCTTCCATTTATGGGCATCCTCTTCCTATTTCTTTCTCTCCTCTGCTTTCAAGTTTTTCCTATGCTTATCTTCATCTTCTTTTTCCTTCTTTTCAGCTTCTCGCTGAGCTTTTGTTTTTTGTTCTTTCTGTTGTGTGGTAGAGTTGTGGCCTGTACTGGTTCGAGGCTTCTTGGGCTAGGAAGAAGAGGCACCTCCTATCTCGCGGGCTCTTTCTTCCAAAGTATGATTATCAGGTTCTTCCTGATCGGGCCATGCTCCTGGGGCAAGTTCCCTATCCATGTTATACCACTTCCTTTTCTAATCTTCATATGGGCGTTCAGTATGCTGGTAGCTCCATTTGAACTTGGCTTGTTTGCATTGGTTAGGGTCTATCCTTTCAGGATCGTATGTCTGATGATCCAAAGGCCCTAGGTAGAAACCTTTCATTTGTACAAGGCACTCTCACGGTCACGAAATCCTTGGTTGTGTAGGCACAAATGGTGAGCGACCACATTGTGAGCCATGGATCCTGCTGGTGGGGCCAACGAAACCAAAAGTCATCTGATAATATACTTCTTGAAGAAGCATCTTGTCCGTAACGAATCGAGGTAGAGCATGGGGAGTCTTGAATGAACCAAAGACTCGAATAAAGGTATAATATGCGAGTGGAAACCAATGTGCCACCTTGACTAATGTCTCCATGGCTCGCCAGGACATGCATGGGGTATCCTGACTGAAAAATTTCCTGTAGAGCACAGGGATGAAAAGTTGTGAGATTGAATCTATATCCTGCCTGTACTTGGAGTACCAGAATACCTGCACTTCTATGTGAACTGGGCGTGCCTTCTCTAGGTCCCAGTTTTGTGCCCATCCCTCAAAGTGGCACTAGGAACAGACTACATCCAATAGGTAGGAAGCCATGTAAAATTCAGACGAATATCCCTCCTTTGGTGCTGATGCCACGGATATGTTTGTCTTCAGAGACGCCACTAGCATGTTGGCCCAATTGAAATGATTTCCATACATAGTGACATAATTCATCAGGGATACCCAAGTGCCACTGAAAGTGGTGGCATCAAGGTGACCGTATATCCTACAAATCATAGCTACCACGAGCTTATATACCTTTCTAAGGCCCACCATTGGATACTCCTGATCCTTCTTGATCTTGAAATTTTCAGGTTCCTTCCACCATCCTCTCAGGGTATCTGCTATGGTGACTGCATGGGTGGTAGCCCATTCTTCTGTGAAAGTTTGTTCTCATTCTGGTAGTGCATAATAAAACTCAGCATCCAAGCCCTTTAGTGTTGCAAAAGCTTTACACTCATAGTCTCGAATTACCCATTTCTTGGGGTCGATATTCTGTATGATCCATTCAATGACTTCTGTGCATGGGAATATAGCAGGGTGGGCACCTGCATAGTGAATCTTCTACCTGTTAATCTGTACATATATTTGCTGGTCGGGGAGGTCCTCTAGGAATTCTAGTCATGCGAATTCTTGGTATACTTGATACCAACTCATGCTGTCTCCTTTGGAAAATGTACATGCGGTGTCCCCATAGAGCGGGGGAGGAGACATTTGTATTTCCATTTATGTGTTTTCTATCTTTGGGCTTTTGTTTTTCTTGCAAATTGCTGAAGGTCCCATGTCGCTTTAGTCTGAAGAGATGGAGACACACTCTAACTCTACTTCAAAATCACCTGGCATGTTCAAAAAATAGTCCCAAGATAAGACCGATGCCATAATACTAAAAGCCTAGGTACAAATTTTTTAACTTTTCCCAACTGAGAATAGGAAAGGGTGACCTAGTGACTTGCAACTGGGTCGCTGGGTCGCTGAGTTGTAGAGTTTGAAACTTCTCGAAGAGTGTCACCTTGAGACCTAGCGACTTGTGACCAAGTCACTAGGTCGCTGAGTCGTAAGGTCGCGAATTTCAAGTTTTGAATGAGGTGCGACTCAGCTACTCAGGGACTAAGGGTCGCAAGGTAGTAGGGTCAAAGGTCACGTTAGTGTTGAGATGAAGATTCATCGGGGACGCAGCCATTTTCTTCCATTTTAACATAAACAACACTAGGAATAGGTGAGGAAAACCAAAAATGAAAATGAAGAGGTCATGAGGGAAAAAGGACAAACACATGAGTGGCTAGTTGGCTCCATCTACAAGTTTGTGTTAGGAGTGATAGGGTTTGGATCATTAAAAAGGGCTTAGGCTTCAAAAGGATCCCAGAATGGGAGATTCTGGGTGGCTTTAAAGGGATTTTATTAGAGTAAAATGGCAACAAAGATAAAAAATGGAAACATCAGGAGGAAAAGGCAACTTACCCAATAAAATCGCGCTCCAGTTGGCCTGTCAGAAGCGTTTTTTTCTCTCCATCTTGTGGGTGAAATGCGACCTAGCGACCCCTCTATTTATAAATGGGTCATGCATTGTGAGCAATAAATGAGGTTTCTGGGTCACAAATATCCTACACTTGTGAGATGTGCGAGCTTGCGACCTTGTGACTTGGTAGGGTCGCATGGTCGCGAGGTCACTAGGTCGCGATTTTGAGAAACGAGTGAGAGTTTCAACTCGGCGACCTAGCAACCCGATAGGTCACAAATTTGGAATAATACCTAAACTGTGACTCAGCGACATAAGGATTTTCCTAAAAATACTTGAACCTTAGATTTTGACTTAGCTTCTTGATGCTCAGGGGACTCAAAAAATTTAAATTGTGAATTTTTTGAGGGTGTTTTAAAGGTTACAACACCTCTGCATAGTAATTTTGTGGGCTTACTGTGAGACAACATTGGACTATGTCACCCTACCCTCTATGTAACTTCTACAGCTCTTGAAACTATGTTGTCCCTCCCGATTTGCCCTTCTGCTACCTTTTCGTGCTACTTTCTGCAGCAAAAACCTTCATTCTTCTGCTGGTGATCCGCCTAGATCCGTAATTGTTTTGATACCATGTGAAAAGTTCTGAACCTTACACTTATGAAGAAATATTACTGTTAAACTTGGTTATTCTCCTCCTACTAATTATGTTATTAACTGAATAAATTCAGATTAATATCAATGAAAAACACATAACAAACTTTTACCAATCGAGATCTGGAAAAAGTACATGCACACATAAACAAAGTTACACAATGATTTTCTGGAAAAATAGTCCCTGGAAAAACACAATGCAAATATGGGTTCCAGATCTGGAAAACATGACAAAGATAAAATAGATATACAACTCACCATTTGTTATGAAGCCAAAATAATGACTAATCGATACCCTTAAATGGGATTTACAGAACTCCACCAAAATTAGGCCCTAGAAACCCCAATGCTACCCCTGAAGCCCCTGCGTCAGCCTCTCAAGCCCTTGTGTCCCTCAACGCTGGACTGAAAAGTGTTGCGTTACCCCAGTCTAGGTGACACACTCCTTATGCTTCTCCTTAGGGTCTCTGTGTAACTCCTAAGGGATTCTAGTTGAATTATGCTGTCTTGGGAGGGACTGCACAACACCTGCATAACACAGTTGTTTCCCTCTCTGTTAATGCTCTCTTGGTTCTCTGTTCTGCCTCTCTAAGATAATCTCTACCTCTTGCTAATTCTAGACCATGGGATCAGATCATCCCCTTGGCCTAAATTCCCCCCTTTGCAGTCAAAACACTTCCGATAATTCTTAGCAAACCCACCCTAGAATCTTAGCTTAGCTTCAGTGCTCCACCTCTATCTGTCATTACAAATGACCCCAAGCCTTTCCTTTATAATTTTCTCATTAGGAAACCAAAGGCCATGATCAAATCTTGAATCAATGGCTAATATTAAAATAAATCTTGATCCGTGTGGCTTAAGAAAATTTCGTCACATGCTTAATTCAATTAACTTTAATTATTTCATTTTCCTAAGTTTAGACTTAGGAAATACATTAAAATAATTAATTAATTAAATATATCCCAAACCAGATGAAATTTTCCAAATCACTTTTTGGGTCTTGTAGACCAAGTGTATTCTAGTCCCTCCACAAAATTTTGGAGCTAGATCACAACTGATGCTACCCCAAATACACAAAATCTCAACAAAAGAAGGATGAACCCAAATCTTAGGGAAATTGTGAAAGAAGAATTGAAAAAATTGTTGAATGTAAACTTCATCTATCCAATTTCAGACAGTCAGTGGGTTTCTCCCTTAGTTATTTTACCTAAAAAGAAAGGTAAATGGAGGGTATGAATTGATTATCGAGAGTTGAATATGGCTACTCTAAAAGATCATTCCCCATTTCCTTTCTATTGTAGTTTCTACAACACCACCCAAAATTTTGGGTATATTAAAAATTTCGAGACCCCCTCTGCTCGCTCAGTCCTTTAAGGTTTCAACTCGACCTTGAGTCGATTGATCTCCCCACATGGCCTATTACTGTCAAACTCGATCACTATGCCCATTCACATGATGCACACATTACCCACTTGTCCTGCTGTCTCATGAATGCACTAAGGTTTGGAGAATTTATTCTTAAAAGAGAAATGCAAGTCCCTCCATGGATTAAAAGATAGGTTTCCCCTAGATTTTCATGGTAGCAGCCTCAGAGGTGCTTGAACTATTTCCAACCCCTTGAAAACCTTCTCACCATCATGACAAGATTCTTGTGTTTCAATCATGCCATCTGTGGAGGTATCTTATATAATAACTATGATCATGCATGTACTTGAGTGGAAGTCTATCTTTATGTTAAGTGCATGACATATTTCCTTAGAAGCCCTTCCACCATGAATCATTTTGGCATTCTATTTGGGTAGTCCACCAAGCTTGTGGTCCCATGTTAATTATTTTTGAATTTGGGGACATCATTCTCTATTAGTAACCATGTGCAATTAATAAACTCATTAAACTGTCAAGCCCTCAATATGTTTCTCAGTTTAAGTATTTTGTGTCCAAATAATATGCTTCAAGATATCTTGCTATGGTTACTTATATGATCCCTTATATGTGCCTCCAGTATGAGGATTTCTTTCTACTTGTTTATGAGCTTGTTCGATAACATGATTATTTATGCTATTGTTTCATCCTTTGTAGTTATGTTGATAGATTTTCCTTGGCTAAATATTAAGGAGCATGAAGTAGGGAAAAGTAGTTTATTAAGATGGTGATGGTTACTAAAACCAAAGTTATCAGAGATGGCTCAAAAATAATGATACAAACACCAAGCCACGACCCACATAAATGGAGACTACAATGAGGGTGAACTGGGATTATATTGCAAAGGCATGTCTCTTATGCTGCATCACATGAAGTGCATGTTTACTAAGCATGCCATCGAGGCACTTCCTCATGCCCCAGTGATGGTTTTGGTGCTGCATGCAAACAAAGGGTAGCGCCAGCCGCTTGGGATATGGAGGAACACCAGAAAATCAGTCGCATCGATTATTAACCTCATTTGTCCCATTGTAATGCGTGGTCTCAAAGGGAGTCATAATTCGACCTTCAGTCACTACCAAGAAAGCAGGAAGAAGGAATATATGAAACCCAAAAAAAATTTCATCATTGGTAGTAGAGCTGCATGTGTGCCATTTGAAACCTCAAATGGTCCTTCCGAGAGTCACACTCAATTTTAAATACAGACAAAATGCATGTTGTAGACTAGGCTAGACAGAGCACACTTGAAGATCACCAGTTGCATCTAGAAAAGGGCAACCTCCAGAGCTCTTGCTTCATAAATAATATGAGCCCTACATAACACATAAATCGTAGCTAAAATGGGGCCAGGGATATGTATCATCACCCCAAACTCAATCACCTGAAATTTATGACAGTTCGTGCATAGACTCATCGCAGGCACCACTACTCCAAACCTCACAAAGACAAAATTTTCCAATAGAAAGCGATACAATGCATGTCTTCATGCTAGCTTTGGTCAAAATCTAGCATGCGAACTCCATAAGGCGCAATGAGTTGCATTGTTGCACCACGACACAAAAGAGGAGCTCACGGAATATACAACCTTGCGACCTTTCCTTTGCTGGTTTTAGTAAAATGTAACCCCTCCTCATATGAGACCATGAGACCTCTATCATCTGCAACCAGTCGCAGGGTCTCATCGCAGCCAAGAAGCGGACCTTGCAAATTATACAACCTAGTGACCACTCCCTTGCTAGTTTTAGTGAAACATGACCTCCCCTCAAATGCAATTGTGTGACATGCATAGAGCACACTCTGTCATGTAGCCTCCGCCAGTGCTCCGCTCAAACACTTCAAATATAGATTATTGTGCAAACAATATATAAAACCCATGTTATGGACAAGTGCCCTAGCAAATGAACTATGATGACGTGCTTGTAAAAGGGTATATATGACTATGATGAAAGGACCATATCACATTAAAGGCACTCACACAACTTATAGGTTACAAAGTATATGAAAAGGGGAAAAAAAAGAGAGGAGATCACCATCACCAGCGATAAAAGGGAAAGTAGTCTAAGCAATCACAATACCTGCAGCTGAAGGCTACGGAACCTTACTCATTCGATTATTATTTGTGATATTTTATGCCCAATCCCATTAAAGTGTGTTTATATTGATTCCTTATGTATCATTCTATGTGTTTGCAGGATTGAAGTGATGGATGGGAATGAGCAAAAGGTATCATCTAGTTTCAAGAGAAATATACCTTTGATTTCTCAAGACCAGGGGTCTACATTTATCGATTTTCTTGTTTGCAATAGCAATCCCATGGGCGAGGACCATGGCAGGGTAACTGAGAAAATATAACTCGGAACAACCACATGCTTTAGTAGCACTGCTACACATAAGGCAGAAGGGTGTATGAGAAAAGCTAGGGTTTTCTCTAGCGAGTAAGGAAGATCCTTACAAAACTCTGAGAACCTCACCATAAGCTGAAAGGCACATATATCACCCAGTCACGTGCGCAGGACTGAGGTACAGGAAAAGAAATATTTTTTTGCAAGTTCTAAGCTCACAAAAATCGCAAATAGCCCTAGGTCGCAGGTTTCAGATGACCCTTAGCTGTAGGTCATAAATGGTCCAAGTCGCAAGCCAGCCCAACAATCGAAGCGAGACCAATCCCAGAGATGAACTTTTCCTATATCACTTGTCTTAGTCAAAATTTGATGGTGAGAATGGAATTACCGTAACTGAGCACCTTTAGGATTTCCTTAAATTTTGTGAATATTACAGAATTGATTATGAAGAGATAGCTTGTGTTCTCTTCTACCTAACTCTCGAAGGTCGCATTAGGAAATGGTGCCACATTTTTCCAAGAGCTTCCATCCATTCATTCGAGCAACTCGCTAGTGAAGTTCAACAATATTTTCATAGGTACGATTTCAAAAATGTATTAATAAGGTTGAATGAGTTCAGGATGAGACCTCAATAATCTCTAGAGGAGTTTGCTGTTAGATTTTTTCATCCTTGCTTTGAGTTCCTTGAAAGAGATGTTGGTTGGGAATATTTAATTAAACAATTTTGACAGGTGGCTTTCATTTCCATGCAACACCTTCCGTCTACAACAAATCCCAATCCTAGTTTTTGTTATGAGGATCCTCAAGTTACTAGTCATCTGGATTTTATCCCTAATATTTTCTTGTCCATATCTCTGGGTTTAGAAAAAATTCAGGCCTCCAAGGATAAAACTATTATTTGTGACATTTCTCTTCCTTCTCCTGATCTGTTGTGTAATGAATTTTTTATCGCAAATGATGATAGATGCTTACAGAAAAATGAAATATGTTGTATCACCTCAGAATATTTAATACAACCTATCGAACCAGAACTTTAAAACTATATTGGCATAACATCTCTCCCTGTTGATGAAACCAATCTTGAGTCCACTAAACATTTTCCTTGGTCCAATTCTAAATCTCATTCCCATACCGACAACGAACTGGGCCTTGTCCTGAATAAAGTCGATTAACTTGTAAAATCCTTGGATCATGATGTGCATGCAGGTTCATTGGCCTCTATGGATGACATGGATGTGCGAGGTGAAATTTCCTATACGATTGGTACATTTCATCCATTATTACCTTATTCATTTCTTGAGTTTCACATTAATTTATTCAAATTATTCATAATTGTCTCATGCTGGTGTTGATGGCAGTGATGAACATGAGGGTAATGTTTCACAATCACATTATAAAATCGATGAGTCCATTATTTCCAATCTCTTTCATATACAATATTTAAATGGTCAAGAAAGTGACTTCATGTCTCGGAAATCTCAACATGTTGTGAAACTGGCACCAAAAAGAGAAGAAAAGAGATATCAACGCCTTAGAAATAAGCCACTTCGAGGGGGAAACCTCCAATACATTACATGAATGAACAATTATTGGATGATACAAATGACAAAACCTCCTTTCTATATATAGGAGTCGATGGGGCCACAATGTAATCCTAGTGGGGCCACAATGTAATCCTAGCCGACCTAACAATAATAATTTAAGGGCACAATAATAACAATATGGGGGTTACAGGGGTACAACAATAATAATAAGGGGGTTACACTAACAATAATAAGGGACTATACTAGTAATATAAGGACCTAACATGCTCCACTCCTTCAAAAAGGTGTTGTCCTCAATTCTTGAGTAGATCCAGGTGCTTTTGTATAAAATTCTCAACCTCCCATGTAGAATCTTCCGTGGGTAAGTTCTTCCATTTGATGAGATACTCTGAAATTGATCGATTTTGTAGTTGTTGAGTTCTTGTTTCCGTGACTGCTTCAGGTTCCAATATGGTTTTTCCTTCCTCATCAAGTTCTGGAAATATTGTTTGAACTGGAAGTTTTTCCCCTATAACCTTTTTTAAGCATGAAACATGGAAAATAGGAAGCTCCAATTTGTATGCCATAGTACCAATCTTTTGTAAAACCTTGTAAGGACCATAGTATTTTGGTGGTAATTTATTATCCTTCTTAGCTTGTTTGAGGGATATTTTTTTGTATGGTTGTAGCCTTAAAAATGCCCAGTCTCCCACATAAAAACTTCTCTCACTGTGATGTTGATCTACTTGTTGTTTCATTCGATTTTGTGCCAAATTTAGGTTATCCTTTAAGAGTTGGATAACTTCTTGTTGATGCTCGATGTTATCCTCCGCCGCATGAACCCCAGAAGTTTCCGCTAAATAAGATGTGATGGATGGTGGATGATATCCATAAAGTGCCATAAATGGGGTCATTTTTGCTGCAGTATGGAAGGAAGTGTTATACCACCATTCAGCCAGAGGTAACAACTTGACCCATTCTGCTCGCTTATTAGATACAAAACAAAGAAGATATCCTTCGAAAAATTTATTCACTATCTCTGTTTGACCACCGGATTGAGGATGATAAGATGAGATATGAGCTAGTTGAGTACCCAAACAAAAAAATAATTCCATTCAAAAATTTCCTGTAAAAATGGGATCTCTATCACTTACAATAATCTTTGAGTTTCCATGTATCTTTTGAATTGTTTCCATAAATGCAGTATCAACTGTAATTTCTTTAAATGGATCAGATAATGCACAAAAGTTTTCATACTTGGTAATTCTATCAACTACCACCATGATGACACTCCTTCATTTGGACTTAGGTAAAGCTGTGATAAAATCCGTTGAAATCTCCTCCCAACATTGACTTGGAATGGATAAAGGTTGTAGAAGACCCGGGGTCTTAGTTGTCTCCACTTTATTTTTCTAGCAAACCAAACATTCTGCCACAAACTTTTGAATATCAAATTTAAGGCTATCCCCAAAAAATTCTTTCTTAACCCTGTGTTAATTTTTTAAAAATCCCGAGTATCCTCCTAAAGGATAAGTGTGCAATTCCAAAAGAATATTTTGTTTTAGTTGGTAATTCTTGCAAATATATAAGCGATCTTTGTACAATAAGGAATCATTTTTCCAACTAAATGTATTAGATTTACTAGGATCTTGCTACAAATTTTGAATGAGAGTCCACACTTCTTTGTCCTTCTTCCATTCATCCCTTGCCTCGGTTATCCAATCTAGTTGGGTAATTGAAATGGAAAAAAGCAATGCTTCCACCTCTTCATCCTTTCTTAAGAGTGCATCTGCAACAACATTTAGCTTCCCTTTTTGTAGATGATTTCAAAGTCATAACCCAACGTCTTTGTGACCCATTTTCGCTGCTCTTCTAAAGATAGCCTTTGTTCCAAAAAGTGTTTAAGATTATCATGATCAGTTTTTACCTTGAAGTGTCTTCCCATTAGGTAAGGTCTCCACTTCTTTAGTGCATGTAGTATTGCCAACATTTCCTTCTCATAAATAGCCTTTTGTAAATAATTTTCTTTGATTGAACGACTTTCAAAAGCAATGTTCTTCCTTCTTGCATTAAAACAACACCAATTCCATTTCCTGAGGCATCACATTCCACAATAAAGGTTTTTGTGAATTCTGACATAGCTAGGACTGGTGCTAGGCACATTGCCTATTTAAGATTTTCAAACGCCTTAGTTTCTTCAACAGTCCACAAAAATTCATCTTTCTTCAATAATGTTGTTAGAGGTGTTGTTGTTCTCCCATAATTCTTAACAAACTTTTGATAACACACTATCAACCTGAGAAATCTGCGCAACTACTTTATGGTTCTGGGGACTTTCCATTCCTTAATCGCTTTAATTTTGTTAGGGTCTACCTTAACACCCTCGTGAGATACAATATGACCAAGATATTCCACCTCTTGTACTCCAAATAAACATTTGGATTTTTTTGAATATAATTGTTTCTCCTCCAATAGTTTGAGCACCCTGTCAACATGTAGAACATGATCCTTCCAGGACCTGCTGTAGAGTAGTATATCATCAAAAAATACTAGCACAATTTTTCTAAGGAATGTTTTGAAAATGGAATTCATCAACACTTGAAATGTAGAAGGTGCATTGATAAGGCCAAAAGGCATGACCAAAAATTCATAATGACCCTCATGAGTTCGGAATGTTGTTTTGGGAATATATTCAGTCTTCATTCTAATTTGATGATATCCTGAAGGAAGATCCAACTTGGTAAAATAAATTGCTCCATATAATTCATCCAATAATTCATCAATCACAGGAATGGGAAATTTATCTTTAATAATGAGCTTATTGAGCTCCCTATAATCCGGACACATGCGGCATGATCCATCTTTCGTGCACACTAATACTACTGGAGCAGAGAAATAACTTTGACTAGGTTGAATTATACCCGCCTCTAACATTTCTGCAATCATACGCTCAATTTCGCTCTTTTGGACACAAGGATATCTATAAGGCCTGATTTTTGGAGGAACACTTCCTGGAATCAAATGAATAGCATGATCATGATCACGAATAGGTGGGAGTCCTTTGGGAGTATCAAACATCTTGGAATGATTGTCCAATACTTTTTGGAGATATGGAGAAATAGATGATTTTGATGTTCGAACTTCTAGTGAGCATAATTGTGCAATTACGCCCCGTTGTTCTTTCTTCAAAAGATTTTTCATGACATTAGAGCTTATTATCTTTCATGGATTCCCTATGATACCCCGTAATTCGATTTCCTTTCCTTCCAAAAAAATATTCAAGAAAAGTTCATGAAAATTAAAAGCTATCATCCTCAAAGATTGTAACCATTGTACTCCTAGTACAACATCAGCACCTCCCATTGGGATGGAAAGCATTGGACTATTCAATACATATTCCCCCATGGCTAGCTCGATATTATGGAAGTTTCTAGAACAATTTATAGTTCCTCCATTTGCAACCATCATTTGAAATTATGGTGCTAGGTATAGGAAATAATTGAATTCCTTGTCTACCTTAGAACGAATAAAATTATGGATACTACCTGAATCAATCAACACTATTACCTTTTTCTTCTTGATATGTCCTTCTATCTTGAGAGTTTGAGGAGTGGTAATTCCTGCAAATGCATTACTTGATATGGTCATACTCATTTCTTCTTCTTCTAAGGTTTCCTCCTGTTGTATATCCTCTACTTTCGAAGTTTCTTCTTCATTTTCTTCTTCCTCTTCACAATCTATGTAAAATAATTTCTTCTTAGTGCACTTATGACCTTTAGTGTATTTTCTATCACAACTGTAGCAAAGCCCTTTTTCTCTTTTTTATTCCAATTTTTGTGGTGTAAAATTTGTAGGTTTTGGAAGTCTAGGAGTAGCAACACTCCCATCTTTATAGATGTGAATGGTTGGTTTCCTTGTCGCCGTAATTTTACATTCAATTTTTCTTTCCAACCTAAATGCCTTCTCCAACAAATCAGGTTCCCAAATGTTAACTTCATGTTTTATTTTACCCTTTAAAGTCCCTATGAAGACATCAATCCCATGTTCCTCTGGAATATCAGTTACCCTTATATTCAAGTTTTGGAAGTCCTCAATGTGCTCCGCCATTGAACCCTTTTGTTTGAGATTTATCAATTGGCTAAAGAACATGTTGCTCTTTGTATCCTCATAATGCGTTATCATTTCCTCTGTAAAAACAGACCAAGTGACAATTTTTTTATGGGAGCAAAGCCATCGATACCATACAAATGTATTTTTTTGTAAATTTAAAGTTGCCATGCATACCTTTTGTGTGTTTTGCACAGTATTGAGATCAAAATATTGCTCCATCTGTAGTATCCATGTTACGGGATCCTTGCCATCAAAATTCCTCATATCCATCTTTGTAATATGGTGGTTCTTCAATACAACTTTAGAGTTTATGAAATCATGATTAACATGTATTTTATTCTCATCATGAGTTTCCTCTACTATCTTTTTGCCATTAGGAAACAATTCTTGTATCAACTTTGCCAAATAATTCTTCATGTTTTCGATGTTGTTTTTAATTTTTTAATCGATATTAGCTTCCATGTAATCCATCTTAGCCTCCATGCCCACTTCCATGCCATCAATATTAGCTTCTAAACCATTCATATTAGCTTCCACACCTTTCTTCAAACCATCCATCTTAGTTTCCACACCTTTCTTCAAAACTTCCATTTCATTTTTTGTTGCTCTTTGCGATAACGAAATTTGGTGCACTTGCTCTTCTAATTTTGATATCTCATGTTGTGTTTATTCGTCTTCATGAGGCATAATAGAGCCTTCTAAAGAATTAATTGGTGTTGAATTCTTTTTAGGGGGCATTTTAGAACCCAATACTGATATCTATTCTTCAATATTCCCCTGGAATAAATTCAAACTAATTTTTTTCAAACGAGACTTATGTAATTCGAAAAAAATACACACCTTTTTCTTGCTTTTGAGGATCTCGATATTGAAACTGAATTATATCTGTGATTTCGGATCTTCAATATCTGGAATTTGACCCTGTGGTAGCCCTCTGAATCCTCTTTCGAATGACACAGGCCTGACTTGATTTGGATTCTTCAAGGCAAAGTTATCTCCATTTTCCCACAATGACCTAATTATGGACTGGTTTAGTAGAGTGAACTTGTACGACTTGCCACGTGTCACTATTTGTTCCTTTCGCTCTGAAATTAATAGTGGAAAACTACAGTCCGTGTACTTCCAGCCACTTTTATAGAATTCCAATCTGATGCTCAGAGAGAGAGAGAGTGATGAATATTTTCCCACAATTACCTCTTTGAGATGAAATTCAGGAGCCTAAAAATGACCTAAATTCGACAGATCATATCTCCAAAAGTATTTCGAACCAAGCTCTAAAATTTTTCGACGATGTTGCTCACGATTTTGTCTTAGTACTCTAAAACCTTCAGCTTCTGAACCTTTGTAGAAAAAACGTTATAGGTAAAATTCCATGATGACCTGTTTGGAGCAGCGAAACCGTAGAATCCAAAGCTCTGATACAAAATGTTGTGAAACCAGCTCCAGAAAGAGAAGAAAAGAGATATCAATGCCTTAGAAATAAGCGAATTTGAGGGGGCAACCTCCAATACATTACATGAATGAAAAATTCTTGGATGATACAAATGAAAAAACCTCCTTTATATATATAGAAGTCCATGGGGCCACAATGTGATCCTAGTGGGGCCACAATGTAATCCTAGCCGACCTAACAATAATAATTTAAGGGAACAATAATAACAAAATGGTGGTTACAGGGGTAAAAAAATAACAATAATGGGGTTACACTAATAACAATAAGGGACTATACTAGTAATATAAGGACCTAACACAGGATGTCTCCCTTACTGATCCATCCCCATTTTTAACCCTAGTGGAGCCTAACATACCAGATACCTAACCTGATGAAACTGATGGCTCCAATGATCATTATTTGTCTGAAAGCATATTCACTCATTCCTCTGAGGACTGTCATTTGTATCTATTTGTCAACCCTATGAAGCCACCAAAATTTGATGATCTTGTTTTTGATGATTCAGGGACCTATCAAGAAGTCAAAGAAATTCAAATTTTGTTGATGGTTATCTCAGGTTCTCACGATCCTGATGATACCTCTGAAACAAGTCAAACTAGGGTTTCTGAAATTATAGTTCCCATGTACCACACTCCTCTCAGCATAATCATGTCAGATGTCAGCTCATCTGGGCAAGCCTTCGATTCGAGAGATGTTTCCCTGAGCACATCTTTTTTTACCCTAATAGTTGATATGCAACAACCTATATACCCTAATTTATTCACTGGAAGGAAAACACTGGCCATTGTCTCTAATATTTTTCGTTGTTGCCTAACCAATACAAGTTGCATTCAAGTACTAACATGTGATGTTTTACAAACCTCTCTATTGTACAAAAATCTTCCAGTGAACTCATTTCACCCTAGGAAATCTAAAGAACTTGATATGTTGGACTGTCAATCTGTCAGTTCACAAAAATTTAACCAAAATAATAATACACTCATTTAAATTTGTCCAGTCACCACAAATAATGATCACATCCATTCGCCAGTTGATCTCACGGAACCACCGAAGTTTGAACACCCCCCTTTGGAAGGCCCAAAGTGTGTCTAGGATGATGAGGCACTTCAACCCCCGCTGATGGTTACGTTGGGCCCTCACGCCCCCGAAAAAACCCAGGGAAAAATTCAAACTTAGGTATCCAAAATTAAGGTTTCTGCACTTGGATTCGCAAGCACCTCAACTTCGCCGGATGAATGCTTATTTTTCCCATTCCATCAAATTGATCATCCTCAACAGCATGGTGAGATTCTGGACTGGCGTGATGGATCCTATCCGATGAATATATATGAAAGTAGGAATTTTTTTACTTCACTTCCTTTGGATTTAGGGTTGTGCATGCACGAATGTGTGTCATTTATACATGAATTTAGGTTTCAAATACATTTTCCTATGTATCAAGATGAAATTACAATTTAGGTCGAACAATCCATTCTGGCATGCTCTCTGGTAAGTAACCATGACCTTCTAGTTGTTTCACATTCTTTTCACATAAGTCTTGTTATCAGTGCACAATTTTGTATGCTTTTTCTGATTGCGAACATTTTTTTCCTTGCAGGTCAGGATTTAACATGATGGTTGCATTGGAAATCTGATTTCACATAACCTAACCGCCTCTTCGATTAAATTAGGGTTGTAGGTTTAGGCTAGCTAGGTTTTGTTAATAAAAGTTTGTTGGTTCAATTTTTTAAGTAGGGTTTACTTTACAGGGTTTTCTTTATGGTTTAACATTATGTTTGTTGTATTTTCTTGTGGTCAGTAGCTAAATATTATTAAGATAACCACTAAATTCCCTTTTCTTTGTCTTCTTTTACATGAAACTAGTTTATCTTTCTTGCACATGGCATTACATTGTGTCATAAGCCTAGTTTATTGCATCATGTTGTGCACTTGACTCCTCGCATCATATGCACTGGTTGTTGGCCTTGGTTTGAAATTTTCTATGTATTGCATACCACTACATGAGCCCTCATTGAACCTGGAGCCTTCAAACCCTCAGTGCCCCAAATAGCCTTCTTACTCCTCCTTGCATGTGTTTGAAGTTGGATGGGCTGCTTTAACACCTTTGCGGGCATCCAAAACCTAATGATATTTCTTTCTTTCCTTGTCGTAATTGTGGAAACCCTATCCCTATTGTTTGCATGAGGTTGTGGTGGTTACCCCAAGAGGAAGCTTCCCTCAGAATAGCTCATCATAGTCACATTCTCCACATTATTTGTACGAGTCTATTTCATTAGCCAGGGAGATACGAGCAGGTTTATTGTGGGGAATCCTAGAGTTTGAATGGCCTATATTTGCAACTTGAGCCTTGTGCCTAGCATATTTTTTAACATCTTAATGGTTTGTTTTGCATGTTTCACCTATGGGTGGGAGATGGGTTGTGAAGGCTCAGCATGAGGGCAAACCCAAATCATAATATCTTTCAGTTTCTGTCAAACAAGAAACAACCTCTCTTGCCCGTAAAATAAGTCGGTATGTCTCATCTACCCATGCAAAATAAGTGCCACGAGCACATAAAAATAAGTGCAATAAGCGCATGAAATAAATACGGGTAAAGGATTGAGAAATGCTTCCTGTGCAGAGAAGATAAAGCAAAGACTTTGTTGGGGTACTGAGCAGACTCGCTGGCTACGGAGAAACGTTTTTGATTTCTTGAGGTGACTCCAACGGGGTACTATCCAGGCCTGCTGGTAGCGGAGCAACACCAGAGGCTTATTTTAAAATTATAAATATAATAATCCCGCCGCCTTGCTCTCTGCTTCATCATAAAACTACCCACGTGCATGAATTTTTGCTTGGGTGTTTTCCGATTAATAAAGACCTAGTCGAGGCACAAGGATCAGGAATATATGTAAAGGTCAAGGTAATACAAGAGGTACCCATAACACATGTTAAATTTTACATTGCATCACTCTCCAGACTCATATTATTGTAGGGACCTTGACAGAGATGCTGGATTCTATGAATGGTTCGCCAATTTTTGTAGTTTCTACAACACCAGCCAAAATTTTGGTTATATTTAAAATTTCAGGTCTGTTGGAAATTAGGTTCAATGCTCCCCATGTGTTTCACAACATGGACTAACTACCTCTTGTGGATCCTAACTCTGGCGATTGTAGCAGAGACTAACGCCTGCGAGTTTTTGTCTAATGGCAATCGTGATTCCAACAAGTGGTATCAGAGCGATAGGTCTTGAGTTCGAAACTCACTCAGCTCGGGTTGGGGGGGAGATTGTTGGAAATTAGGTTAAATGTTCCCCATGTGTTTTGCAACATGGACTAACTGCCTCTCATGGATCCTAACTCTGGTGATTTTAGTGGAGACTAACACCTGTGGGTTTCGGTCTAACGGCAATCGTGATTCCAACAGGGTCCCCCTCTGATCGCTCAGCCATTAAGGTTTTGACCCTATTGGGTATGTGTGATATTCTTTCCACGACTAGCCCCACGTGGTGTACATTGCGCCGGGTGCAGCAAGGGGGTCACAGGGGGGGTGGTAGCCCCCTTGTCGAGGTTCGGGGCAGCGCCCCGACGAAATTTTTTTTGGTATGCAGTCCCACTCATATGCGGACCCACCCATGTTTTGTGAATGAGTTTGCACATGGTTTTGGGGTACGATGGTTTTCGGCCCCTGGTATTTTGTAGATCCGGTCAAGGGAACTATGGTTATGTTCTAATCCAGGGTTAATGGATTGGGGTTTATATATGCTTCGGCATGTATATATATGTGTTGTAACAATAAAGGGAATATAATGAAAAATCAAGCTGGTCATCCCAATTTGGGATCCAGGGGAAAATCTCTGTGTTTATCTATTTTATGTTTTATGCTCTCGCTATTGTTTATTTTCTGTTATAAGATTCGTGTGTAGATAATTTCTATTCAGGGTTAAAACCTACAAACCTGGCCTTCAGTCGATTGATCTTCCCCCATCACCTATTCCTGTCAAACCCAGTGACTATGCCCATTCACACAATGCACACATTACCCACTTGTCCTGCTATCTCATGAATGCATTATGTTTTGGGGATTTGCTGCTTCAAAGAGCATTGCAAGGCCCTCCATGGATTTAAATATAGGTTTCCCCTAGATTTTCGTGGTAGCAGGCTTAGATGTTATTGATCTATTTCCAACCCCTCAAAAACCTTCTCACCATCATGACGAGATACTTCAGCTGCAATAACTCCATGTGTAGAGGTATCTTGTACAACAACTGTGATCATGCATGTACTTGAGTGGAAGTCAGTTTGTACATTATGTGAAAGACATAGTTCACTATAAGTCCTTCCACCATGGATCATTCGTGAATTCTATTTGGGTAGTGTGCCAGGCTTGTGGTCCCATGTTAATTATTTTTAAAATTGGGGACATCATTCTCTAATGGTAACCGTGTGCAATTAATAAACTCATTAAACTATCAAGCCCTCACTTGGTTTCACAATTTAAGTATTGTGTGTCTAAAAAATATGCTTAAAGATACCTTGCTGTGGTTATTTATACGATCCCTTATATGTGCCTCAAGTAGGAGGATTTCTTTCAGCCTGCTTATGAATGTGTTCGATAAAATGATTATCTATGTTATTGTTTCATCCTTTGTATCTATTTTGATATATTTTTCATAGCTGCATATTAAGGAGCATGAAGTAGGGCAAAGTGGTTTATTACAATGGAGATGATTACTTAAACAAAAGTTAGTAGAGATGGCTCCAAAATAATGATACAGACATCAAGCCATGACCCATGTAAATGTAGACTCCAGTGAGGGCGAACTGGGATTATATTGTAAGGGTCTGTCTCTTATGCCGCATCACATGAAGCACATGTTGCCCAAGCATGCCATCGAGGCAGTTCCTCATGCCCTAGTGCTGGTTTTGGTGTTGCATGAAAACAAAGGGTAGTGCCATCCACCTTGGAGATGGAGGAACACTATAAAATCACCTGCATCGATTATTAACTTGATTTGGCCCATTGTAATGTGTGGTCTCAAAGGGAGTCATAAACCAGCCTTCAGTCATTATTGAGAAAGCAGGAAGAAGGAATATATGAAACCCAAGACTTATTTTTCATCGTTGGTAGCAGAGTTGCATGTGTGCCATTTGAAATGTCTGATGGTACTTCTAAGAGTCACACTTAATATGCAATATGGAAAATCTGCATGTTGCAGACCAGGCTAGATAGAGCGCACTTGAAGATCGCCAGTTACGTCCAGAAAAGTGCAACCTCCATAGTTTATTCTTCATAAATAGTGTGAGCCCTGCACACCACATAAATCGTAGCTAAAATAGGGCTAGGGATATGTATCATCACCCCAAACTCAATCACCTGAACTTTATGATAGTCTACGCATAGAGTCATTGCAGGCACCAATACTCCCAAGCTCACGAAGAAAAACTCAGTTAACAACAAGAAATTTAATGCATGTATTCATGCAATATTTGGTCAAACATGACCACGCAACTTCCATAAGGTACGAACAGTCACAGAGTCGCACTATGGTGTAGTAGGGGAGCTCATGGAATATGCGACCTTGCAACCTTTACTTTGCCGGTTTTAGTAAAATGTGACCTCTCCTTAGATGCGACCACAAAACCTCTATGAGCCGCAACCAGTCACAGGGTCTTATCATAGCTAAGTAGCGGACCTCGCATATTATGTGACCTGGCGATCACTCCCTTGCTAGTTTTAGTGAAACAAGAACTCCCCTCAAATGTAACTACGTGACCTGCATAGAGCACACTCTATCCTATAGCCTCCACCGGTGCTCCGCTTGAACACTTCAACTATAGATGATTGTGTAAAAAATCTATAGAACCCATATTATGGAAAAGTGCCCTGGGCATGAACTATGATGACGTGCTTGTAAAAGGGTATATAGTACTATGTTGAAAGGACCATATCACATGAAAGGCACTCACATAACTTATAGGTTACAAAATATATGAAAAGGGGAAAAAAATGAGAGGAGATCACCATCACCAACGATAAAGGGAAACTAGGCTAAGAAATCAAATACCTACAGCTGAAGGCTACGGATCCATACCCATTCGATTATTATTTGTGATATTTTATGTTCAATTCCATTAATGTGTGTTTATACTGATTCCTTATGTATCGTTTTGTGTGCTTGCAGGATTGAACTGATGTATGGGAACAAGAAAAATGTATCATCTAGTTTTCACAACGATATGCCTTTTATTTCTCAAGACCAGGGGTCAACCTTTATCTATTTTTGCGTTTTCAATAGCAAGCCCTTAAGTGAGGACTATAGCAGGTTAATTGGGAAAATATAACTTGAAACAACCACATTCTTTAGCAGCATCGCTACACAGAAGGCAGAAGGGTGCATGAGAAAATCTAGGGTTTTCTCTGGCGAGCAAGGGAGATCCTTACAAAACTGTGAGCACCTCATCGTAAGATCAAAGGCACATCTATCACCTAGTCACATGTGCAGTACTGAGGTATAGGAAAATAAATCTTTTTTTGCAAGTTCTAAGCTCACCAAAACCGAAAATAGCCCCAGGTCGCAGAAGATCCCAAGTCACAGGTCGTAGATGACCCTAGGTCGAAGGTCATAGATGATCTTGGGTTGCAAGTCGCAAATGGCCCAAGTCACAGGCCTGCCTAATAGTTGGGAAAACCAAGAGTCAAGGGAAACACAAGAGTCATCTAAGCCTATATGTACAATTCGGGAAATGATGAACGAACTTCTAGCACTTGAGTTGAAGCTACGAGAAGATAGCATGTTCATGCTTGAGAGCTAAAGGCACTTAGCTCTTGGTATCAAGTGGAGGGAATTGTAATGAGGCTAGGGCTTTGGTATCATGCATTGACATGAATAGTCCATGTTCCACTATTGAGCTTTGATGAGTTGTAAAATATGTATTTGAAGTTGCAGCAACATTAATATATATTCTCTTTTTCTGGAACTGATTCACATGCTTTCTTGTGGTGATAGTATTAGTTGTCTAATATTTCACTATATTTGTACATGTGCTTTCATACACGCAATTGGTTATGGACTGATTCATATTTGTTTCATGTATTTTTTCTTTAGAATCAATGTTTACTTGTTTCTTGCCATGTCAGTTATCTATTGAGAACTACTTTGCAATTAAATTTTGGCATGTTTTCTTTTATGAACATCTGACTGGGTTTTGGCTCACCGATCCTACTCGTGGCGTGCCCCATTTACTTGCTATTTAGACTTTTTTATATCTTTGTTTTTGGTTCGTCAATCTTGGGCTAATTTTTCTGTACTGATTGGTCATTTCACTGTTGCCTCCACTTCATCATCCTCTCATTCTAAAACTTAGAGTGGAAACACTTATGGTGATAGATGGGCCGACATATCGGATGGGGCTCCTATCCCAAACGGTGTGAAGTCTAATTGGGACATTTCACTGGGAATACCCCCTTGTTGTTGGCAGTACAATTTTTCCCATTAACATTTTGGTGCTAAAAGGAGGGCCAAATCACAAGCTGAGCCCATAGAGCCTGCAGTTAGTATCATATTAGTAAATGGATAATCCCCAAATTATTCTCTCGAGATTTTTATCAGATTTATCTGTTTCTCGATGCTCAATCCCCGATGAACCTCTATATCACTTTTCTTAGTTAAAATTCGATGGTGAGAATGGAATTTTTGTAACTGAGCACCTTTCGGATTTCCTTAATTTTTGTGAATATTACGGAATTGATGATGAATAAATATCTTGTTTTCTCTTCTACCTCACTCTTGAAGGTCACATTAGGCAATGGTGCCTCACGTTGCCAGCAACTTCCATCCATTCGTTCGGGCAACACACCAGTGAAGTTCAACAAGATTTTCATAGGTACGATTTTAAGAAGTTCAAGATGAGACCTCAAGAATCTCTAGAGGATTTTTATATTATATTTGTTAATCCTTGCTTTGAGTTCCTTGAAAGAGATGTCAATTGGGAATATTTAATTGAACAATTTTGACAAGTGGTTTTCATTTCCCTGCAACATGTTGCATCTACAACAAATCCCAATCCCAATTTCTATTATGAGGATCCTCAAGCTACTAGTCATTCATATTCTATCCCTGATATTTTCTTGTCCATATCTATGGGTTTGGAAAAAATTCAGGCCCCAAGGAGAAAAATACTATTTGTGACATTTCTCTTCCTCCTCTTGATCTCCTGCGTAATGGATTTTTGGTTGAAAATGATGATACATGCTTACGGGAAAATGAAATATGTTGAATCACCTATAAATATTTCATACACCCTATTGAATCAGAACTTGAAAACCATATTGGCCTAGCATATCTCCCTGTTGATGAAACCAATCTCAAGTCCACTAAACATTTTCCTGGGTCCAGTTCTAAATATCATTCACATATTAACAACGAACTAGGCCTTTTCCTGAATAAAGCTGATCACCTTGTAAAATACTTGGATCATGATGTGAAGGCAGGATCATTTGCCTCTCTGCATGACACGAATGTGCGAGGTGAAATTCCTTGTACGATTGGTACATTTCATCCATTATAACTCAAGATTCATTTCTTGAGTTTTCCACACCAGTAAATTCTTCAAATTATTCATAATTGTCTCATGCTAGTGTTGATGGCACTGATGAACACAAGGTTAATGTTTCACAATCATGTTAGAAAATAGATGAGTCCCTTATTTCCAATATCTTTCATCCACAATCTTTAAATTGTCAAGAAAATGACTACATGTCTCGGGAATCTCAAGATGTCTCCATTACTAATTGATCCCCATTTTTAACCCTAGAGGAGCCTAACATACCAGATACCCAACTTGATCAAATTGATGGCTCCAAAAATTCTGTGACGTTACACTGTTTGAAACATATTCACTCACGTCTAGGCTTGTCATTCGACGTTATCTTCACTCACGCCTGGGCTTGTCATTCGTACTCATCTAAGGACTCGCAGAAGCCACCAAAATTCGATGACCCACTTTTGATTATTCAGGACCCATCAGAAGTCATGTTAAAATTCATCTTCCATCGAAGTTTATCTTCGTTCTCACCATCCCTAAGGAGACTCGAAACAAGTCAAACTAGGGCTTTAATTAGGTTTCAAAACAGGTTCCCACATACCACACTCTCTCCCAAGATAATCATGCCGTATGTTAGCTCATCCGGGCAAGCATTTGAATCAAGTGATGTTTCCTTTGTTAACATATTTCTATCCCTCAATAGCTAATATGCAACAACCTATATACCCTAATTTATTCACTGTTAAACATTAATACATTTCTAATGTTTTTAATATTTTGCCCAATATAGGTCATGTAGTAAAGTACTTTCAACATGTGATGTTTTACAAACTCCTCTCTTATTTCACAAACCTAATAATATGTGATGAGCTTTCTTCATTTTTCTCATTGATGCATACTATTCCGATAATCACTACATGCACTTTTCTTTGTTTTATTTTACCTGCAACTAGTTGATATTTATTGCACATGGAATTACATTGCGTCATAAGCCTCATCTGTTGCATCACATTGTACACTTGACTCCTCGCATCATATGCACTGGTTATTGGCCTAGCTTGGAAATTTTCTATGTATTGTGTACCACTGCATGAGCCCTCATTGAACCCAGAGCCTTAAAATCCTCAGTGCCCCGAATCGACCTCTTACTCGTCCTTGCACATGTTTGAAGCCAGATGGATTTCTTTCACATCTTTGCACGCATTGAAAACCTAATAATATTTCTTAGTTTCCTTGTCATAATTACGAAAACCCTAACCCTATTTCTTGTGTGAGGTTGTGCTGGTTACCCCAAGAGGTAGCTTCCCTCATAACAGGTCATCAAAGTCACATTCTCAACATTATTCCTATGATTCTAATTCGTTATCCAGGGAGATATGAGTATATTTCTTGTGGGGAATCCTAATGAGCTTGAATGGCCTATATCCACAACCTGAGCCTTGTGCCCAGCATAGTCTTGAACATCTTAATGATTTGTTTTTCACGTTTTTACTGTGGGTGGGAGATGGGATGTGAAGGCTCGGCATGAGGGAAAACCCAAATTAGAATATCCTTCAGTTTCTCTCAAACAAGAAACAACCTCTCTTACCCGTAAAATAAGTTAGGATCCCTCATCCGCCCATGAAAAATAAGTGCCACGACCACATAAAAATAAGTGAAAAAGCAGATGAAACAAATAAGGGTAAGGGATTGAGAAAGGATTCCTCCATAGGGAAGCTAACGCAACGACTCCACTGGGGTATTCACCGGGCTCACTAGCAGCAAAGCAATGTTTGTGATTTCTTAAGTTGAATCCGCCGAGGTACTATACACCAAAGACATTTTTTAAAATTATGACTATAATAAGCCTGCTGCCTTTCTCTCTTATTCATCATCAAACTACCCGTGTGTGTGAATTTCTTCTTGGGTGTTTTCCGATTAAAAAATACCTATTCAAGGCACAAGGATTGGAAATATCTGTAAAGGTCAAGGTAATACAAGAGGCACCCACAACACCTGTTCAATTTTCCATTGCATCAATATCCAGACTCATATTATTGTAGGGACCTTCATAGAGATGCTAGATTCGACCAGTGGTTCACCAATTTTTGTAACTGCTACAACACCACCCAAAATTTTTTGTATATTCAAGATTTTGGGTCCCCCTCTTCTCGCTCAGCCCATTAAGGTTTCTCCCTAGCCTATAGTCGATTGATATACCCCCATGGACTATTCCTGTCCAACTCGGTCACTATGGCCATTCACACGATGCACACATTACCCACTTGTCCTGCTATCTCATGAATGTAATAAGGTTTGGGGATTTGCTGCTTCAAAGAGCATTGCAAGTCCCTCCATGGATTCAAATATATTTTTCCCCTATATTGTCGTGGTATCAACCTCGGACATGCTTGATATATTTCCAACCCCTTGAAAACCTTCTCACCATCATGACGAGATACTTTTGCTGCAATCACGCCATGTGTCGAGGTATCTTTTACAATAATTGTGATCTTGCATGTACTTGAGTGGAAGTCTATTTTTACGTTATATGCATGACATAGTTCCTTAGAAGCATTTCCACCATGGGTCATTTGGGCATTATATTTGGGTAGCCCACTAGGCTTGTGGTCCCATGTTAATTATTTTCAAATTTGGGGACATCATTCTCTAATATTAACCATGTGAAATTAATAAACTCATTAAACCGTCAAGCCCTTAGTTGGTTTCTCAGTATAAGTATTGTGTGTGCAAATAACATGCTTCAAAATACCTTGCTATGGTTATTTATATGATCCCTTATATGTGTCTCAAATAGGAGGATTTATTTCAACCTACTTATGAACTTGTCCGATAAAACGATTATTTATGCTATTGTTTCGCCATTCATAGGTATTTTAATAGATTTTCCTTGGCTACATATTAAGGAGCATGAAGTAGGGAAAATTCGTTTATTATGATGGTGATGGTTACTAAAAGCAAAGTTATCAGATATGGCTCTAAAATAATGATACATACATCAAGCCACGAACCATGTAAATGGAGACTCTAGTGTGGGCTAAATGGGAATATATCGCAAGGGCCTATCTCTTATGCCACATCACATGAAGTGTAGGTTGCCCAAGCATGCAATCGATGTAGTTCCTCATGCCCTAGTGATGGTTTTGGTGCTACACACAAAAAAATTGTAGTGCTAGCCACCTGGGAGATGGAGGAACACTAGAAAATCACTCGCATCAATTATTAACCTAATTTTTCCCACTGTAATGCATGGTTTCAAAGGGTGTCATAAACTAGCCTTCAGTCACTACCGAGAAAGTAGGAAGAAGGAATATATGAAACCCACAACTTATTTTTCGTTGTTGGTAGCATAATTGCATGTGCACCATTTGAAACGTTAGATGGTCCTTCCAAGAGTCTCACTCAATCTGCAATATGGACAATCTGTATGCCGCAGACTAGGTTAGATAGAGCGCACTTGAAGATCGCTAGTTCCGTCCAAAAAAGGGAAAACCTCCAGAGCTCTTGCTTCATCAATAGTGTAAGCCCCACACATCACATAAATCGTATTTGAACATGGGCCAGGGATATGTATCATCACCACGAACTCAATCACCTGAACTTTATGAAAATCCAGGCATAGAGTCATCGCAGGCACCACAACTCCCAAACTCATGAAGACAAACTCAGATAACAACAAGAAATACAACGCATGTCTTCATGCTAGCTTTGGTCAAATGCGACCATGCGAACTCCATAAGGCATGACCAGTCACGAGGTTGCACCACGGTGCAGTAGGGGAGATCACGGAATATGCGACCTTGCGACCTATCCTTTTCCTGTTTTAGTAAAATGCGACCCCTCCTCGGATGCGACCATGCAACCACTATGAGCCATGACCAATCGCTGGGTCACATCACAACCAAGCAGCAGACCTCATATATTATGCGACCTAGCCACCATTCCCTTGCTAGTTTTACTGAAACACGACCTCCCCTCAAATGCAATTGTGCAACCTACATAGAGCACACTATGTCCTGTAGCCTCCACTCATTCTCCGCTTGAACACTTAAATGATAGATGATTGTGTAAACAATATATAAAACCCATGTTATAGAAAAGTGCCCTGACGCATGAACTATGATGACGTGCTTGTTAAAGGGTAGATAGGACTATCATGAAAGTACCATATCACATTAAAGGCACTCACACAACTTATAGGTTACAAATTATATGAAAAGGGGAAACAAATGAGAGGTGATCACCATCACCAGCGATAAAGGGAAACTTGGCTAAGAAATCAAAATACTTGTAGCTCAAGGCTATGGATCCTTACTCATTCGATTATTATTTGTGATATTTAAAGTGTGTTTATATTGATTCCTTATGTATCGTTTTGTGTGCTTCCCGATTGAAGTGATGGATGGGAACGAGGTAAAGGTATAATCTAGTTTTTAGAGCGATATACCTTCGATTTCTCAAGACCAGGGGTCTATGTTTATCGATTTTCTCATTTTCAATAGCATGCCCATGGGCGGGGACCATGGCAGGGTAACTAGGAAAATATAACTCAGAAAAACCACATGCTTTAGCAGCACAGCTACACAAAAGGCAGAAGGGTGCATGAGAAAAGATAGGGTTTTCTCTGGCGAGCAAGGTAGATTCTTGAAAAAATCTAAGCACCTCACCATAACCTCAAAATCACATCTATCACCTGGTCACATGCGCAGTATTTATTTACAGGAAAATACATCCTGTTTTGCAAGTTATAAACTCACCAAAATCGCAAATAGCCCCAGGTCGCAGGTCGCAAATGACCCAGGTCACAGGTCGCAGATGATCTTGGGTCGCAGATCACAAATGTCCCAAGTCGCAAGCCAACCCAATAGGCGGGAAGACCAAGATTTAAGGGAAACTCAAGATTCATCTCATCCTATATGTACAGCTTCAGGAAATGATGAAGGGAATTTTATCACTTGACTTGAATCTAGCAGAAGATAACAGTTTTGTGCTTGAGAGGTGAAGGCACTCAGCTCTTAGTATCAAGAGGAGGGAGTTGTAGTCAGGCTAGAGTTTTGGTATCATGCATTGAGATGAATAGCCCATGTTCCACTATTGCGTTTTGAAGAGGGTAAAATATCTATTTGAAGTTGCAACAACATTAATATGTATTCTCCTTTTCTGGAATTGATTCGCATGGCTTCTTATGGTGATAGTATTAGATATCTAATAATTCACTATGTTTGTACATGTTCTTTCATACATGCAATTGGTTATGGACATATTCATAGTGGTTGCATGTACATTTACTTTCAAATCAATGTCTACTTGTTTCTTGCCATGTCAGTGATCTATTGTGAACTACTTTGCAATTAACTTCTGGCATGTTTTCTTTAATGAACATCTAACTGGGTTTTGGCTCACCGATCTCACTCATGGCATGCCCCTTTTACTTGCTCCTTATACTTGCTTATATATTTTTTTTTGGTTCATCAATTTTGGGCTGATTTTTCTTCACTGATTGATCATTTCACCATCGCCTCTGCTTCATCATCCTCCCATTTGACAACTGAGAGTGGAAACACTTATGATGGCAACCGAGCCCACATACTAGATGGGGCTCCTATCCCAAACAGTGTGAGCTCTAATTGGGACCTTTCATCGGGGAGACCCCCTTGTTTTCGACAACACAATTTTTCCCGTCCAAAATTTCATAGATCAAATATTGGACATATTAGCGTGGAAGGAGTATTTCTCATTTTTGGATGGTTTAAGTGATTACAAGAAAATTCAAGAAGTACCTGAAGACCAAGATAAATGATCCAAGTGGATATTGGCAGCTATCCTTGTATTCCACTTGGTCTGCCACCATTGTCTCTTTGAGTTTTTCAGTTTTGGCACAACTTACTATTTTTAGTAGTTTTTCGGGCCCTGAACTTATAGAGTTATTTTGAGGCCCTAAAAGAATTTTTTTTGGAAAACCGAGAGAAAGATGGGTCCATGGACTGATGTTTCTCACATTAAAATTTTTATTCCTCGGATAGATATTTCTAACGAGGTATGGTGAGCATCAAATAGAGATCGTATGACAAAGTTAAGTCATCGGGAAGTTGAAACACTAATTTACCCATACGGGGCCCATAGTTTTGGTGCTTCATCTCCTAGGGTTAGGGTTTTTGATGTTTAGGGTTTTCTATTATTTCTAAATAATAAATGGGCCCTCAAGCCTCATTTTGACACAATTCATAGGCTTATAGCCACCACATCTCTTCTCAGAGATAAGCTACCAGTGCCCTAGCTAGTTTATTTCCATTCTATCTGTAAGCAAATTTCAGTTCTTTGATATTAATGAAATGAAGTTTTATTTCCACTGCATATTTGTATTTATGGTTATATATGTATTATTTCGCATTCCTATGTAAATCTAGATTAGCAGTATTATAGAAGTCTGCTTTATCTCGATCCTTCTTTGCATGTCCCCAACGAGGTCGAGGTATAATGAATTAGGGCTCAATCTAGTTGAACCTTTGCAGGATCACCCCCGCAAACCCTGAAGGTTTCCCATGGGGGATGAAAAGAAAGTTCATTGAGCAGGAGATCCTATCAAAATATTTCTCGAGGAGGCCCTCGAAAAGCAAAGGAACTCGGTGATGGATAAATTTTCCCAGATCCTTCCACAACTACCCACTGGCAGTGCATCTGCATCCAACAGCCACTCTAGAGGCGCGAATCCATTTAAGGTACAAGTAGACTTTGACATTCCCATATTTGAGGGTAAAATAAATTCAAATATCGTAGATAGATGGTTGAATCTATTAGCAGGATATTTCTCGGTTCATGACTTTTCCGACCCGGAGAAGATTATTTTTAAACTCCTGAAAGCTACCCCCCATGTCAAGGACTGGTGGGAAACCTACTGTGAGAAAAAGGGCGAGATAGAACCCTCTCTTTTCTCATCCATATGCACTTGTTACTATTTCCTAGATGCCATGAAGGAACAATACTCTCCTGGGGGAAGGTATGAGGACAAGTACATACAATGGACCATGTTGTGGGAACAAAGGGATCAATATGTGGATGAGATGACGAATCTATTCCATACCTTGCACACAAAGTTTGGTATCAAATATTCGAAGAAAAATTTCGTGCTAAATTATCATATTTTTCTGCACATATGCATTTAGGAGGAAATGAAGTTCCTCGACATATCCTCACTTGGTACGAGATATCGATATGCTGCCAAGATTGAGCATAAATTTAAATAAATGAAGTGAGACTTTGGATCTACGAATCAAAAGAAAAGGAAAGGTTCCCCCAAACTGCAGAAAAAAGGAAAAAGCCAAGGCATGGTGGCCAAAGACATCCTTCCATAGCTGCAAGAAAATAACAACACCACGAACCCAAATAAGGACACGGGAAAGTCGTTGGTGCCTGAGATGAGAGTTTCTAAATTAGATGCATGATTTGACTCTGAATTAGAACTTGAAAAGGGGAATGAAAAAGGGAAATATATTACTGATGCAGAGCCCAATGCCATTGTTACCACTATGAAGATACAGAATGAGGAACTGGAGATCCAGAGGAGGAGGAGCGTCTCTTCCACTCCCAAATGTGGGTAAAGGGTTCCTTTCTATAGTTCATTGTTAACAATGGGAGCCAAAAGAACCTCATTTTAGTGTATGTCGTGAATTGGTTGGGGTTACCAACCATAGCACACCCACAACCATACACCATTGGTTGGCTTCATGAAGGATTAGATCTCCATATCAGCCAACAATGCCACCTTCCCTACAACATCAAGCCCTTCACGGATGAGGTATTATGTGACATTTCTCCTCTTGATGTTTGTGATGTATTATTATTCTAACCATACTTGTGGAAGTGACATGATGTGTATGGGTCTGGGCCTCATGTTGTTATTATTACTTTGGGAAATAAGTTGTAGAGGATACCAGAGGTACCACCGCCTACTGGTATCTCTTTGGTTACTACAAAACAATGTATTAAGCTCATTTCAAAAACCAGGAAATTTTTTTCTAATAATCTGCCCCTAGGGCAAGAATAATACTGTCGCCACGACCTCCAGACAGGGCTCCTCTGCATGAAAACAACAAATGGACAAGGTTTTGGAGGAGTACGGGGACATATTCACCTCACCCACAGGGCTGCCTCTACACTATCAGGTCAAGCACCCCATTGATCTGACCCCAGGTGTGTTGCTACCTAATGGATCAATCTATCAGCACTTTTTCTGGAGAACGATGAAATCAAGAGGCAAATTCAGGAGCTACTGTAGAAAGGTCACATCTGTCCTAGTTCATCGCCCTGTGGGAGCCTGATTGTGTTGTTATAACAGAAGGATGGGACATGGGGAGTTTGTATTTACTATCAGGTGCTGAAAAATATCACTATCTAGAATAGGTATCTGATCCTATGGATTGATGACCTTCTAGATAAACTCAAAGGGGAAAAATATTTCAGCAAGATTGACTTGAATTCTAGGTATCACCAGGTACCAATCGAACCCTCCTATGTGTGGAAGATTGCGTTCAAATCCAAGGAGGGCCTTTTCAAATGGTTGGTCATGCCTTTTGGGTTGATGAATGCTCCCGCAACCTCCATGAGGTTGATGGATGACATCCTGTCACCATTCACCAACTCATTTGTAGTTGTGTACTTGGATGACATTTTGATCTTCAGCTAGACTTGGGAAGAGCACCTCCCTCACATCTGACAAGTCCTCCAAACACTATGGCAACACAAGATGTGTGCCAATTTGGAGAGTTCAGTTTTGGCATGACCCGGATTCAATATCTGGGATACATTATTAATGAAAGGGGGATCCATGTAGATCCAACCAAGATCCAACTCATTCGGGATTGGCCAAATCTAACCACTCTAATAGAACTTTTCAGATTTTCGGGTCTTCCTAATTTCTATCACAGGTTCATGTTGGGATTCTCTCATATCACTTGTCTCTTGAGTCAAGTCACCAAGGGAGGAGCGAAAGCCAAATTATTTGGGTAGGAATCTCAACAGAAGGTCATCGTAGAATTGAAACATCTCCTTTTTTATGCCCGAGTGATCACATTACCAAACTTGCAACAACCATTCGAGATTGAGATAGATGCCTCTGACTATTATATTGGGGTAGTTCTTGCTCAATAGGGGCATCTAGTGGCATATCATAGTGAGACATTGTCCAACACAGTCCTCAAGTATCCCACTTATCACAAAGAAATGTATTCCATTGTGCAACCTTGTCAACAATGGAAGCATTACATTTTTGGGAAGGAAACAATCATCCACAAATACCACCGACCCACTGTAGTTCATAAAGACATAAGGGATATTGTAGAATGATTGTCATCAGAAGTGGTCCACATATCTACAATAGTTTCATTTCAACATTAAGTAAAAGAAGGGTAGCATCAATAATTTTTCAAAGTGTCTCATCCAACCACCGATCGTGATGCTAACCACTATTCTCAACTCTTATGGGCACGAGACTTCTTATTTCCCGCTTCTCTATAAGGGAGATCCAGAATTTGGCCACACATACAAGGCACTCTTGGGGGGTACGAAAGTTCCAAATTTTCACCTCCAATATGCACTGTTATGTTACCTGGGACAACTTTGTGTTAATTCAAGTGAGCATGCCAAGATGAAATGGGAAGCACACTACAGTCGATTCGTTGGGTATTTCAGGGTCAAGAAAACAGTGGCAGTGCTGCAGAATTATTTCTATTGGCCAAACCTTTGACAAGATGACGGGAAGTACATCAGATCCTGCATTGCTTGTACCATTTTCAAACTGACCATCAATAATAAAGGCCTCTATAATCCACTACCTACCCCTATTCAACCTTGGAAATCCATATCCATGGATTACAGGTCGGGCCTTCCTTCTAATAAGCATGGAAATCACCATGTTTTCGTGGTTGTCGATAGATTCTCAAAGATGGCCATTCTGGCGGCCTACAAGAAGAATATCATAGCAAATTCCATAGAAAAATTTTTCTTTGAACAAGTGTGGGTGCACTTTGGGATTCAAAAATCTATGATCTAATATCGGGACAACAGGTTCCTCAACACATTTTGGTCCAGCCTCTGGTCAATGTTGGACTCCAAGCTCACTGAGTCCACAACTTTCCATCCCTAAACTAATGTCCAGACATACATCATCAATAGGATGATTGTACACATTATTTGCATGTACAATTCAAATCATCCACACACATGGGATGAGAGCTTCCCCTATGTACAACACTGTTATAATTGGGCTCTCCATAGGTCAACTGGCTATATCCCCTTTCAGGTGGGCTTGGGATTTCAGCCACTATGTCCCATTGACGTAGCCATGCCATTCACGGCTACTTAGGCCGATTCAACTCATTTACAGTCTAAATCTGACAAAGAAAATAGCTTCATCGAGCACATTCAACACATCCACAAAAAATTTCATGACATATTGGACAGATCCAATGCTAAGTACAAGCAATGAAATGATCAACATCGGGTGCCACACAACTTCCAGGTGGGAGACAAAGTGTGGCTACATTTGCAGAATGAGCGCCTCACTGGACACCACTGCAAGCTTCGCCTATTCTGATATGGGTCATACACCATCACCAAGGCTATAGGGAATAGTGCATTCTAGCTCATTATTCCACCATTCCCTGGTATGCACCCAATATTCAATGTGGACCGCCTTCGTCCCTACTTCCCACCTCTACTAGACACCTTTGACATTGCAGAACAACTCACACCAACAAAGTTAAACCCAAAATTCATGGAACAGGATACCACATATTGTATCATGGACATGCAAATCAAGAGAAATCGCCAACAGAAGATCCAACTATATCGAGTTGTCAAAGCTGGCCAACTCATGCACCAAGGAAAGTGGTTCACCAAGGACCAAGTTTAGCGGAAGTTTCCTCATCTCATGGAGGAACTCAACGCAATGGGAAAAATTGATTCCTAAGGGGGGAGGAATGATATAGGTATATATTAGTGGCCATCCATCTATTCCACTTGGGGCCCCACCATTGTCTCTTTCATTTTTTCAGTTTTGGCACAACTTACTATTTTTAGCAGTTTTCCAATTCCTGAACTTTTGGAGCCATTTTGAGGCCCTAAAGGAAATTCTTTGGGAAACCGAAGAGAAACATGGGTCCATGTTTCTCACATAAAATTTTTTATTCCTTGGATAGATATTTATAACGAGTTATGTCACGCATCAAACGAAGATTGTACGCCAAAGTTACGTCCTCAGGAAGTTGAAACAACAATTTACCCAAACGGGCCCCATAGTTTTGGTGCTTCATCTCCTAGGTTAATGGTTTTGCATGTTTATGGTTTTCCATTGTTTATAAATAATAAATAATCCCTTTAGCCTAATTTTAACATAGTTCAGAGGCCTGTAGCTGCCACATCTCTTCTTAGAGATAAGCTACCAATGCCCTAGCTAGTTTATTTCCATTTTGTCTGTAAGAAAATTTTAGTTCTTTGATATTAATGAAATGAAGTGTTATTTCCACTGCATGTTTTCATTTATGGTTATATGTGTATTATTTTGCATTCCTTCATAAATCCAAATCAATAAAACCACATTCAACTGTCTATGGGGAACCTATGGTTACAGAGTACTTCTTTTCCGATTGTGCAATGCACCTGCAACAATCCAGAGGGTAGTATTAGGAATTTTATCTTATCTAATATATGATTATGTGGAAGTATATATGGATGATTTTATAGTTTATGGAGATTTATTTGAAGAGGCTCTTGAAAACATGGAAAAGGTTATTAAAATATACAAAGAAGCAAATATTTTAGTAAGCCATGAAAAATTCTTTATGATTTTCACTCAAGGAATTGTTTTATGACATCACATTTCAAGGGATGGAATTAAAGTAGACTCATCTAATGTTAATTTCATCTCCAAATTATCAATTCCAAGTTGTGAAAAGGATGTTATAATCTTTCCAGGATTTACAGGGTACTATAGAAGATTTATAGAAAATTTCACCAAAATAGCATCTCCACGCTTCAAATTGGTTACCAAAGATTGTGAATTTAGTTGGAATCCTGATTTCCAATTGGTTTTTTAAACTTTAAAAGAAAAATTTTCTTAAGCACCCATCTTAAGAGGTCCAAATTGGAAAATAAAATTTCACATTTCAACAGGTGCTTCAGATACCACTATGGGAGTTGTACTACGACAAAAATATTTGATCCCTGTGCCATCTATTGGGCTTCCCATGTTTTTGCAAGTTTGGGAATACCAAAATATAAGACAACATCAAAACCACTTTGGGACCTCAGGATCTAGCCCTCTTGGGTTTGGAGAGGGATCTCTCTATAAGGCAAAGATATATGTCTTTGAAGTTTAGTTTCAAGATATTAGGCTAGTTATAGGAAAAGGGATAGTTGTTTTTTTTTTTTTTTTTTGGTTGTTGGGAAACATGAATGAAGGGTTCAATATAAGATGAAGGTGAGCAAAGAAGGTTTCTAGGCAAAAGGGAGATAATTCAAAGAACACTCGAGACCATTGGGCAATGGATTCATAAAAGGGTTTACTTGCTATTCGATATCCAAGGCTTTCAATTGGGCTAGTCATCTAAAACAAAGGATCTTAAAGATGATAGTGCAGTATGAAATGATTAAAGAATGAAGGGGAATGACAAGGAAACCTCCAAGGTGACCACTTAGGAATCAGATCTAGGGACAGGACATGCCATTAAACACCTATGATCTGCCCCTAAAAGGATAACTCTTTAGACAACAAGAAACACTTGAGATTTAAACATAAAGGTGAAGCCTGAGATCAGAGAAAGACTTTAAACTTTCACTGCTTCGACATTCAACTTAAGGGAACTTAGAAAGGTTCAATTGATTGAAAAAGAGCCTAGTGAGATAGAATCAACATTCTAAACTCCCAATATCCCAATTATTTTAGTTAAAACCTAACAAGAACATCTAATAACAGATTCATAAATTCATACATCAGTTAGCAGTGAATAACAACTACTACACTGGTTAAATTATCTTGAATTAGTTCTCAGATAACACAATCGGTAGAAAAAATCAAAGATAAGAAGAGTAGGAGAATTAGGGTACCATGCAAGCGTATATCCTAAGCCATATTTCTGATTCTTACTAGAGAAATGAAGTGTAATGAATTACAGAAGGAAAACAGAGACACAGGTAGAACACATCACCGCTGCTTTAAATCACGATCCAAAGAAATGTGCTTGTCATGTTAAGGAGCAACACCAGTCATATACAACATTGTCCAACAGCTTGATATTCAGGCTGAAATCATCTCCTCAGCCTATATTACAACTTTACACACATAACTATATCTAAAGGGAAACAACTTACAATTCTCAGATATTCGATCAACAACCAACAACAACCTTTACAATGTGTTTTTCTTGAGTTCTTATAGCTGAAAGAGAGGTAGAGGAGGTAGATAGAAATTTTAATGAAACATTAAAATAGAGGAAAAGGAATGGCTTGAGGCCCATTTTGTCTTAATGTATATGCATTGATCTTCAGTACTCTTTGGAATAAAGAGTGGTCTTCGACAGGCTAATAGTAACTCTAGGTATTTTCTTTGATGTACTTTTGGTTGCAGTACTCTGCTAATAATAAAAAGGCAGATTAATGACTTTCAAGTCTTCCATACTGCCTAACAAATTCTCTGGCAACATTATGACTTTCTGTCAGAGTGGAGATCTTCTCAGGAACTCGATGTAGAATAAAAAACAGTATGGGACTTGTCCTTTCATGGGAATGAACCTTTTGCTGATGTGAATCACTGATAATACTATTTTATGCACTTTAGGCCTCATTAGGCCTTCTGTTTTAATCACGAGGTCTTCAAAATGGTACATTCGCTCTCTGATCATTGAATTAGGGCTTAAAATCTTTAAAAACATCCTTAAAACCTCTTAATTCTTCACTGATACTATTTACCACTTCATTGACTGTCTCTATCTATGGAAATGTAATTTTAATGGCCCTGGAGGTTTTACAGAGTTAAACACTGGTTATTTAATGAAATATTTCATTCCAACACCTTCCCAGGCATTTTATCTGCAATCTTAGGCTCTGAAAATGGCCTTCTCTGTGCTCTGTGTCACTATGACAATGAATGTGAGCAATGGCAATTTCCACTGCCTGTAACCCTGCATAAGGACACAACCAATGTTAAGAAATCCATGCAATAAGGAGGTTAATTCTATGGAGGATCGTGGGAATGGAAGCGCAACAATGGAATCAATGGCTATAGTGGAGGAAACGGTAAAAAATGCTGCGTAATGGCGAGAGAATGGTCTGGTGGATGTCTAAGGGAGGAATGGATATGGATCATCCGATTAGATCTGGTGGACATGATAAACAATGGTGTTTTACTGATGGACTGACTTTAGAAGGTTAGGTGATATGCAATAAACTTTAATTTAGAACATTAAATTTTTAACTTTGGCAAAATACAAAGGGAAATGATGAAAAATCAGTGAAATCTAACCTTGAGTGGTGGGACAGGCATGGGCGGAGGGCGATTTAATAAGGACTGTTAGATCTCAGGAGGAGATCAACAGCTGAGATGACCCGATGCAATGCTATGGTAGCGCAATGAAAAACATGAATGGAATGCGAGGTGTAATGAGGTTCGTTGATCTATATAGATCAACGGTCAGGAGCTTCAGATGGGCTTTCGGGAACAAAAGTGGGGAAGTGGTTTTTAGAAGGAAAACCATTGTTTTCGCGTTGAAATGAAGCGGTTTAGAATTTTTCCCAAAATCACGCGATATGGTCCACCGCTCGACACGTGGAAAAATGAAATTTCCTATCGCGTGATTTCTAACTGTTAAAGCCCGGACACTAAATTTGCACGATATGGATGCTGGCCGTTGGATCTGGGACCATGAGATCAGATGGTGGGAGGAGGATCATGATATGGGAATGTGTGCGGTGAGTAAGGTGGGGTCAAGTCGATGGTGGTTTCAATGTGGGATGTTGGATCAGCACGATGGACGGTCGAGATTGAAAGTGGGAAAGCGAGGACAGAGGGGAAGTTTAATGATCGGTGAGAATCCTGGTCGTTGGATCCTTGGGATCGACGGTGAAGATTTAAAGAGGAAGTGGAGGTGAAAGGTTCAAATAAATGAGCGGGAGAAAGGAGGGCCGTCAGATCAAGAAGGATGGACGACTACGATTCAATCGGAGTCGAAGGAGGCAAGGGGCCAAAACTCCGATGGGTTGATGAAGCGATTGTGTATGGACCGTTGGATCGGTGGCAGATCAACGGCTGCGATTGGATTGGGGGTGACCAATCAGGGAACAAGGGGCAGAGTGAGATAAAATCCTAGCCGTTGGTTCTTGTGGATTCAACGGCCAATATCCAATCGGGGATCAGCCAATCGGGGAATCGGAGGGTGGCAAAATAACAAGTTCCGATTGGTGATGGGCGTGGCGGTGCGATGGCCATTGGATTAAAGGGGAATCAATGGTGGAGATGGAAATTGGAGGTTTACAAAGTGATGAGGTGAAGGTGTGTTGAAGCAAGTGCAGATCGTCAGATCTTTGTATATTGATGACTGGTAATGCTCTCGAGGCCAACATAACAAAACACCATTGCACCGGGAGATTTTTGTTTTACAAAGAAACACGCTGCATTCCAACTCTCCGATGCAATAAGATATTTATGGTTTAGCACTTGGTTTCATGGTGGGGAAGTGGTTAAGGGGCTGGCCGAAAAGGGGCTAAGCATGTTATATGGTAAAAAATGGGTTTTTGGGTTAAAAAAAGAGTTTTCTAAGGCTGAATCAGAGGTTCCGGTAGAGGGAAAAAAAGATTTTCTCACCAAATGATGGGATTCACATGGTTTAAAAAGAGGACTTAGATAGTTTGGGAGGCTTAGGAAGGGATTTTGGGGGTCAAAGGGGAAACTTTGAGAAGGGAAAAAAGGGGTAAAATGGGGAATTTTGCAGGGATACAAGGGGAAAATGGAGGCTTTTCTGAGCATAATGTTTTCATAGACAGTGAGGATATCTTGATGGAAATAGCAGTGAAGATATTTTCAAAGGCAAAGGACAGACAGAGGCTTCAAGAATGAGATATTTTCATAGGAAATGTATCTCTTGAAGGCTCAAAAAAATATTTAGCCACCTGTTTGCTTGACAAAAAAGATTATAGGTGGCTAACAATGGCTCCACATGGGGATGGCATCTTCTTGAAGGTGTCAAGAACTTAAGAAATATTATTTGGGAAGTAGGCTAGATGCCTGATCCTTGAACCATCTTCTCTTCTTTGATTCAGCTGTTATAAAAATGATGAATATTAATCAGCAGAAAAAATTCCCCAAACAATCTACCTACCCATCCTACAATCCTAACATTTTTCTTCAAGGTGCATTTGAATTTGCAGACCTTCTATATCATTTTTTTATTGAAAGTAGAAAACAAACTAGTCTAATTCTACCCTTATTCCTCCATGAGACCATATTAAACTGTTGACCTCATAGCTTCTCTACCTAATCTAATATCTGCTAGGATTAAACTTTCTAGCAAATTTCTTTCTCTACATTCTACAACAAAAATTTAAAAATAGTCAAACCAGGATTAGATAGTGTGGTTTGCTGTTGATCCATGGCATAAAGATAGCTGCACATGAACTAAAATTGCAGAAACTTAAAAAAAAAATCTGGAAGGCTTGAAATCTAAAAAATTTGAAGCATTCTTCTTTTCTTTGTGACTCAAATTTTGAGCTTGTTAGAGTCACTTTCTTCTTCACTTCAACTCTAGTTTTGGGCTTGTTAGAGCTGATTCTTCTTTCTTCTTTGCTGGTTCATATTTTGAGCATATTAGAACCGGCTTCTTTATTTCCTGTGGCTCAGGTTTTGATCATGTTAGAGCCAATCTTTTGCACTTCAGAGGTTCATGTTTTTAGCATGTCTAAACCCCTCTTTTTCTCTTTTTTGAAACATTTTCTCTTTTTCTTTGAAAACAAAACACAACAATGGTATTTACAATGGAAATGAAAACTGTAAAATGGAAATCAACAGTAGTAATGCTTGAGCATCCTGCCATTGACATGACCCCCAAACAGATCTATACCATCTAGCTCTTGCAGAAGAAAGGAATTTGGACCAATGGTGGATTGGATGATGTAAGGACCCTACCAGAAACTGTCAAAGTTGCCATGCTTTCCTTTGTCTTCTCTCCTAGAGTCCCACTTAAGAACTCTATCTCCAATTTTGAAGTCACAAGCTTTTGTTCTCTTATTAAACAACTTCTTTATATTTTCCTGAACTTTCAGAGCTCTGTTATAGACTTCTTATTTTGTTTGTTTGAGATGAATTGTTTGATTTATCCTCCTTACCATACTGTCCTCTTCTGTCTGAATCTCTTGGACTAGTTTAATCACTAGTACCCCTACACTGGTAGGAAACATTGCCTTTGTTCCATAAACAAGCTGATATGGTGACATTCCAATGGATTTCTTTGTTGTTATTCTATCAGCCCACAAAGCATTCACTACCTTGTTATGCCAAGATTTCTTATTCTCTTCAAGAAGTTTTTCGATGATGGTCACCAAGCTCTTGTTTGATGATTCAGCTAACCCATTACCTTCTAGGTAATAAGCAGTTGCATGACCGAGTGCTATCTAATACCTGTGACAAAAATTAGTCATTTTCTTGAATCAAAAAGTGGTAGCATTATCAGTGATTATCTTTCTTGGGCAGCCAAATCTAGAGAGGATGTGGTCTTCTAGGAACTTAACGATAAAAAAATATGTGGCATTCCTAGAAGGTATGGCCTCTATCCATTTTTTGAAGTAGTTTGTGGCTGTAAGGATCCACTTGTGTTGTGCAAAAGAAGCAGGGTGTATTTCTCCTATGAAATCTAGGCCCCATTGTTGAAAGGGAGCCTCAACAGTAATGGGTTGTAATGGTAAAGGGAGGAGCTTTATTTTTCCCTAAAAAATATGGAACTTATGGCAGAAAATTATCATTTTATGAATTTCATTGAAAAGTGTAGGCCAATAATAGCCAGCTCTGAGTATTTTGTTAGCAGTGCCTTTCTAGTTCAAATGGCCTCCACACTCTCCTGCATGGAACTCCTGTTTGATCCCCTCTACTTCAATTTCAGGAAAACATTTAAGTAATAGACCATTTGCATTTTTCTAGTATAAACATTCATTCAGTATGCAATAGTTTCTGGCTTTTAACATTAGGAATCTACCCTTAGTCTTTGATAAATTAGGAGGGGCATTGAGGTTTTTTAGTACATATAGGATATCAGAATACCAAGGGCAGTTTTGAAATTTTTCTTCAACTGTAGGATCAGGAAATACTTCATGTTCATCGAGGGCATCTACCATGTTTATGTCAAGGGCTTGCAAGTTTGATTTAGCCATTAGTTGAGCTAAGCCCTAACCTTTGATCAGTTTTGTGGGATTTATTTCCACATCATACTCTAATATTACAACAATCCATTTTCCCCTCTTTCCATCGGGATCCTGGGACAAAATGTCTTTTACCACTATGTTAGGCACGTAGGCAATGATGTGAGAATGCAGTATATACACCCTAAAGTCTTTCAAGGCCTTTAGTTTTCCATTATTTTATATTTCAAAGGTGCATCCCTCAGAGCCTTGCTGAAGAAAGTGATAGGTTGTTCCATTCCCTCTGGATTTTTCTGCAGCATAACTATAGCCACTGTATGCTTGGAGGCAAAGGAGAATATCAGGAAATATTTTGAGAAATCTGGGCTAATTAGGACAGGTGCCCGGGTGAGTGCAAGTTTAACTAATTCAAAATATGTTTTAGCCTCTACAATCCACTTAACCCCTACACCCTTTTTTAGCATGTTTGTCATATCCCTGAGGTGCTTAGCTAAGTTGGGAATAAACCTCCTTAAGAAGTTAATTTTCGCAATAAAGGACTACAACTCTTTTATTTTTCTCGGGTGTGTGATCTGCAGTATCCCCTCAACTCTTTGCGGGTCTATCTTAATTACCTTCTCTGATATAATATGGCCAAGAAGCTTACCTTCTTGAAGCCCAAATACAGTTTTCTTGCGATTTAAAGATAAACCGAACCTTCTACATTTTTCAAAAACTCTTCTAAGATGTTTTAGGTGCTCCTCATTAGTCTTTGAATAGACTATTATGTCATCCAGATAGATGACAATGAAGTTCCCTATTTCCTCCAAAAAGGCTATGTCCATTGCTCGTTTGAAGGTCGCACCAACGGTCATTAGTCCAAAAGGCAATTTTACGTATATAAAAGTGCCCCATGGAGTGGTGAAAGCTGTCTTGAGTTGGTCTTCTAGGAGTACTAAAACTTGGTTATAACCTAAAAAACCATCTAACAGGGAGATCCTTTTTGAGCCAACTACCCTCTGTAGGATGTGTTCCATCTTTGGTAAAGGGTAATTATCTTTAAGTGAAGCTCTGTTAAGGTTCTTGAAATCGATGCACAGTCTAACCTCACTTGTCTTCTTTCTCACAGCTACAAGGTTGTAGACCCAATCGAAAAACCTCACTGGCACTATAATTCCTACCTCATACATCTTCTTGATTTCCTTTCCGACTAGAGGTAATTGTTTCAGGTTAATTCTGCGAAGTTTCTGTCTGAAAGGTTTTTCGTTATCTTTCAGTGGGATGTTGTGCTGTATAATTTTTGTATCATAGGCCTTTAAGTCCTCGTATCTCTAGGAAAACACATCAATGAACTCTTTAAATAAATCTATATATTTCTTTTTCATGTCTGCGGGCAAGGAATTAGCCAATTTAATCATCTTAGGCTTATCTCTAGTGCCTATGTTGCATTCCTTGACATCTGAGTCTGAATGTTCTATAGTGGGTTTCTTTGCTACGCCGTCAAAATAAAAAAGGTCCTCTAAACGTGCCAGTCCTCTGGGTATATGTAACACCTCCCAAATTTTTTTTTTTTTTTTTTTCTCTTTCTGGTGTTTCCACTTGTAGGTGTTTGTTTGTTCATTCCATCTATTCCTTTTAGGTGTCTATTTATTCCACCAACTCATTTGTCTTTCTACATTAAAATTAATTTAAACCTTAATTTATATAAGAAGTAACAACCCCTAACTGTTATTGTTTGAGTATGAGGTGGTACCCCTGTTGTTATTATCAAGGGAACCCCTTAACCCTTTTCCACGGTCATGGGCAACATTCATATCTATATACAAAATAGATGTATCAATATCTTTTTAATACCATGATCGACTTACATATATACTTATATGTATTAACAATATCTTTTTATTTTCATGCTTGACTATCGTATACAGATGAATATATGTATCTACATTCACATAAAACTTATATATTTCATAGTGTCACCAAGGTCGATCGTACATTACTGTTGACGGGTAATGTTAAAGGTATATAGTTAGGTTAATATTGAAGGAGAAACGATTTACGTTTACGCTAACTGTGTGATAAGCAGCTACGCGTAGGTGCGAGCTCAACTCTGACCTCGATACCATACCCACCGATTCCTGGTGGAAGAATGTAGTGATGACCCCGCATGTGATTTTTCTGTATTAGTACTTGAAGCGCGGTTTCAGTTAATGTTTACCATACCGAAACCCTAACGTGCATTTGACGTTAATATTTTGGTGGAGGTTTTTTTTTTCACGCATCTCTGACCTGTTGACCTTACAATGCGCAGGTGGGTACTTCCTGCCGCGTCTCCTGCAGAGTTATGGAGAATTTGTACACGGCAACCCGTCGTTTCAAGACTTGCAGGTTCCTGGAGCACGCTAACTGAGCTTTGCTGTCAAAAGAAGAGTACTATTAGGGTCGCGCCTGGCATGTCTTCAACACCTGCTGGAGAAGTAGTGGGTGAGAAATCTTATCAGCCGGATCAATTGATTTTTCCGCCGAATATTTAGGTTTGCAGGTACATCGACAAGGATTAAAAAAATGTAAACCCTCACGGCCGGGTACCCAGGTTTTCGTTCGAGGAACTGGTCATAATCCCCCTCGGGATTTTGTAGGGCTCGGGAGCCTCGAGGGCTAAGGCATAAACGCCTGTGAGGGGTTTACTCTTCCAATGCCCGGCTATTTACCTGTTCCGCTCGTCTGCGTTCCGTGGTTCCGTGTTCATTTGAGTGCGGACTGCTCTGATGCGTCGAATGGATTCTCTGGTCAATTCTGCCGGAGATCTGTTTTTCTTGAGTTGGTGTGATACATTCATATGAACCATTTCAGGATTTACAGCGTAGGTATATTAATATTTCTGGATTTTTAACTCAAGTTTTATGTATTCTGCCAGGTTCTGAGTTGCAGCGCTAGGGTAGGTCTTCCCCTCCGGGCGAAACATCATGTTTTCATTCGAAGGGTGATCTGCTTACAGTGTTCACAGTTTCTCTTTTTTTTTTATATACCGTGATTATTGGAGGTATTATACAACTAATGCTCAGCGTTTCCTTCACGTGTCGTGATTCAGGCTCCAGACGGTTTCGAGGTGCGAGTTCCTCTTTTCCCCAATTCCCCGAAGGGTCGATGGAGAGGTCGTTCTGGCTATCGGTTCTATTCGTGCTCAAGATTGTTCCAGCAACGTTTGGAGTTATGCGTTCGCGTCGGCATGAGCAGAATGGAGTTGTCTACGTCTGGAGTTAATCTATTGCTGGGTTCCCATCGTTTGAGTGTTTTATCGTTTAACTCGCCCTATACTCGCATCTCCTTAACTCATTAAAATCTGATTCGCCGGTTGCTACAGGAACGGGTCTTATTCGACTTAATGCAATTGTTTGTAGTCGGTCGGGTTACAAGGCTCAGTTTACCTCGAGCGGCCGATCTGAATATAATTGTTCCTGTGTGTAGCATTTTTCATAACTTTGTATCATAGTTGTATCAGTTTCTGTTTACTACTTGCGTTTACGTACTTTTCCGTGTATATACAGTTTCTAAGAAACTCGATATACGATCTTTGCTTCTGGTTTACTTCACTTGAATCCACTTTGTAACATTGGTTTTTCGAAATGATATTGTGCTATGCGCTAATAGAATTCCACTGGCAGAAGAAACCACGACCTATTCGTGGTGTGAAAGGTGTGGAAGTTGTCGTCGATTTGTTCCGCCGCAGCGCTCAACAGAATTCAACGTTGCCACGCTGGTATGGTTTGACCTAAGATGGTCCACTATAGATAGTTTCCCTGTTAAATATTATTTACGCTCAACCCTTCTTAGCATAAGTCCAAGGGTTAACTACTTATTAATGTATCGCTAATTGGCTAGATGAGGATACCTGTATTAGATGAGTCATGTGCTGCAATTTTTATTTAACCTCTTTTCTCCTTGGAGCAATGTTAACAGGAGACGTGAACTTCGCTCTCGGCACCTGCGATATTTTTTTTTTCACTCCTATATATGAATACATCGCAGGCAATGGTAAACGAGCTTTTGGATTTGCTCACAGCGTCTGTATAGTTGTGGGTATTCATTGTTCTTTCAACTCTCGTTTCATTAATTATCGCTCATTAGTGAATTTAACTCGCATAGGCCAATAAACTTAATCGGTGCAGACCGACCCCTTTTTTTTTCTTGTACAATGTCCGCTAGAAATTAATCCATTGACTATTATATTCCAAGAGTTGTGGGAACCTCTCACGTTATGGTTAATCTATTCTTATGATCCGTATTCCAAAGTTTAAAATAGTTTTAGAAATGATATATATATCTTTAGGCGGCATGTGAAATCGTTTACACCTTTATATATATACATTTTTTTTTCGTTACCCCTATGTATATGGGTTTTTAGGTAGTGCTTACATAGGGGATTCTTACTTGTAATGTAATTTTTTTGGACTACACTACTCGAATCAATATTTAAAGATGAATTTTAAAAATACAAGCTATGCCTTGATAGATGTTGGAATGATCTTGTAAAGTAGAGTTACATTTATCTTTTTTGTTTTCGGCACATCTAAAGGACTAAAAGAACTTAAGTATAAATTGAAATCTTTTGTTATGCTACTTGCCTTCAAAGATTTAGGATAAATTTCAAAATGCCATATAACCATTTATAATTGTTATATCAAACAGATAGAGTAGAAGTATTTTTTTTCTATACAATTTGGAAAAGTCATATTCAAATGTCTTGCTTTCAACTGGTTGTATTTATGCCATATAACTTTAGTACTTCTATAATGGTTCTCTAGCATACACATAAGCATGTAATATCCCATTTGTGTCTACAGGAACAAAACAATTAATTTCTCATCTGTAGAGGTTAAGTAACTTCAGATTTAAACCAACATTGGTTTAGAGATTCTGGAGTTTCTACTCTATAGACTTTCTGGTCTACAACTAAACAAAATCTAGAAGGTGAATGCCTAAGGATAGATTCTGTTAAATGTAGTACCAAATTTTCCTCATTTTCATGAAATTCAATTTTATATGTAGCCAATTCATACTGTAATAAGACATAATGGCAAGAATTTCAGAACATACCACAATCTGCAAAATGACCAACCTCCCAACCTTAGAATCCTCTTTATCTCCCAGGATTCACCCCTGAGCAGAGATCACCTCCTAGAACAGATCAACCTCTGATCTGCTTAGGAGCAGCTTATTTAAGCTTATAATTCCCCAAAGCATGTTTCTAATTCTGCGTCCAGAATAACAGGATGCTTTCTTTCCTGTTTAGCCTAGGCTTCCCATCTTGGGATTCTTTAAAGCTGCTTTAAGCTTTTCCTCAGCTTTTCCAGCTTTTTCTCACCTCTTCCCAACTACTCCTCTTCATTGGGTAAATTTAGATTCCTCCTCAAATCTAAATTAATTTCTTTCAAGGATTTTTTTGAAAGATTTTTGGGGATTTGTTGCCTTATCCATCCTCATGGATTTGGCAAGTGATATCAAATTCTCTTTTTGGTCAAAATGCACAATCATTTTATTTATTTCCTCAAATAAAATATGTAAATACATTCACACCATACTCATCCCTTGGGGTCCACCCCCTTAGGATTAAAGTTCAAATGTCCATCTTTAAAATTTCAACACACAATTTTGGGGTATTACATATTCCCCCTCTGAAAATAAACACCGTCCTCGGTGTTGTTATTCAAATACTAGAGTTTATTTAAACAAAAATGGATATTTCTCCATCATTTCATCTTCCCTTTCCCAGGTGTCTTCCTTAGCAGTAAAGTGCTTCCACTGCACTTTTACTCTGGCCACTGTTCTATTTCTCAACTCAATTTCTTCCCGCTCCAATATTTGAAGCGGTTCTGGCAGAAACTCCCCTTCTGGTTCCACCTGTACAACATTCCAATCAATTATGTGAGAAGCATCATGCACATATCTTTTTAATAATGAAACATGAAATACATTATGCACTCTAACATGGGGTGGTAAGGCCAGCTTGTAAGCCACTGGTCCCACCCTTTCTAACACCTCAAAAGGCCCACAATATCTAGGTGCTAGTTTTGCACAACTTCCAGCATAAAGTGTGCTCTTTTTGGGTTTGATGCGTAAATACACATGATCCCCTTCTTTAAATTCTCGGTGCACCCTTTTCTTATCAGCATAGCTCTTCTGGCGATCTTGTGCTGTCTTGATATTTCTTTGTATCCGTTTAACAACTCTTTCCATCTCTTGTAGTGCATCTGGTCCCAACACCAATTTATCCTCTGGCTGACTCCAGCTCATGGGAGTACGGCACTTTCTCCCATAGAGTGCCTCAAATGGACTCATCTTAATAGAGGATTGGTAGCTATTGTTATAGGCAAACTCAGCTAAATGCAGATACTCTTCCCATTTTGATGGCCTATCCATCACATACATTCTCAGCATATCTTCTAAAATTTGGTTTGTCCTTTCTGTTTGCCCATCTGTTTGAGGATGGTAAGCAGTACTAAAATTCAGCTTAGTACCCATTCCTGCAAACAATCCTTTCCAAAATGTTGCTGTGAACTTGGCATCCCGATCTGAGACAATCACCTTGGGCACTCCATGAAGTCTTACTATCTCTTTCAGGAAAACATGTGCTACCTGAGCTGTTCTGAAAGTAGATTTCACTGGTATAAAGTGAGCAGATTTTGTGAGAGTGTCCACTACTACCATTACTGAATCATGCTGATATTGGTTTTTGGGTAATCCGGTTATAAAATCCATGGAAACTGTGTCCCATTTCCATTCTGCAATTGGCAGGGGATTTAAAAGCCCTACTGGATGTTGATGCTCACCTTTGACCAGTTGACATTCCATACACCTACTTAGATACTCGGCCACATCTCTCTTCATTCTTGGCCATAACAACTTATTTTTCAAGGTTGTTAACATATTTTGATATCCGGGATGTCCTGCATAGGGCTGTTTATGATATTCATCTAGAATTTCTCTTTTCAATGACTCTATATTTGGAATATACAACCTGTTTTGATAATAGAGCAGCCCTTGTGGGGTTTTAGTGTAATCTGTTTTATCCCTTGTCTGTAATTTCACCAAGAGTGCTTCATAGTTGGGATCTTGACTTGCTGCTTTTACCACCAATTCCTCTATCTCCATCTGAGCACTACTCCCAATGTTGTTTACATGTTGGCAAGCATTCCTACTTAAGGCATCAACAACTTTATTTTCTTTCCCTTTGATATGTTTTATGTCCATATCAAATTCACTTAGAAAAGACAGCCATCTGGCTTGTCTTGCATTCAGGTCAGTTTGGGAGAAAAAATATTTGAGACTAATATGATCAGTCATCAAAGTGAACTTTTTCCCCAGCAGATAGTGCCTCCGCATTTTTAAAGCATGAATAACAGCTGCAAATTCCAGATCATATGCACTGTAATTTTGTTCATGAGTTTTCAATTTCCTAGACTCATAGGCAATAACTGAATTTTCTTGCAATAGGACTCCTCCTAGCCCCTCTCTGCAAGCATCTGTACATACCACAAACTCTTTATCAGGATCAGCAATTTTTAATATAGGAGCTGAAATAAGTTTCTGTTTCAATTGTTCGAAACTGTTTTGACATTTCTCAGTCCACACAAACTTAACACCCTTCCTTTGTAATGAGGTTATGGGATTTGCTATAGCAGAAAATCTCTCCACAAATCTGCGATAATAGCCGGCAATTCCCATAAATGATCTTACTGCTGAGACATCAGTGGGGACTGGCCATTCTTTAATAGCTTTTACCTTTTCAGGGTCAACTGCCAGCCCTTTTTCAGAAATTATATGACCCAGATATTGAATTTTATCTCTATAAAATTCACATTTGCTGAACTTGGCATATAGCTGGTTTTCTTTTAACGTCTGCAATACTATTCTCAGATGTTCCTTATGTTCATCTTCATTTTTAGAATAGACTAAGATATCATCTATGAACACAAGAACAAATTTTTCCAAATACTTATTCAACACACTGTTCATCAGACACATAAAGGTGGCAGGGGCATTTGTCAAACCAAAAGGTAGGACTACAAATTCGTAATGCCCATACCTGGTTCGAAATGTTGTTTTTCTGATGTCTTCTTCTTTAATTCTGAGCTGGTGATACCCAGTCCTTAAGTCTATCTTGGAAAAGACTGAAGCCCCTCTCACTTGATCAAACAGATCATCAATTCTAGGAAGTGGATATCTATTTTTAATAGTCAACTTATTCAGTTGACGATAATCAATGCACATCCTAAAAGTTCCATCCTTCTTTTTCACAAATCAAAACCGGGGCTCCCCAAGGAGACACACTTGGTCTAATATACCCTTTATCTAACAGTTCCTGTAATTGCATTTTCAGTTCCATTAGTTCAGGAGGGCTCATTCGATAAGGTGCTCGGGAAACAGGTGCTGCTCCTGGTACCAAATCTATTGAAAAATCGATCTCTCTTTTGGGGGGGAGATGAGGGATTTCCTTCGGAAAAACTTCCTTAAATTCTCTAATGACCGGTATAGCATCCGGTAACTCTTCCTCAGTTTGCTGTTCTATTTCTTCTACATGCACTGCATAGACTTGGTATCCTTTTCTAGCTGTTCTTTTCAATTGCAAGGCTGATATTTGTCTAACTGAAATGGGTTTTTGTTTCCCTCTTAGTGTAAAAGGTTTCCCTTCCTCATCCACACAATGTAGAGTTTTATCCCAGCAGTTCATCAGGGCTTTCTTCTTTTCTAGCCAATCCATTCCTAACAGTAAATCATAGGATCCTAATGGCAATATGTTCAGATTTACTTCTGTTGGGAATCCATTTAATTGTATTGCTGTTTTGGGCAACTTATGTGTGACTTTTCTCTTAGTTCCAGTGGCCAGCTGTACCAACCATGACTGCTGAAATTTTTCAGGTTTAATTTTACATTTTCCTACAATTCCAGGACTAATGTAACTCAAAGAAGCACCTGGATCAATCAAAACAGTAATGGGTAGGTCAGAAATCTTACCGTCCATTTCCACCATTGTTGCTTGATGTTCGCCCGTCGATTCTCCAGGGCCGCACCGATGGTTGGTATGTTTCGGCTATGGTCAACGTTGTTGCCTCCGCTCTCGCTGATCATATGAATATTTCGGGATGGGGACAATTCCTCATCATATGGGGGTTCTCCATACTCTAACATTTCAAAGGTTCCTTCATTCGATCGGTCTTCCTTTTATTGTTCCTTTCTATCGTTCTTAAAACCCACTTCTGAGTCTGAATGTTCTATAGTGGGTTTCTTTGCTACGCCGTCAAAATAAAAAAGGTCCTCTAAACGTGCCAGTCCTCTGGGTATACTCTTATTTTTTCACTACAACACCTCTATTTCTTTTTTTTCTATGTTCTTGTATTAGTCAAAGTGTTTATTTCTACGTTATGCGGTGATCTTTCTTCGTCAGGGGGCTTTTCACTCAGGCAGCTTTCATCGGATTTAGATTCTAGATCAGAGAATTCAAACTCGTTCCTGCCAATCAGGAAATCCTATATCTGCTTGTCGCCCTAAAAGACCTGCCAATATTTCTCATTATCAGGCACTGCAGGTCTATATTTTGTCTGAATGATGATTTTTTTGTCACTAGGAGACTTATGATATGAACTAGCTATGCAGGCTAATCCATTTGCAATTATGTTCTGACTCCTAGGAACAAACACAAGTTCATATTCTACAAAGGTTTTCAGTAAATCCATAACATAATTCTTGTACGCTCTCAATCTAGGGTGTTTTGTAGTATACTCTCCATTCACTTGTTTTATGATTAACTCAGAGTCTCCGTGTACAGCTATCCTTCAGGCTCCTAGTTTTTTCAACAGATTCAGGCCCAGGATGAGAACCTCATACTCTGCGATATTGTTAGTACATTTGAAGTTCAGATTGAAGGCATGACTCTCATCATAGTCACTCTCGGTGTTATGTAACCATACTCCCACTCTTGCAGTCTTTCTAGTGCAAGACCCATCAAAATTCATTCTCCATAAGGTATTTTTTTCAGGTTTGTCATCATTTTACTCCCTAACATTGGTTTCATTGTTATGTTGTAATATGGGGTCTACATCATGGTGTGGAGTGTTTTTTTCTTCATGATGTGTATGTAGTTCCAAAAAATGACCAGTCAGTTGTTTGTAGTCTTGGTTTTGTTTACTCTGATTTTTAGGTTCAGTGCACTTTCCAAAGGTTTCTTCTTCATTTTATTCTATGTCTAGAGTGGCCATTATGTTGAAATCTATGGGCTCTACTCTATTGTTTGCATATCTATCTTCTAGCTCTGGTTTGTCTATGAATTCATCGTTGGGAAGGATTCAGAGTACAGAGGTGAATTTTCAGGCTTTTCAGGGCTGCTAACCATGAACTTCATTTGTGCCTCTCTATACAGTCTCCTAAGGTGGTTAAAGACAGGGATTGTGGCATATGACCCATCCATCTGCATTGCACCTTGAATCTTGGCTCCCCATGACCTGGACAACAGCATGCCATACTTATGTGGCACATCTGCCACTACAACGTCCATAACCATGCATTTTGCTGGAATCTGGGTCACGTTCACACAAAGGTCTTTGATTAGGCCAAGGCACTTCACTCTTCTTGAGTCAAATGAATATAAAAATTTATATGGGTTTTCTCTAGGCCTAACCTCTCCATAACTACCTTAGGCATTAGGTTGTGTGATGCCCCAGAGTCATGCATTTCAATGTGAAGGATCTTTTCATGGATATTGAGGCTGATATAAAAAGGATATAATACCCCTTCCTGAAACTTCCCTTCTATCTTTGGACCAAATAGAAGGGCTGGTTGGTCATCATTTAGATTGACAGTGTCACTTTTTTCACCTAGATTTAAAGCTTTCAAAATTTTTCCTTTATATACATCCTGAGTGGCCAGATCAAAGAGTGGGACAGAGATTTTAATTTTAGCAATCTCTCCAAATTGAAGGGAGATTGAATCTTCGTAAGACTCAACTATGTTTTGTTAGCCACTACTTTAGTGGCAGAATCAGGGTGTTGATTCTCACTATGTACAGTATTTGTAGCTGTTTTATCAGGAGCATTAGCTGCAATGCTAGTGCTGCTAGTTTGTTGACTTTGTTTATCAGTATTTTGGCTGTCTTTTTCTTTGTTCTTCCCAAAACTCTCAGCTGCTAATTTATTACTTTTAGCAGTCACCTTAGGAGTTTTCTCAAGCCTTTTCTTAATGGTAATCTCAAAAGCTTTTGGTTTGGAAGTGTCTAAGCTCTTTTTTCTTCTAAGTTCATACTGTTCTCTGACCTGCATGATGGCATTTTCAAATCCTAGCCTATAATCCTCATATTCTAACATTTCCTCATCCCAATGTGAGTATGTGGACTGATTGTCTTCTATGGAATAGTTGTGGATTGAGTTTTCTATTTCCAACATGTTTATTGTGGTTCCCTCAGACTCTTCTATTATCCCCTCATCCTCATCAAGAAATTTCTCTTGAAATGGGGGTATGACTTGTTGATCGGGAAACTTTAACCGTTTGGGGACTGCTTCCCCAAAAGTCTCCGGTCTCCGATTTGGTTTCTCGTTTCCGATTACTAACCGGACAAACCATTTTCTCCATCATTTTCTCTAGCCTTTCTGTTGAGCCTCAAGATTTTACTTTCTTTCACCTTAATTTACCTCATTTTCCTTTTTCCATTGTTATCCTAGACCCAATTGATCAATGAATTTAGCTAAAATTACTTTTAGAATGATTAACATGATCAATTAAGTTAAGTTTTGTGATTTTTGTCATTGTAATGCATTTTGACCGAACTAGTCGCAGACGTGCACATTCCATACTTAACCGGCAATTTCGCAACTGTTTCATGTTTGGGTATGTTCCGTGTGGCCTCTCAAGAAAAACCGCATATGGGCAAATTACACGTCATGTCTACATTGTTCATTGCTCACCATGAAGGAAGAAACGAATTCTGGATATGGTTTTGGTACGTGGGAACACATTTAAGAAGGCAAACTTCTAATAGGACTTTCTTAGTCCAGATGTCCTTTTCCTTTTTACACAGCCACTTCAAGAGTCCTAATGTGATTTTGATAAGGAAATACAATGATCCTGGAATTGTTGCAAGTTCTGTTATGTACATTTGTTATAAAAACACTTGGGAAACCGAGAGCTAGGCTAGATTTTGTTTCCAGATTTTGCTCAGATTTTGTGCTACATTTCTGAAGACGCAGATTGCTCTGTTCAAGCTATTTCACCTTTAATGAAGAATTCAGTGTTGTTTTGAAAAGCGTTGAGTTGATTTGGTGTTAGATTCCGTCTGGTGGTAGAGGGCCCCTGCCTCCTGCACGGTTTTAATTGCGTAATTTAGATAAGTATCCTAGCTGCCTTTACGTTTTTGAAGTTTGAATTCGTAATTATTTTCATTAGCTACTATAGTTATACTCATTCTAAAAACTCTTCTAAAAGAAGAAGCTCTTCCAAAATATCATGATAATGAATGGGAAATGGCTATAGTATTGTAGGATTTAATTGCAATCTCTTTTTTTCACCATCACAGCTATACTTATGCTAAGTACTCTTCCAAAAGAAGAAACTCTTCCAAAAAATCCTTATAATGTCTTAAGCATGATTGTGATCTGGAACGTTTCAGTTGTGTGTTTGCACTAAGTACCATAGCTGTTCTTGCTCTTAAAATGCTTTTCCAAAATATCATAATGATGGGTAGGAGATAGCTATGATATCTTAGATTTTAATTGCTTTCAGTCTTTATGTTTGCATTTGCACTAAATTGTACAGTTAGGATTGTTCTAAGAAAATCTTCCAAAATAATAATCACATGGGACAAACAAACTGTATAATTCCATAGAATAATGCATGATAGCCTAGTTAGGATACTCCGAAGTTTAATTGCACCTAATTCATGCTTAGTTATTTTGTTTTAAGTTTGACAATGACTTGGTAGTTCAGCACTGTTTTAGATTAGTGACATCTTAAGTTCAGCTTTTTAGCTTCACTCATTAGCATTTGTACTCCACATTCATTTGTCATTCAATCGCATATTAGATTACATTAGTTGTTAAACTTAACAATACGGCCTTCATTATTTACAAAATCTCTTCTTGTTTCAAATTTATAATTGATTCATAACCATATGAACAGAAGACAGTATCATTTCAAGGCCTGAGGTACTTTTGCAACTTCTTTACTACTTCATAAACAGAGCCTTTCCTCAAAATACTATTTTAAAAAGAAATCTATAACTCTTGGGCAAGGTTTAGTGATGATTAACTAAGTTGCATAATAGAGTTAGGAACTAGTCTTATAGTAGAGATCTTATGATGGTATCAATTTTTTCCTCCAAATATCCTTCAACAAATCTCTAATCATGGATAAAATGTTGCATCATTATAAGCTAGTTGTTTAATTGTTTAGTTAGGAGAATTTTCATACTTAGCTAACCATTTCTCAAGCACTCTCTCAAAATACCTTTGATGAAAGAATTGGACAAGTTGAGTTTATGTTTGAATCATTTCCTTAAAAGTCATTATCAAGCTTTGTTTCTGCTTAGTCATAGTTTAGATTTGATTCTGTTTCAATATTTTCATTTGCATTTTTCATTTGTCATCAACCAATTAGGCTTCACTCTGTTTTTAACCAGTAGCTTCTTTCCACTAGCTTTCTAGTCATTTTCCTTGTAAACATAAAACTACCAAAAAGACCAAAAAAATCATAAATCATCACAAAAGACCAAAAACATCATAAAACACTAAACACAATGCATTAAGAGACAAACACCTAGGCACATACGGTGCACTTCACTTCAGCAGTTTACCAACCCTCGGGTTGATAATTAAATGAACTCAATATAGAGACCAGATTGAGACCAAAACATTTTACGTCAATACGGAAGTGAAAACTAGGTAACCTTTGTTTCTTAACATCCAAAAACAATTTTATGTGTAGGGAGAGAGATTCAAGGGGAAGATTTATAAGCAGCAGAGGTAGAAGTTTGATTTCTAGAACACAACTTGTTTCATCTAGATCCAGAGCTAGTACACCTTCAACTCAAACCCATCTTCCATCCTCCCTTGATCCTGGACTTCTAGAAGATCTAAGGTCAACTATTCCATTACAGAAACCTTCCACTTCATCCACTGAACCTGCCATAGAAGAAGATCTAAAGACTCCTAGTAGGGATACAAATCTTTCCACTTCCACAGGAGAGTCAATCATGGCAGAAGAAGGAGGAGGAGGAGTCTTTAATGGAGAACACACACTATTTGGAGGTAGAGGTAGAGGTAGAGGAGAAGGAGGTAGAGGAGAAGGAGGTAGAGGTGCAGATGGAGGAAGAGGTAGAATAGGAAGCTCCTTTGGGTTCCCTATAATTGATGAAGAAACCAATACAACCATGAAAAACATTTCACCCTCTGTCCTTCCAAACTTCTATGGACTTAAAACTGAAGATCCTGAAACCTTCTTATTTGAATTTGAAGTGTTGTGTAGAACTTATGACTACTTACAAGATGCTCAAAAACTGAAATTATTCCCTTCAACCTTGAAAGGAGCAGCATTGAAGTGGTTTATGAGTCTAATCAGCAGTTCTATTAGAACATGGGAAGACATGAAACAAGCATTTCTAGAGAGGTATTTGGATTATTGTATGCCGGTTAATCATAAGGAAGAAGTGTTCAAGATGTTACAAAAAGAAGATGAAAATTTGGAAGATTTGTTGGAGAGATTTAATTACAACATCAAAAGAGCAAAAATGGGAAACCTAGATCAAGACACCTTAAAATCTCTTTTGTTGAAAACAATTAGGGATGAATGGTTGGATATCCTTAACATGATGGGAAAAGGGGATATATCACAGCTCACATTACCTGAAATATCTGAGTTATGTATCAACCTTTCTAGAGGGAAATATAAAACTGCCAAAGGTCCAAGAGATCCTGCTCTTGCAAGGGCAAGTAAATCTGCTTCTGGGACAGTAAGTAGATCAGAAATAGGACACATGCTTGATGATTTTAAATCTAACATCTTAGGGAGTCTTAGTGAACAAATAGACACCCTCAAGATACAAAACAAGCAAAAGGCTGAATCTGATGCCTTGGCAATGTTTTGTCCCAAATGTAGAAAGAAACATGCCTTGAGAGAGTGTCCTTTGGATGTAAAAGATGTAGAAACCTGTGTTATTTGTTCTGAAAAACATGAAACCAAGAATTTTCCTTCTCTTCCTGGTCTCAAAGTTGTCTTTCAGGAGGAAACTCCTACAGATTCCACAGAGTCTCTCAATTTTGTATCTAGAAGACCTTGGCAGGGACCTCAAACACAAGGATTCCATGATCAAATGTATAATCAACCTCCACCTTGGAATTCTTGGCAGCAACCTTGGCCCCAATTTCAAAATCAATCTCAATATTGGGCACAAGGAACACAAATTCCATATGGAAGATACTCTCCATACTATCAGTATCCACCATCCTATCCACCATACCCACATTTTTATCCTCAAAATCCTCAACAAAATTTTCCTCAAAATATTCAACAAAATTTTCAACAAAGTCCTCAACAACATCATCAGAACCAACCACATCAAAATCAACCACTCCCATTACCATTTCCTCAAAAATCAAATCAATTTCCTGCTCAACCCATACCAAACCCCAATAATAAAAATCCTCAGAACAGATACATGATAGAAGGCCAACAGTTTCCAACTTATTTAATTACTCCTCTAGACCTTAGTGATGTTCAACTTAGGTCTGGAAGAATACTTGAAAAGAGGAAACCTTCTGTGATTATACAAGAACAAGATAACTCTGAGGAAGACTCTCTACGGGTGAATAAAATTCTTGAGGAAGATACATCCTTTCAAGACCCAAACACTGAAAAATTAAAGCAAAAAGATCCAATAAATTCAACTCCTGTATTAGAGCAACCATCTACATCTACTTCTATACCTCCCTTTCCGGAAAGATTACAAATTGATAGAGGTGTAGAAAAACAAATCATGGTGCCTAATTATGATTTCTTAGATGAATTGAAAAATGTTTGCATTAAAATTCCATTATTGCAAGCCATCAAGGAAATCCCAATTTTAGCCAAAACAATAAAGGAGTTGAGTATGAAGAAAACAAGAAAAAGAATAAGAGAAACCAAGAAAATTCAACTGGTAGGACAAATAGCAGACATTATGATGGGTAAGATTACTATTCCAAAGTACCTTGACCCAGGAAATCCAATTGTCAAAATCCACATCAATGGAATTGAAATTCAAAACACACTCATTGACTTAGGAGCAGCAATAAATATCATGAGTAGACAAATCATGGACAAACTGAAACTTCCTAATCTTCTCTTTACACCCACACTATTACAATTAGCAGATAGATCTGTGATTAGACCATATGGGGTAATAGAAGACATTCCAGTGTCCCTAGATTCTTGGGAGTACCCTGTGGATTTCATGATCCTAACTCCTAAGAATAATCTAGGAGGCCATCATGTTATATTAGGAAGACCTTGGTTGGCTACAGCTGATGCTTTTATTAGTTGTAGATCCGGTGATATGTATATCTCTGATGGTAGTTCAACTAATAAATTCACTTTATATCCTCCAGCTAGGACAATTACAGATTTAGATGACACTCAATGGATAGAGGATGAAGAAGATTTACAACCTCTCTTCACAATTTCAGAAATTAGTGAAGATAATCAAATTCTGAATACTCTAGAAAATTTTGAATCCTCTCCAGAACACAAACATAAATCATTTCAAGAGGGATCCAATATTGATTTTTTGTCATCAAGGCAGATGTCTCTTCATTCTATGGACAAATTTGGCAACTCTACAAGTGAGATTTTTCCAGGCAAAACTTTGAACATAAACAAGAACCTAGAAAAATCTCAACAAGAAGAGTTAGTCAAAGTATTACAGAGACATTCTTCTGCATATGCATGGGAGTACACCGACATGAAAGGGATAAGCCCCAAGACTTGCACTCATCACATCTATATAGAGGAAAATTGCAAACCAATCAGACAACCTCAAAGACGGATGAATCCAAATCTTAGGGAAATTGCTAAAGAAGAATTGCAAAAATTGTTAAATGTCAATTTCATCTATCCCATTTCAGATAGTCAGTGGGTCTCTCCTTTGGTAATTGTGCCAAAGAAAAATGGAAAATGGAGGGTATGTGTTGACTACCGAGAACTAAACAAAGCTACTCTTAAAGACCATTTTCCCTTACCTTTCATAGATCAAGTGTTAGATACATTAGCTGGCAAAAAGTACTTCTCATTCTTAGATGGGTTTAGTGGTTACAACCAAATCCAAGTAACAGTTGAAGATCAAGACAAAACCACATTTACCTATCCTTGGGGTACTTATGCTTACTGAGTATTTCCATTTGGATTATGCAATGCACCTGCAACATTCCAAAGGGAAGTATTAGGAATTTTTTCAGATCTAATACATGATTGTGTAGAGGTGTACATGGATGATTTCACAGTTTATGGAAACTCATTTGAAGAAGCTTTAGAAAATTTGGAAAAAGTTTTAAAGAGATGTCAGGAAGCAAATATTTCACTTAGTCATGAAAAATATTTTATGATGTTTACTGAAGGTATTTTTTTAGGGCATCACATTTCAGGGGATGGGATTAGAGTTGATGAGTCAAAAGTTGAAGTCATCTCTAACTTATATATTCCAAGTTGTCAAAGAGATGTTAGAAGTTTTCTAGGATTTACAGGATATTATCGAAGATTTATAGAAAACTTCACCAAGATAGCATCTCCACTCTTCAAATTACTTACCAAAGATTGTGAATTCAAATGGACTTCTGATTGCCAGTTAGCTTTTGAAACCCTGAAAACCAAAATTTCTAAAGCACCTATATTAAGGGGACCTAACTGGAAGTTACCTTTTCATATCTCCACAGATGCCTCCGATATAGCTCTAGGAGCAGTATTGGGGCAGAAAGACTTGATTCCTTATGTCATCTATTATACCAGTAGAAATTTGACTCCTGCAGAGTTAAACTATACTGTAACTGAAAAACAGTTTTTAGTTGTTGTTCATGCCATAAAAAAATTTAGACACTATATAACAGGCTATGAAACTTTTGTTCACACTGATCATTCTGCAATTAGATATTTAATGAACAAATCAATTACTAATGGCAGAGTTATAAGATGATTATTTCTCTTACAAGAATTCAATATTACCATTCTAGATAGGCCTGGAAAAAAAAACACAGTAGCTGATTTTCTATCTAGACTCCAAAATATCAAAGATGACACTCCAGTTGAAGATCAATTTCCTGATGACTATCTTTTTGCAATCTCTACTCAAACTCCATGGTTTGCTGATATTGCTAATTATTTAGTTTCAGGAAAATTTCCTTCAATAATGAATGCAAGGGATAAAAGAAAAATCATTTATGACAGTGCAAAATATTCATGGGTTGCTAATGAGTTGTACAAGACAGGTCCAGATTTGATCATTAGAAGGTGTGTTCGTGAAGATGAGATGCCTGAGATTCTCAAAGCATGTCATGATGAACCTTGTGGCGGACACTTTGCTGATAAGAGGACAGCTTATAAGATCCTTAATTTAGGATATTATTGGCCATCCTTGTTTAAATATGCTAAAGAGTATGTCAAAAGGTGTGACAGTTGCCAAAGAGTAGGGAAACCTTCTCCTTCAGGTAAAATTCCATTACAACCTCAGGTACATATTGAACCTTTTGAAAAATGGGATTTGGATTTTGTAGGACCTATTAGTCCTCCATCAAGACAGAAAAGATATATATTAGTTTTTACTGATTATGTTACTAAATGGGTAGAAGCCAAGCCATTACTTGTTGCTAATGAATCATCTGTAGTTACTTTTCTTTTTGAGGATATTTTTACTCGTTTTCGTGTCCCAAGGGAAATTGTTACAGATCAAGGAGCTCAATTTACATCAAGGCTAGTGGAGAAAATGATGGAGAGGTACAAAATCGGGCATAGAAAATCTACTCCCTATCATCCACAATAAAATGGTCAAGTGGAGTCTACCAATAAAGTTATTGAAGGAATCCTAACAAAGACTGTCCATTTACATAGAAAATATTTGGTGGATAGGCTTCCTGAAGCCTTGTGGGCCTATAGAACTACATGGAGAAACACAACAGGCCATACTCCTTATGAGCTTGTTTATGGAAAGAAAGTTTTGTTTCCCATAGAGTTCCAAATTCAAGCCTTCAAAATGGCAATTCAGTTAGGACTTGATTTGACGGAGGCACAGAAGCATAGATTGGAGCAAATTAATGAATTGGATGAGATCAGACAAGATGCAGTTCAGAAAACAAGTCTAGTCCAACAACAAAGGGCTAGATGTCATGACAAGTACATCAAAGAGAAGAAATTCAAATAAGGTGACTGGGCTCTCTTGTTTGATTCAAAATTCAAGGATTTTCAAGGTAAATTTCAGACACATTGGCTTGGGGCCATATGAAGTTGTTGAAATTTTTGATAATGGGGCAGTAAAAATCAGAACTATAGATGAAGAAGTGGTCACTTTTCTTGTGAATGGTCATAGATTGAAGTTGTATCACAAACCACTCTCAAGATAAGAATTTGTCTAGAATTTCCAAGAAAGAAGTGATGTGAAGTTAATGAAGAAGAATCTTTCTTCTTCATCAACTTGATTGAATTTTCTGAAGCATTTCTTTTGAAAAAAAAAATATATATAAATAAATAAATAAATAAACAAATAAAAGTATAAACATGAAAACCAATCACTGATTGGCATGTTTATACAGAAAAGATAGGGTGAAAATCAGAGTCTCTCTGACACTCTAACTTTTCCATTTTGTTTTTGCAAGCAGCTGTTACAAAATCATAAGTTCAGATCCATAGTGCTTATGATCCATCTCATTTCATTTCACTCCATTCACTTATCCATCCATATTCCATTTCATTCATTCAGTCATACTCTACTTCATTCCATATTTCATTCATCCCATTCCATACTCCATTCCCCTCATTTTCATGTCAAAATTTAAAGGCTGATGTCTTACTGCAAATGAATAATACATGTCATGGATTGCAGGGCAGTTCTTATGTTCTTTCACTCCATTTCATAAACTGAATCCATTCCATTTCATCATCCACTTCATACATATCATGTCTCATCATCCATATTCATTCATACCATATAACATTTCACTTATATTCCAAAAGCACTCCATTCCATGATTAAAATACTCTACAGGTACATTCTGCATCTTAACAGACATTTTGCAGCTGATCAGACTTTCCGCAGCCAGACAGTCATTCCGCAGCTACAAATCCTGAAGGCATTAGTCAGCAGACATTAGAATTGCAACAAAATGATCCAATGTATCCATGAATAAGAATAATCAAGAAGAATTATGAAGACTCTTCCAAAGGTGAACAAAGAAGACAAAGACTACAAAAATCAAATGAAAAGCAGAGGTAATAAGTTTAGATTATAATGGAATTTCATAAAGTTTAGCATAGTTTTAGCTATGAATTATTCGAAAAAGTTGTTTTAATTATTTTTATTGATCATGACCAAAATACCCTCCACAAACTTTGGATTAAAGTCTCTCATTTCAAATTCCATACTCGACATCATTTAAGCAGTTAAAATGGCTGAACTGTTTAATTTCTTCACGTCACCCAACCAAATCATTCAATGATGATTTTCTTTTCCGTTGTAAAAATATCCGCCGTCTTTTCAACCATTAATTCGTTTCCTCCACCTCACTCCATTTACTCATTCCGTAACTACTTCCATCACTCCATTCTGTAGCCAGCACTTCATTCCGCAAAATAGAGATATTCCTATCACCGTGAGCAGAGAAAAGGGTATATCAGTTTGAATATCAAAGCCCTATCACCGTGAACAGAGATTAAGCATTATCACTGTAAACACAGAGGTATAGTAGTGTGGAATTTGAAGTCATTTTTCACCGGGAGACAGAGGTATAGCAGTGAAGAATTTGAAGCCATTTGTTACCAGGAGAAAGAGGTATAGCAGTGTGGAATTCGAAACCATTATCACCAAGAGACAAAGATATATCAGTGAGGAGTTTGAAGCCATTGTCACTGTCAACCAGAGGCATATCAGTCCGAAGTTTGAAGCCATTGTCACTATAACGCAGAGGTATATCATTCTGAAGTTTGAAGCCATTGTCATTAAGAACCTGAGGCATATCAATTCGAAGGTGAAATTTATTGTTTCCGTGGGTAGAAAGAGTATTAATCTTAACATTGAAGAAACAATTATGGGTTTCATTGTAAGAACTGAACCAGTGGGTATAAAATACCTAGAAGGCTACCCTCAATGTAAAGAAATGTTGCAACAGATAGGATGGCTACAATTTCTTGAGAATTTTAATGGCTTCCACAAATAAGTCACTAAAACATTTGCAAGATCATTTCAAGGAGCTGAGTTTGAAGTGGGGGATGTTAAATTCACTGTCACTGAAGTTTTCATTGCAAAATCTACGGGATTGCTTAGAAATGGAGAGAGATGGTTCAAAAACAGAGAATTCCATAATGAATCCTGGAAGCAAGTTATAAAATCACCAGGTATGGATATCACTGTGTTTAAGAAAGGAATTCCAAGTTCTGCCTTGAAAAATAAATGGAGAAACATACTGCTTATTCTGCAAAAATTTATTACATGTGAGGGTAGATATGGCACATTTTATGTTTACCACATTAGACTGATAGTGCATTTTCTGGGGGAAGACTTAAACCTACCCTATTTCTTGCTTCAAAGTTTGAAAAAGATGGCTTCTTGTGTTCAAAGAAGGGTTCAATTTTTAGAGACAACTCTATATCATCATGGCTTGGTTAAAATTTTTATTGAACACCATTTAGCCAAAACAAATGATACTTGGGACAATTTCTTGATAAGAAATCATTTTGAAGAGACAAAAGAGCCCTCACCTGAACAACAATCTACAAGGAGAAGCAGAAAATGGAGAGCTTCAAAAATTGAAATTGACAAAACAGTCCAGGAAAGTAGTGAGGAAATCATCTTAGAGAAGTTGACTCAAATCAATAGACAACTTAAGAAAGAGAAGGTAATCAGGAAATCTGCCATAGAGAAAGGAGAGGGATCTTCCCAGCCAAGAAGAAGCCATAGACTAAAGGAGAAACTAAGGAAAAATCAAATCAAACAAACAGGGGTGATAAATATAGAAGATGAGGAAACATCTATTGAAGAAGATGTTGAAGAGGATTTTAATGAAGGAACCCCTGAAATTGACCCTGCTCAGCAAGAAGTCTATGACTATGTTGAAACTTTGGAAAGGAAAGCTTCAAAGAGTAGAGAGAGAACCCCTAGTCCTCCACTGTCCGAAATAGATGTGTTAAGAAGGGATAGGTATGAGTTGGAAATACTTAATAGACACATCAAAAATGAGAATGACATTCTAAAGGAACAAGTCAAACTCAAAACTGTTATGAACTCAACCTTATCCCTACATATAGACAAAGTGGAAAAGGCTAATGAAAAGTTGAAAAAGAGGAACAAGAAGCTAATCAGGGCACTTATCAACTTAAGGTTCAAACTTGTCATCAGAAAACCCAGAAGATCTCTAGCTTCCAGGCAAACGAGAAGGAGAGGATTAGATGTTCTTGCAGAAGCCTCTGAGTTTATAGGATAAGTTGCATGAGGACATGCAAGAAGTCAGCAGTGGGGGTATGTTGAGCCTCAAGATTGTGCTTTCTTTCATCTTACTTTACCTCATTTTCTTTTGTCCATTGCTATTCCAGACCCAATTGATCAATGAATTTAGTTAAAATTACTTTTAGAATGATTAACATGACTGACTTGCTAAGTTTTGTGATTTTTGTCATTGTAATGTATTTTGACCGGAACTAGCTGCAGAATGCAGACATTCGTGCTATGGGAAGTGCAACGGTGTCTTCACGTTTGAACATAATTCGTTGGCATCTCAGATCTACACATCACATATGGGTATATTCACGTCATGTCCACATTTGTTAGATTTCGCTCACCGCGGAGGAAAGGAAAGCAGTGCGGATATGGTTTTTTGATGCGTGGGAACACGGTAAGAAGGCCAGACTTCTAATGAGATATCTTGATCGGATGTTCTTTTCCTTTTCTGTGACCACTTCAAAGTCCTAATGTGATTTAGGTAAGGAAAGACAGTGATGATCTTTGGAGTATTGCGATCTTTTTATGTAATTTGTTGTAAAGCCTTGGGAGGCAGGGAGCTGAGCACAGATTTTGTTCGATTTTGCTTAAGATTTTGTGTACATTTAAGATGATTATTCCATTATACCTTTAATGAAGCAGACAGTATTGTTTTGAAAGCGTTGATTTGATTTGGAGTTAGATTCCGTCTGGTGGTAGAGGGCCCCTGCCTCCTGCACGATTTTATTTGTGTAATTTAGATAAGTATCCTAGCTGCCTTTACGTTTTTGAAGTTGAATTCGTAGTTGTTTTCATTAGCTACTATAGTTATACTCATTCTAAAAACTCTTCTAAAAGAAGAAGCGCTTCCAAAAGATCATGATAATGAATGGGAAATGGCTATAGTATTGTAGGATTTAATTGCAATCTCTTTTGTTCACCATCACAGTTATACTTATGCTAAGTACTCTTCCAAAAGAAGAAACTCTTCCAAAAAATCCTTATAATGTCTTAATCATGATTGTGATCTTGAACGTTTCAGTTGTGTGTTTGCACTAAGTACCATAGTTGTTCTTGCTCTTAAAACGCTTTTCCAAAATATCATAATGATGGGTAGGAGATAGCTATGATATCTTAGTTTTTCATTGCTTTCAGTCTTTATGTTTTCATTTGCACTGAATTGTACAGTTAGGATTGTTCTAAGAAACTCTTCCAAAATACCAATCATGATGGACAAACAGACTGTATAATTCCATAGAATAATGCATGATAGCCTAGTTAGGATACTCCGGAGTTTAATTGCACTTAACTCATGCTCAGTTATTTTGTTTTAAGTTTGATAATGACTTGTTAATTCAGAATTGTTTTAGATTAGTGACATCTTAAGTTCAGTTTTAGCTTAACTCATTGCATTTGCACTCCACATTCAGTTGTCATTCACTGTATATTAGATTACTTCAGTTGTTAAACTTAACAAAACAGCCTTCATTATTTACAAACCTCTCCTTGTTCTAAAATCTATAATTGATTCACAACCATATGAACAGAGGACAATATCATTTTAAGGCCTGAAGTACTTCTGCAACTTCCTTATCATCTCACAAACAAACATTTCCTCAAAAGACTATTTTAAAAATCTATAACCTTTGAGTGAAGTGTAGTGTTATCAAACTAAGTTGCAGAATAGAGTTAGGAACTAGTCTTAAAATAGAGATCTTATGATGGTATCAATGTTTTACTCCAAATATGCTTCAACAAATCTCTAATCATGGATAAAATGTTGCATCATTATAAGTTAGTTGTTTAACTGTTTAGTTAGGAGAATTTGCATGCTTAGTTGACCATGTCTCAAGCTCTCTTTCAAAATACCTTTGATGAAATAATTTGACAAGTTGAGTTTATGTTTTGAATCATTTTCTTAAAAGTCATTATCAGGCTTTGTTTATGTTTATTCATAGTTTGGATTTGATTTTTTTTCAGTAGTTGCCTTTGCATTCACCACTTGTCATCAACCAATCAGGTTTCACTCTGTTTTAATCATTAGCTTCTTTCCACTAGCTTTCTAGTCATTGTTCCTTGTGAACATAAAACTACCAAAAAGACAAAAAACATCATAAATCATCACAAAAGACCAAAAACATCATAAAACACTAAACAAAATGCATTAAGAGACAAAACACCTAGGCACATACGGTGCAGTTCACTTCAGCAGTTTACCAACCCTGGTTGATAATTAAATGAACTCAATATAGGAGACTAGATTGAGACCAAACACTTTCCATGTTTTTGGATAGACTATCATACTTGGGGTCAGATGTGGAAGCTACATTGTCATCCCTATATGTTACCCTTTTTTCAGACCTCATTCTGGCTCTTTTTTCAATCAGGTTAGCTTCTACACTCAGTGCTCCTTTTTTCATATCTTCCAATGTGTTGCAGTCTCTCTCCCTAAGCTGGTAGGCCATGTTAGCATCAAAGCCTTCGGGATATTTCACTAAAGACATACCTTGGGGAGGTTTCATATGTGGGGGAAGAGCGTTGTAAACACTATTAAACCTTGTAGAATAGTCATGGACACTCTCTCCTACATTTCTTTTAACATTATTATATTCTGCTAAGATTTGGAGAGGGTTGGTCTTGACTTCCCATTTGTTTATGAAGGATTGATATAAAGAGGGAAGGTCATGGATACTATTAGGTGGTAGGCCTTTAAACCACTTCTTCACATCACCTCCTAAACTTTGGGCAAAGATTCTCATCTTGACTCTCTCATCATCTATCTCCATATAGTCAAAGGAATCTTCCATCCTATCTACATGGTGTTGAGCTGTGGTAGAATATTTTGCAGTGAAATGTGGGATTTTTGACTAGTAATCATTGGGTAAAGGCACTGGAGGCTATGGTAACACCATAGGTGCATACCAGGCTACCATATTGGTGTTTTGAGGAGGTAAAGGATTGGCTCGAGTAGCAGGTATGTGGATGACAGGAATACTAGGACTAGCAATACTCTGTTGAGCTAATTTAGGGTGATAGAGCCCCAAGTTTTGAATGAAATGAAATCCGGAGGTGTGGAGGGAGGGGTCTCTCTATCCCTAATATGTTGACCACTATGAGATGGTGAACCACGAAGCTCAAGGACCGACTGGTCTAGAGCACTGAATGACTTAGTTCTAGGTAAACTACTTTGTGAGTCTAAGTCAAAAAGAGTGTCTGATAGAGATGTAAAGTCTTTTGGTGCAGAGTTAGCTCTGTGGATGTGTCTAGAAATAGTTGGCTTTCTAGGGGTGGGAGATTTCCTAAGAATTCTCTCAGGGTTGTCAACTATTTCAGGTGGGTTTGGGTTAGGATAAACTCTTGTATGAATCATTCTCGAAGCCAGTATGTTGTCTTCAAACAAAGAAGCTTAATCCTACTTGTTACTTCTAATATGGCTGATGTTGTACTGAAGGTTGGTCTCCTAGTGGAGTCTTTAATCATTAGAGAACTATGGAGTCGCAGGTGGAAGGTTTAGAATGTTTTAGGATGGTTACTATCCACCATAGTGATTAACCACCAAACCTAGGCTACTATGGTCTTCTTTGACTTCTTGGAAGTGTTTAAAAGTGTGTTTTACTCAAACTCCCCAGCGAAGTCACCATTATCTTGGGGTTCCTATGTTTGGGCAAGTTTGGCAATACCAAAAGATAAGACAACATCAAAACCACTTTGGGACCTCAGGATCTAGCCCTCCTAGGTCCGGAGAGGGATCTTTCTGTAAGGAAAAGGTATATGTCTTTGAAGTTCAGTTTCAAGATATTAGGCTAGTTATAGGCACAGGGATTGTTGTTTTGTTATGTTTGTTTGTTTGGTTGTTGGGAAACATGAATGAAGGGTTCAATATAAGACGAAGGTGAGCAAAGAAGGTTTCTAGGAAAAAGGGAGATAATTCAAAGAACACTTGAGACCATTGGTAAATGTAGTCATAAAAGGGTTTACTTGCTATTTAGTATCCAAGGCTTTCAATTGGGCTAGTCATCTAAAACAGAGGATCTTAAAGATGATAGTGTGGTATGAAATGATTAAGGAATGAAGGGGAATGACAAGGAAACCTCCAATGTGAACACTTAGGAATTATATCTAGGGATACGACATGCCATTAAACACCTATGATCCGCCCCTAAAAGGCTAACTCTTCAAACAACAAGAAACACTTGAGATTTAAACACAAAGGTGAAGCCTAAGATCAGAGAAAGAATTTGAACTTTCACTGCTTCGAAATTAAAATTAAGGGAACTTAGAAATGTTCAATTGATTGAAAAATACCCTAGTGAGACAAAATAAGCATTCTAAACTCCTAGTATCCAAATTATTTTAGTTAAAACCTAACAAGAACATCTAAGAATAGATTCATAAATTCATACATCAGTTAGTAGTGAATAACAGCTACTACACTGGTTAAATTATCTTGAATTAGTTCTCAGATAACACAATCAATAGAAAACATCAAAGATAAGAAGAGCAGGAGCATTAGGGTACCATGTAAGGGTATATCCTAAGCCAGATTTCTGATTCTCACCATAGAAATGAAGTGTAATTGATTACAAAAGGAAAACAGAGACAAAGGTAGAGCATATCACTGCTGCTTTAAATCAGGATCCAAAGAAATGTGTTTGTCATATTAAAGAGCAACACTAGTCATATACAACATTGTCCAATAGCTTGATATTCAGTCTAAAATCATCTCCTCAGCCTATATTACAACTTTACACACAGAAATATATCTCAAGGGAAACAACTTACAATTCACTGATATCCGATCAACAACCAACAACAACCTTTACAATGTGTTTTTCTTGAGTTCTTATAGTTGAAAGAGAGGTAGAGGAGGTAGATAGAACTTTTAATGAAACATTAAAATAGAGGAAGAAGAATGGCTCCAGCCCCATTCTGTCTTAATGTCTATGCATTGATCTCTAGTACTCTTTGGAAGAAAGAGTGGTCTTCGACAGGCTGATAGTAACTCCAGGTATTTTCTTTGATGTACTTTGGACTGCAGTACTGTGTAGTACTTTGGTGATAAGAAAAAGGTGGATTAATGAATTTTAGGTCTACCATACTGCATAACAAAAGCTCTAGAAACATTAGGACTTTATGTCAGAGTGGAGATCCTTTCAGGAACTTGATGTAGAATAAAAAATGGTATGGGACTTGTCCTTTCACGGGAAATAACCTTCTGTTGATGTGAATCATTGATAATATTTGTTTCTATGTTTTAGGCCTCATTAGGCCTTCTGTGTTAATCACAAGGTCTTAAACATGGTACATTCACTCTCTCATCATTGAATTAGGGCTTAAAATTTTCAAAAACATGCTTGAAACCTCTTAATTCTTCACTGATACACTTTGCCGCTTCATTGACTGTCTCTGTCTGTGGAAATGTAATTTTAATGGCCCTGGAGGTTTTACAGAGTTAAAAACTTGTTCTTCAATGAAATATTTTGTTCCAACACCTTCCCCGGTGTTTTCTCTGAAATCTCAGGCTCTGAAAATGGCCTTCTCTGCGCTCTATGTCACTATGACAGTGACTATGAGCAATGTCAGTTTCCATCGCTTATAACCCTGCACAAGGACACAAATAATGTTAAAAAATCAATGCAAGAAGGAGGGTGAAGGCTGTGGAGGATCATGGGAATGGCAGCGCAACAATGGAATCAATGGCTATAGTGGAGGAAACGTAAAAATTGCTGTGTAATGGCAAGAAAATGGTCTAGTGGAAGTCTGAGGGAGGAATGGATATGGATCGTACAATTAGATCTGGTGGTGATGATCAATGGTGGTGATTTATTGATGGACTTCCTATAGAAGGTTAGATGATATGCAATAAAATTTAATGTAAAACATTAAATTTTTAACTTTGGCGAAATATAAAGGAAAATAAAAAAAATGCAGTGAAATCTAGCCTTGAGTGGTGGGACCGGCATTGGCAGAGGGCGATTTAATAAGGACAGTTAGATATCGGGAGGAGATCAACGGCTGAGATGACCTGATGGAATGCGAGGGGTAATGAGGGTCGTTGATCTATACAGATCAACGGTCGAGAGCTTCAGATGGGCTTTCAGGAACAATAGTAGGGAAGTGGTTTTTTAGAAGGAAAACCACAGTTTTCACGTTGAAATGAAGCAGTTTAGAATTTTTCCCAAAATCATGCGATATGGTCCACCGCTCGACACATGGAAAAATGAAACCGCCTATATCGCGTGATTTCTAACAGTTAAAGCTCGCACACTAAATTTTTGCTATATGGATGCTGGCTATTGGATCTGGGACCATGAGATCGGATGATGGGAGGAGGAGCGCGATATGGGAACGTGAAGAGTTAGTAAGGTGAGATAAAGATGAAGATGGTTTCAATGTGGGCCGTCCAATCAACGCGATGGAAAGTTGAGATCAAAAGTGGGAAAGCGAAGACAGAGGGGCAGTTTAATGAGCGGGGAGAATTCTGGCCGTTGGATACTTGGGATCGACGGTGGAGATTTAAAGAGGAAGTGGAGGCGAAAGGATCAAATAAATGAGTGGGATAAAGGAGGGCCATCAGATCAAGTATGATGGACGGTTGCGATTCAATCAAATTCGGAGGAGGCAGGGGCCAAAACTCCGATGGGTTGATGAAGCGATTTCATATGGACCGTTGGATCGGCAACAGATCAATGGTTGCGATTGGATCGAGGGTGACCAATCAGGGAACACGGGCTGAGTGAGATCAAATCCTAGCCATTGGTTCTTGTGGATTCAATGGCTAGGATCCAATCAGGGATCGACCAATTAGGGAATTGGAGGGTGGCACAATAAAAAGTTCCGATTGGCTATGGGCGCAGTGGTGCGATGGCCGTTAGATTAAGGGGAATCAATGTTGGAGATGGCCATTGGAGGTTTACAAAGCGATGAGGTGAGAGTGTGGTGAAGCAAGCACAGATTGTTAGATCTTTGTAGATCGATAGTTGGTAATGCTCCCAAGGCCGACAGAACAAAACACCATCGCATCGGGAGATTTTCGTTTTACAAAGAAACGTGCTCCATTCCAAATCTCTGATGCGATAATATTTTTATGGTTTAGCGCTTGGTCTTAGCGCTTGGGTCCATGGTGGGGAAGTGGTTAAGGGGCTGGCAGAAAAGGAGCTAAGCTTGTTATATGGTAAAAAATGGGTGTTTGGGTTAAAAACAGAGTTTTTTAAGGTTGAATCAGAGGTTCTAGTAGAGGGAAAAAAGGATTTTCTCACCAAATGATGGGATTCACATGGTTTAAAAGGAGGAATTAGATGGTTTGGAAGACTTTGGAAGGGATTTTGGAGGTCAAAGGGGAAACTTTGAGAAGGGAAAAAAGGGGTAAAATGGGGAATTTTGCAGGGACACAAGGGGAAAATGGAGGCTTTTCTGAGCATAATATTTTCACAGACAGTGAGGATATCTTGATGGAAACAACAGTGAAGATCTTTTCAAAGGAAAAGGACACACAGAGGCTTCAAGAATGAGAGATTTTCATAGGAAATGTATCTCTTGAAGGCTCAGAAAAATATTTAGCCACCTGTTTGCTTGACAAAAACAATTATAGGTGGCTAACACCATCTATTACACAAGTAAAAATTTGACTCCTGTTGAGTTAAATTACTTCGTAACTAAAAAATAATTTCTAGTTGTTTTCCATGCTATTAACAAATTTAGACACTACATTACTAGTTATGAAAGCTTTATTCACACAAATCGTTCTACAATTAGGTACTTAATGAACAGGCATATCACTAATAGCAGAATCACAAGATGGTTATTACTCCTACAAGAATTTAACATCACCATTCTAGACCGCTCTGGAAAAAAAACACATTTGCTGATTTCTTGTCTAGAATTCAGAACAACAATAATGATAATCTAGTAGAGGATAATTTTCATGATGAATATCTCTTTTCAATATCTACTAAAGCTCCATGGTTTTCAGATATTGCTAACTACTTATCTACAGGAAAATTTCCAGCATACTTGTTTCCTAGAGAGAAAAGAAGAACTACTCAAAAAAGTGCATTATACTCATGAGTAAATGATGAATTGTATAAACCAAGTCTATATCTCATCGTCAAAATGTTTGTTCGAGAAGATGAAATGGCTGAAATTATGAAGCCATGCCATGATGAAACTTGTGGTGGACACTTTTCTGATAAGAGGATTGCCTATAAATTCCTTCATTTAGGATATTATTGGCCATCCATATTTAAATATGCCATAGAGTATGCCAAAAGGTGTGACAATTGTCAAAGAATAGGGAAACCTATTCCTACAGATGAAATTCCCTTACAACCTCCGATAATCATCGAACCATTTGAAAAATGGGCCCTGGATTTTGTTGGACCAATCAATCCACCATCAAGACAAAAACGATACATTTTGGTTTGCACTGATTATGTCGATAAATGGGTAGAGGTTAAAGCACTTTCTATTGCTAATGAAGATGTTGTAGTTTCATTTCTTTTTGAGGATGTTTTCACTCATTTTTGTGTCCCAAGGAAAATTATGACAGATCAGGGATCTCAGTTTACATCTAAGGTGGTGCAAAATATTGTGGATGAATACAAGGTTAAACATAGAAAGTCCACTTCATTTCATGCACAAGAAAATGGTCAAGTGGAGTCCACAAATAATGTGATCGAGGAAATCCTCACAAAGACTGCACATCTACATAAGAAGGATTGGGAAGATTTGCTTCCTGAAGCCTTATGGGCCTACTTAAGTACATGGAGGAATACAACATGACATACTTCCTATGAACTTGTTTAAGGGAATAAAATCCTATTTCCTATAGGATTTTAGATCAAAATCTTCAAGATAGCACTTAGATTAAGATTTAATTTATCAGAAGCCCAAAATCACAGAATGGAGCAACTTAAAGAGCTTGATGAGATCAAGCAAGATGCAGTTCAAATAACCAATATCATCCAAAAACAAAGGTCCAGATGGCATGATAAGTACATAAAAGAAAGAAAGTTCCAAGAAGGAGATTGGGTACTTTTGTTCGATTCAAAGTTCAAAAACTTCCAAGGAAAATTTAAGTCTCATTGACTTGGGCCTTATGAGATTGAAAAAGTCTTTGACAATGGAGCAGTCAAGACAAGGACAATTAATCAAGAAAATGTACCTCCTTTTGTGATTGGGCATCGATTACAAGCCTATCATAAGCCAACTACAAAGGAAGAATTTATCAAAAAATTTCAAGACAATATTGATATGAAGCTAGTGAAGAAGAATCTTTCTTCTTCCCCAACTTAGTCTTCCTTTTATTTTCATATCTAAAATAAATAAATAAAAATAATATATATATATATATATATATTATTAAATAAAAAGAAAAAAAATATGTATAAGTATGAAAATCAATCAATGATTGACATCCTTATATAGAAAATACAAGATGAAAATCAGATGTTCTGACATCTTATATTTTCTCCCTTTCTAAAATCCCAAATTATTTGTTCCCTTTATTTCTTTGAAGCACTGAAAGAAGTAGCTACAAAATTTCTACAATTCTGCAGCTCTTAGGATATTCTATAGTTTTCATCACATTTTGTAGCTCTATTACATTTTTTTATAGCCTATTGAAGAAAACATACTGAAAATAAGAAATTGAGGACTCCATTGAAGATCATGCTGAAAGGATACCTAAAGAGTCAATACAAGAAAATAACAAAAAAGGTTAGTTCAAAGGTATGTTACAAAAAATTGTTCAAGTAATAAGACAAAAAACATTAGTATATAAATTAGACGATCATATGCTACCTCAATATGTCATCGTTAGAATTGATTGTATTTGGATTCACGTCACAATTTCATAATCTGACCACTACATCCGTATCAAATCTCATAATAAGCCATACTGATCTTCCCATTAATGATTAACGATCATGTCTTACTTCTATAACTCACTCATCTACATTCCTAAAACCTCAAGAATATCTATTTCACCCGTACTTCTCTACAAACCCTCGACATCCTTAAGCCAGAGTTGTAACCTCAATTCATTCGATCAAGAAAATAATAGTTCATTCGATCAATGCCATTAAAGCGTGTTTATATTGATTCCTTATGTATTGTTCTGTGTGCTTGGAGGATTGAAGTGATGGATGGGAACGAGGCAAAGGTATCATCTAGTTTTCAGAGAAATATACCTTTGATTTCTCAAGACCAAGGGTCTACGTTTATCGATTTTCTTGTTTTCAATAGCATGACCATGGGCAAGGACCATAGCAGGGTAACTAGGAAAATATAACTCGGAACAACCACATGCTTTAGTAGCACCTCTACATAGAAGGCAGAAGGGTGCATGATAAAACCTAGGGTTTTCTCTGGCGATCAAGGCAGATCCTTACAAAAATCTGAGCACCTCGCCGTAAGCTCAAAGGCACATCTATCACCCGGTCATGTGCTCAGAACTGAGGTACAGAAAAATACATATTTTTTGCAAGGTCTAAGCTCACAAAAATTGTAAATAGCCCTTGGTCACAGATGACCCTAGGTTGTAGGTCGTAGATGACCTTGGGTCGCAGGTCACAAATGGTCCAAGTCGCAAGCCAACCCAATAGTCGAGAAGACCAAGAGTCAAGGGAAACTCAAGAGTCATCTTGGAGTATATGTACAACTTTAGGAAATGATGAAGGGACTCTTAGCACTTGAGTTGAATCTAGGAGAAGATAGTAGATTCGTTCTTGAGATCTAAACGCACTCAGCTCTTGGTATCAAGTGAAGGGAGTTGTAGTGAGGCTAGGGTTTTGGTATCATGCATTGAGATGAATAGCCCATGTTCTACTATTGGCTTTTGACGAGTTGTAAAATATGTATTTGAAGTTGCAACGACATTAATATATATTCTTTTTTTTCTGGAACTGATTCACGTGATTTCTTATGGTGATATTATTAGTTGTCTAGTATTTCACTATGTTTGTACATGTGCTTTCATACACGTAGTTGGTTATGGACTAATTCATAGTGGTTGCATGTACATTTTCTTTCGAATCAGTGTTTACTTTTTTCTTTCCATGTTAGTGATGTATTGTGAACTACTTTGTAGTTAACTTCTAACATGTTTTCTTTCATGAATTTCTAACTGGGTTTTGGCTCACCAATCCCGCTCGTGGCATGCCCCTTTTACTTGTTGCTTAGATTTTCTTATATCTTTGTTCGTGGTTCATCAACCCCTGGCTGATTTTTCTTCACCAATTGGTCATTTCACCCTTGCCTTCACTTCATCTTCCTCTCATCCGAAAAATGAAAGTAGAAACACTTATGGTGGCAGCCGAGCTGACATACCACATGGGGCTCCTATCCCAAATGGTGTGAGGTATAATTGGGACCTTTCACCGGGGAGACCCCCTTGTTGTCAGCAGTACAATTTTCCTCGTCAACATTTTGGTGCTAGAAAGAGGGATAGATGACAAGCTGAGCCCTTAGAGCCTATAGTTAGTCTCATATATATTAATGGCTCGTCCCCTAATGATTCTCTCGATATTTTTATCTGATTTATCTGGTTCTCGATGCTCAATCCCTGATGAACCTCTATATCACTTTTCTTAGATAAAATTCGATGGTGAGAATGGAATTTCCATAATTAAGCACCTTTTAGATTTCCTTAAGTTTTGTGAATATTACGGAATTGATAATGAATAGCTAGCTTGTGTGCTATTCTACCTCACTCTCGAAGGTCACATTAGGCAATGGTGCCAGACGTTGCCAGCATCTTCCATCCTTTCGTTCGGGCAACTCGCCAGTGAAGTTCAACAATATTTTCACTTGTACGATTTTGAAAATGTATTAATTAGGTTAAATGGTTCAAGATGAGACCTCAAGAATCTCTAAAGGGGTTTGATATTAGATTTGTTCATCCTTGCTTTGATTTCCTTAAAAGAGATGTCGATTTGGCATATTTAATTGAACAATTTCAACATGTGGTTTTCATTTCCCTGCAACACCTTCCATCTACAAAAAATCTCGATCCCAATTTCTGTTATGAGGATCCTCAAGTTACCATTCATCCAGATTCTATCCCTAACATTTTCTTGTCCATCTCTCTAGGTTTGGAACAAATTCGGGCCTCCAAGGAGAAAACTACTATTTGTGACATTTCTCTTCCTTCTCCTGATCTGCTGTGTAATGAATGTTTGGTCGCAAATGATAATAGATGCTTACAAGAAAATGAAGTATGTTGTATCACCTCTGAATATTTTATACAACCTGTCAAATCAGAACTTGAAAACCATATTGGCGTAACATCTCTCCCTGTTGATGAAACCAATGTCGAGTCCACTGAACAATTTCTTGGGTCTAATTCTAAATCTCATTCACATACCTACAACGAATTGGGCCTTGTCCCAAATAAAGCCGATTACCTTGTAAAATACTTGGATCATGATGTGAATGCAGGTTCATTGGCCTCTATGGATGACACAGATGTGCGAGGTGAAAGTCCTTGTACGATTGGTACATTTCATCCATTATTACCTGATTCATTTCTTGAGTTTTCCACACCAGTAATTTATTCAAATTATTTAGAATTGTCTCGTGATGGTGTTGATGGCTATGATGAACACTAGGGTAATGTTTCACAACCACATTACAAAATATATGAGTCCCTTACTTCCAATCCCGTTCATCAGCAACCTTTAAATGCTCAAGAAAGTGACTGCATGTCTCAGCAATCTCAAGATGTCTCCCTTACTGATTCATCCCTGTTTTTAACCCTAGAGGAGCCTAAAATACTAGATACCCAACCTGATCTAATTGATGGCTCCAATGATTGTTATTTATATGAAAACATGTTCACTCACGCCTTTGGGGATTGTCATTTGTATCTATCTGTCGACCCTATGAAGCCACCAAAATTTGATGATATACTTTTTTATGATTCAGGGACCCATCAATAAGTGAAATAAATTTAGCTTCCGCTGACGATTATCTCAGGTTCTCACTATCCTATTGATACCCCTGAAACAAGTCAAACTAGGGTTTCTAAAATTACGGTTCCCACATACCACACTCCTCTTATGATAATCGTGTCGGATGTCAGTTCATCTGGGCAAGCCTTTGATTCGAGTGATGTTTCCCTAAGCACATATTTTTGTCCCCTAATAGCTGATATGCAACAACCTATATACCCTATTTTATTCACTAGAAGGAAAACACCAGCCATTGTCTATAATCTTTTTTATTGTTGCCCAGCCAATACAGGTTGCAGTCAAGTACTAACATGTGATGTTTTACAAACCTCTCTATTGCACGAAAATATTCGAGTGAACTCATTTCACCGTGGGATATCTAAAGAACTTAATATGTTGGACTTTCAATATATCAGTTCACAAACATTTTAATAAACAAATAATATGCTCATTGACAATTTTCCAGTCACCACAAATAATGATCACATCCATTCGCCACTTGATCTCATAAAACCACTGAAGTTTGAAAACCCCTTGTTTGAAGGCCTAGAGTGTGTGTCGGATGGTGAGGCACTTCAGCCCCTGTTGATGGTTACGTCGGGCCATCACGCCCCCGACAAAACCCAAGGAAAACTTCAAACTAAGGTTTCCAAAATTAGGGGTTTTTCACTGGGATTTGTGAGCACCTCAACTTCATCGGGTGAATGCTTATTTTTCCCATTCCATCAAATTGATCATCCTCAACATCATGGTGAGATTCTCGGCTAGCGTGATGGATCCTATTCGATGAATATATCTGCAAGTAGGAAATTTTTACCTCACTTTCATCGGATTTAGGGTTGTGCATGCACAGATGTGTGTCATTTAGAGATGATTTTATGTTTCAAACACATTTTCCTGTGTATCAAGACAAAATTGAAAATTAGCTTGAACAATCCATTCTGGCATGTTCTATGGTAATTAACCATGATATTCTTGTTGTTGCATGTGATTTTTAGGTAATTCTTGTTGTCGGTGCACAATTTTGTCTGCAGATTCTAATTGCGAACATTTTTTTTCCTTGCAGGTCAAGATTTAACACGATGGTTGCACTGGAAATCTGATTTCACACAACCCGACTACCTCTCCAGTTAAATTAGGGTTGTAGGTTTAAGCCAGATAGGTTTTGTTGATAAAAGTTTGTTGTTTCAAGTTTTTAATTAGGGTATACTGGCAAGGTTTTTCTTTATGGTTTAACATTATGTTTTCTATCTTTTCTTAATTTCAGTAGTTGTATCCATTCTAATTGTCCATTAGTTCATGCTGACGCTCTTTCATTTTGGTCATTACTGCATACTATTCAGATAACCACTACATGTGCTTTGCTTTGTTTTATTTTGCCTGCAACTGGTTGATCTTTCTTGCACATGGCATTACATTGCATCATAAGCCTTGTCTGTTGCATCACGTTGTACACTTCACTCCTCACATCATATGCACTGGTTGTTGGCCTGGCTTGGAAATTTTATGTGTATTGCATATCACTACATAAGCCCTCATTGAACCCGGAGCCTTAAAACCCTCGATGCCCTGACTAGCCTTCTTACTCCTTCTTGCACGTGTTTGAAGCACGATGGCTTTCTTTCACATCTTTGCACACATCGAAACCCTGATGATATTTATTTCTTTCATTGTCATTATTTCGGAAACCTTAACCATATTTTTTGCATGAGGTTCTAGTGGTTACCCCAATAGGAAACTTCCCTCAGAACAAGTAATCAAAGTCACGTTCTCAACATTATTCCTAGGAGCCTAATTCATTATCCAAGGAGATATGAGTAGGTTGCTTGTGGGGAATCCTAATGAGTTTGAATGGACTATATCTGCAACCTGAGGCTTGTGCCCAACATAGTCTAGAACATATTAATGATTTTTTTTACATGTTTCTCTTGTGGGTGGGAGATGGGATGTGAAGGCTCGGCATAAGGGAAAACCCAAATCATAATGTCTTTCAGTTTCTCTCAAACAAGAAAGAACCTTTCTTACCCATAAAATAACTCGGGATCCGTCATATTCCCATGAAAAATAAGTGCCACGAGCACATAAAAATAAGTCATACAAGCACATGAAACAAATAAGGTTAAAGGATTGAGAAAGGTTTCCTACGCAGAGAAGGTAAAACAACGACTCCTCTAGGGTAATGACTAGGCTCGCTCGCTGTGGAGCAACATTTGTGATTTCTTGAGGTGACTCCACCGGGGTACTATCCAAGCCTACTAGCAATAGAGAAACACCAGAGACTTATTATAAAATTCTAAATATAATACGCCCACTTCCTTGCTCTCTCCTTCATCATCAAACTACCCACATGCGTGAATTTATGCTTGGGTGTTTTCCGATTAACAAAGAACTACCTGAGGCACAAGCATAGAGAATATCTATAAAGGTCAAGGTAATAAAAGAGGTACCCACAACACCTGTTCAATTTTCCGTTGCATCACTATCGAGACTGAGATTATTCTAGGGACCTTGACAGAGATGTTGGATTCTACCAGTGGTTTGCTAATTTTTGTAGCTACTACAACACCACCAAAAATTTTGGGTACATTCAAAATTTTCGGTCCCCCTTTGCTCGCTCAGCCCATTAAGGTTTAGACCTGGCCTTCAATCGATTGATCTCCTCCCATGGCCTATTCCTTTCAAACCCAGTCACTATGCCAATTCACACGATGCACACATTACCCACTTGTCTTGTTGTCTCATGAATGCACTAAGGTTTAGGGATTTTCTGCTTCAAAGAGAATTGCAAGGCCCTCCATGGATTCAAAGATGGGTTTCCCCTAGATTGTCGTTTTAGCAGCCTCAGATTTTCTTGATCTATTTCCAACCCTTCGAAAACCTTCTCATCATCATGATGAGATACTTGTTCTACAATCACACCATGTGTGGAGGTATATTGTACACCAACTGTGATCATGCATGTACTTGAGTGGAAGTCTATTTGTAAATTTTGTGTATGACATATTTCCTTAGAAGCCCTTCCACCAAGGATCATTTGGGCATTCTATTTGGGTAGTATGCCAAGCTTGCGGTACCATGTTAATTATTTTCAAATTTGGGGACATCATTCTCTAATAGTAACCATGTCCAATTAATAAACTCATTAGACTCTGAAGCCCTCAGTTGGTTTCTCAGTTTAAGTATTATGTGTCCAAATAATATGCTTCAAAATACCTTATTGTGGTTATTTACATGATCCCTTATATGTGCCTCAAGTAGGAGGATTGATTTCAGCCTGCTTATGAACTTGTACAATAAAATGATTATTTATGCTATTGTTCCGTCCTTCGCAGGTCTTTTGATAGATTTTCCTTGGCTACATATTAAGGAGAATGAAGCAGGGAAATTTTTTTTATTACTCTGGCGATGGATACTAAAACCAAATTTATTAGAGATAGCTCCAAAATAATGATACAGACATCAAGCCATGACCAACGTAAATGGATACTCCAGTGAGGGTGGATTGGGATTATATCGCAAGTGCCTATCTCTTATGCCGCATCACATGAAGCACATGTTTCCCAAGCATGCCATCGAGGTAGTTCCTCACGCACTAGTGATGCTTTTGGTGCTACATGAAAACAAAGCATAGTGCCAGCCATGTGGGAGATGGAGGAACGACAGAAAATCTCCCACATTGATTATTAACCTGATTTGTCCCACTGTAATGCGTGGTCTCAAAGGGAGTCATAAACCGACCTTCAGTCACTATCGAGAAAAAATGAAGAAGGAATATATGAAACCGACAAATTATTTATCATCGTTGGTAGCAGAGTTGCATGTGCATTGTTCGAAACGTCAGATGGTCCTTCCAAGAGTCACACTCAATCTGTAATATGGACAATCTGCATGTCGTAGACTAGGTTAGACAGATTGCACTTGAAGATGGCCAATTGTGTCCAGAAAAGGGCAACCTTTAGAGCTCTTAATTCATAAGTAGTGTAAGCCCTGCACACCACATAACTCGCAGTTGAACCAGGGCTAGGGATATGTATCATCACCCCAAACTCAATCACCTGTACTTTATGACAGTCCGTGCATAGAGTCATCACATGCACCATTACTCCCAACCTCACAAAGACAAACTCAATCAACAATAAGTGATAAAACACATGTCTTCACACTAGCTTTGGTCAAACGTGACCATGCGACCTCCATAAGGTGAGAAAAGTCACAAGGTCACACCACGGCGTGGCAAGGGAGCTCACGGAATATGTGACCTTGCGACCTTTCCTTTTTCAGTTTTAGTAAAATGAGACCCCTCCTCAAATGCGACCATGCAACCTCTATAAGCCGCGATTAGTCACAAGGTCGTATCATAGCCAAGTAACATACCTTGCATATTATGCAACCTAGCGACCACTCCCTTGCTGGTTTTAGTGAAACACGACCTCCCCTCGAATGAAACTCTGTGACCTTCATAGAGCACACTCTATCCTATAGCCTCCACTGGTTCTCCGCTCAAACACTTCAACGATAGATGATTGTGAAAACAATCTATAAAACCAATTTTATGGAAAAGTGCCCTAGGGAATGAACTATGATGACGTGCTTATGAAAGGGTATATAGGACTATGTTGAAAGGACCATATCAAATTGAAGGCACTCACACAACTTATAGGTTACAAAGTATATGAAAATGGGAAACAAATAAGAGTATATCACCATCACCAGCAATAAAGGGAAACTAGGCTAAGCAATCACAATACCTGCAGCTCAAGGCTACAGATCCATACTCAATCGATTATTATTTTTGGTATTTTATGTTCAATCCCATTAAAGCGCGCTTATATTTATTCCTTATGTATCACTCTGTGTGCTTGCATCATTGAGGTGAGGTATGGGAATGAGGCAAAGGTATCATATATTTTTCAGAGTGATATACCTTTGATTTCTGAAGACGAGGGGTCTATGTTTATCGATTTTCTCATTTTCAGTAGCAAGCCCATGGGAGAGGACCATAGCAGGGTAACTGGGAAAATATAACTCGGAATAACCACATGCTTTAGCAGCAACGCGACATATAAGGTTGAAGGGTGCATGAGAAAAGTTAAGGTTGTCTCTCACGAGAAAAGTATATCCTTACAAAAATCAGAGCACTTCACCGTAAGCTCAAAGGCACATCTATCACATGCTCACATGCACAGGACTGAAGTACAGGAAAATAAATCTTGTTTTTCAAGGTAGGCTCACCCAAATCGCAAATATCCCCAGGTTGCAGATGACCCTAGGTAACAGGTCGTAGATGACCCCAAGTCGCATGTCACAGATGATCCTGGGTCGCAGGTTGCAAATGGATCAAGTCTCAAGCCAACACAACAGTCAGAAAGACCAAGAGTCCAAGGAAACACAAGAGTCATCTAAGCCTATATGTAAAACTTCGGGAAATGATGAAGGGAATTTTAACACTTGAGTTGAAGCTAGGGGAGGATAGTAGATTTGTGCTTGAGAGCTAAAGGAACTCAACTCTTTGTATCAAGTGGAGGGAGTTGTAGTGAGGCTAGGGTTTTAGTATCATGCATTGAGATGAATAGCCCATGTTCCACTATTGGGTTTTTAGGAGTTGTAAAATATTTATTTGAAGTTGCAGTAGTATTAATATATATTCTCTTTTTCTGGAACTAATTCACATGATTTCTTGTGGTGATAGTATTAGTTGTCTAATATTTCACTATGTTTGTATGTGTGTTTTCATACACGCAATTGGTTATGGATTGATTCATAGTTGTTTCATGTACATTTGCTTTCGAATCAGTGTTGACTTGTTTCTTGCCATGTCAGTGAGATATAGTGAACTAATTTGTAGTTAACTTCTAGCATATTTTCCTTCATGAACATCTTATTGGGTTTTGGCTCACCAATCCCGCTCATGGCATGCCCCTTTTACTTTTTGCTTAGACTTGATTATATCTTTGTTTGTGGTTTGTCAATCTTGGGCTGATTTTTCTGAACTAATTGGTCATTTCACTGTTGCCTCTACCTCATCATACTCTGATCTAACAACTGAAATTGGAAACACTTATGGAATTACTTGGGCCTACAAACCGGATGGGGCTTCTATCCCAAACGGTGTGAGGTCTAATTGGAACCTTTCACCAGTGAGACCCCCTTGTTGTTGGAAATACAATTTTTCCCATCAACAGTTTGGCGCTAGAAGGAGGGCCAAATGACAAGTTGAGCCCTTAGAGCCTGCAGTTATTCTCATATCTATAAATGGATTGTCCCCAAATCATTCTCTAGAGATGTTTATCGGATTTATATGGTTCTCGATGCTCAATCCCCGATGAACCTCTATAGCACTTGTCTCAGTTAAAACTTGATGGTGAGAATGGAATTTCCGTAACCAAGCACCTTTCGGATTTCCTTAAGTTTTGTGAATATTACAGAATTCATGATGAAGAGCTATCTTGTGTGCTCTTCTACCTGACTCTTGATGGTCGCGTTAGGAAATGGTGCCTGACATTTCCAACACCTTCCATCCAATCGTTTGGGCAACTCGCGAGTGAATTTCAATAAGATTTTCATAGGTACGATTTTTAAAATGTATTAATAAGGTTAAATGAATTCAGGATAAGACCTCAAGAATATCTAGAGCATTTTTCTATTATATTTGTTCATCCTTGCTTTGAGTTCCTTGAAAGATATGTCGATTGGGCATATTTAATTGAATAATTTTGATAGGTGGTTTTCATTTCCCTGCAACACCTTCCATCTTCAACAAATCTTGATCCCAATTTCTGTTATGAGGATCCTCAATTTACTAGTAATTCAAATTCTATCCCTAATATTTTCTTGTCCATATCTCTGGGGTTCATAAAAAATTTAGGCCTCCAATGAGAAAATTGTTATTTGTGACATTTCTCTTCCTTCTCATAATCTACTGTGTAATGGATTTTTGGTCGAAATTGATGATAGATGATTACAGGAAAAGGAAATATGTTGTATCACCTCTAAATCTTTCATACACCCTGTTGAATCAGAACTTGAAAACCATATTGGCCTAACATCTCTCCCTATTGATGAAAGCAATCTCGAGTCCACTGAACATCTTCCTGGGTCCTGTTCTAAATCTCATTCACATACCGACAATGAACTTGGCCTTCTCTCAAATAAAGCTGATTACGTTGTAAAATCCTTGGATCATGATGTGCGTGTAGGTTGATTGGCCTCTCTAGATGAAACAGATGTGCAAGGTGAAAGTCATTTTATGATTTGTAAATTTCATCCATTATTACCTAATTCATTTCTTGATTTTTCCACACCAGTAAATTCTTCAAATTATTCTAAATTGTCTCATGTCGGTGTCAATGGTAGTGATGAACACGAGGGTAATCTTTCACAATCACGTTACAATTGATGAGTCCCTTATTTCCAATCTCTTTCATCCGTAATCTTTAAACTATCAAGAATGTGATTGCATGTCTCGACAATCTTAAGATGTATCCCTTACTGATTCATCCCCATTTTTAACCCTAGAGGAGCCTAACATACCAGATACCCAACCTGATCAAATTGACGGTTCCAATGATCATTATTTGTCTCAAAACATATTCACTCATGCCTCTGGGGACTGTCATTCATATCTATCTGTCGACCCTATGAAGCCACCAAAATTCGATGATCTGATTTTTGATGATTCAGGGACGCATCAGGAAATCGAAGCAATTCATATTCTGTTGAAGGTTATCTCAGGTTCTAACGATCCTGATGAGACCCCTGAAACAAGTCGAACTAGGGCTTCTGAAATTACGGTTCCCACGTATCACACTCCTCTCAGCATAATCGTGCTAGATGTCAGCTCATTTGGGCAAGCCTTTGATTCGAGTGATGTTTCCCTGAGCACATATTTATGTCCCCTAATAGCTGATAGGCAACAACCTATATACCCTAATTTATTCACTAGAAAGAAAACATCGGTCATTGTCTCTAATATTTTTGGTTGTTTCCCAGCCAATACAGGTTGCAGTCAAGTACTAACATGTGATGTTTTACAAACCACTCTACTACACATAAATATTCCAGTCAACTCATTTCACCCTGGGAAATCTAAAGAACCTAATATGTTGCACTGTCAATCTTTTAGTTCACAAAAAATTGACTGAACTAATAATACACTCGTTGACAGTTGTCCAGCCACCACAAATAAATGATCAAATCCATCTACCATTTGATCTCACGAAACCACCGAAGTTTGAAAACCCCCTGTTAGAAGACCCAGAGTGTGTCCAGGATGATGAGGCACTTCAGCCCCCGTTGATGGTTACGTCGGGCCCTCACGCCCCCAACAAAACCCTGGGACAACTTCAAACTAGGGTTTCCAAAATTAGGGTTTCTGCACGTGGATTTGCAAGCACCTCAAATTCACCTAGTGAATGCTTATTTTTCTCATTCCATCAAATTGACCATCCTCAACATCATGGTGAGATTCCCGGCTGGCGTGATGGATCCTATCCGATGAATATATCTGAAAGTAGGCAATGTTTTGCCTCACTTCCATCAGATTTAGGGTTGTGCATGCACGAATGTGTGTCATTTATCAATGATTTTAGGTTTCAATTAAATTTTCCTGTGTATCAAGATGAAATTGAAATTTAGCTTGAACAATCCATTCTTGCACATTCTCTAGTAAGTAACCATGACCTTCTTTTTGTTGCATGTGATTTTTAGGTAAGTCTTGTTGTTATTGCACAATTTGTATGTTGGTTCTAATTGCAAACATTTTTGTCCTTGAAGGTCAGGATTTAACGCAATGGTTGCATTGGAAATCTAATTTCACATAACTTGACCACCTCTCTCCTTAAATTAGGGTTGTAGGCTTAGGCTAGCTAGGTTCTGTTAATAAAAATTTTCTAGTTCAAGCTGTTAATTAGGGTTTACTTGCTAGGGTTGTCTTTATGGTTTAACATTATTTTTGTTGTCTTTTCTTACAGTCAGTAGCTATATGCATTCTAATTTTCCATTAGTTTGTGCTCACACTCTTTCATTTTTCTCATTGATGCAAACTATTAAGATAATCATTGCATGCGCTTTGCTTTGTTTTCTTTTACCTGCAACTGGTTGATATTTCTCGCACATGGAATTACATTGCATCATAAGCCTCATCTATTGCATCACGTTGTACACTTGACTCCTCACATCATATTCACTGGTTGTTGGCCTAGCTTGGAAATTTTATGTGTATTGTGTACCACTGCATGAGCCCTCATTGAACTCGAAGCCTTAAAACCCTTGGTGGCTTGACTAGCCTTCTTACTCCTCCTTGTGCATGTTTGAAGCTGGATGTATTTCTTTCACATCTTTGCACACATCAAAACCCCAATGATCTTTCTTGCTTTCCTTGTCATAATTGTGGAAACCCTAACCCTATTGTTTGCGTGAGGTTCTGGTGGTTACCCCAAGAGGCAGCTTTCCTCATAACAGGTCATCAAAGTCATATTTTCGACAGTATTCTTACAATTCCAATTCATTAGCCAGGGAGATACGAGCAGGTTGCTTGTGGGGAATCCTAATGAGTTTGAATGGCCTATATGCACAACTTGAGCCTTGTGCCCAACATAGTCTTGAACATCTTAATCATTTTTTTTCATGTTTCGCCTATGGGTGGGAGATGGGATGTGAAGGCTCGGCATGAGGGAAAACCCAAATTAGAATATCTTTCAGTTTCTGTCAAACAAGAAACAACCTCTCTTGCCTGTAAAATAAGTCGGGATCCCTCATCCTCCCATGCAAAATAAGTGCCACGAGAACATACAAATAAGTGCTATAAGCACATGAAACAAATAAGGTTAAAGGATTGAGAAATTATTCTTGCGTAGAGAAGGTAATGCAGTGAGTTCGTCAGGGTATTGACCAGGCTCGCTGGCAATGGAGCAACGTTTGTGATTTCTTGCGGTTACTCTATCGGGGTACTTTCCAGTCCTTCTTGAAGAGGAGCAACACCAAAGACGTATTTTAAAAATCTAAATATAATAAGTCCACTATCTTTCTCTCTGCTTCCTCATCAAAATACCTGCGTGTGTGAATTTCTGCTTGGGTGTTTTCCAATTAACAAAGACCTAGCTTAGGCACAAGGATCAAGAATATCTGTAAAGGTCAAGGAAATAAAAAAGGTACCCACAACCCCTATTCAATTTTTTGTTGCATCACTATCCAGGCTCAGATTATTGTAGGGACACTTACAGAGATGCTGGATTCTACCACTGGTTCACCAATTTTTGTAACTACTACAACACCACCCAAAGTTTTGGGTATATTCAAAATTTTGGGTCCCCCTCTACTCGCTCGGCCCATTAAGGTTTTTACTTGGACTTCAGTCGATTGATCTCCCCCCATGGCTATTCCTATTAAACCTAGTCACTATGGCCATTCGCATGATGCACATATTACACACTTGTCTTGTTGTCTCATGAATGCACTAAGGTTTGGGAATTTGCTACTTCAAAGAGCATTGCAAGTCCCTCCATGGATTCAAAGATAGGTTTCCCCTAGATTTTCATGGTAGCAGTCTCAGACATCCTTGATCTATTTACAACCCCTCGAAAACCTTCTCACCATCATGAAGAGATACTTGTATTGCAATCACCCCATGTGTCGAGGTATCTTTTACAACAATTGTGATCATTCATGTACTTCAGTGGAATTCTGTTTGCACATTATGTGGATGACATAGTTCTTTAGAAGCCCTTCCACCATGGATCATTTGGCCATTCTATTTGGGTAATTCGCTAGGCTTTTCGTCCCATGTTAATTATTGTCAAATTTGGGGACATCATTCTCTAATAGTAACCATGTGAAATAAATAAATTCATTAAAATATCGATCCCTCAGTTGGTTTCTCAGTTTAAGTATTGTGTGTCCAAATAATATGCTTCAGAATACCTTGTTGTGGCTATTTATACGATCCCTTATATGTGCCTCAAGTAGGAGGATTGCTTTTAGCTTTCTTATGAACTTGTCTGATAAAACGATTATTTATGCTATTGTTTCATCTTTCGCAGGTCTTTTGATAGATTTTCCTTGGCTACATATTAAGGAGAATGAAGCAAGGCAAAGTCATTTATTATGATGGAAATGGTTAATAAAACCAAAGTCATCAGAGATGGCTCCAAAATAATGATACAGACATCAAGCCATGACCCACATAAATGGAGACTCTAGTGAGGGTGAACTGGGATTATATCGCAAGGGCCTATCTCTTATGCCCCATCACATGAAGCGCATGTTTCCCAAGGATGCCATCGAGGCAGTTCCTCATGCCCTAGCGATGATTTTGGTGCTGCACGAAAACAAAGGTAGTTCCAGTCACTTGGGAGATTGAGGAACACCAAAAAATCACCTGCATTAATTATTAACCTAATTTTTCCCACTGTAATGTTTGGTATCAAAGGGAGTCATAAACTAGCCTTCAGTCACTACCGAGAAATCAGGAAGAAGGAATATATGAAACCCATGACTTATTTTTCATCGTTGGTAGTATAGGTGCATGTCCGCCATGTGAAGCATCAGATGGTCCTTCCAAGATTCACACCTCATCTGCAATATGGAAAATCTGCATGCTACAGACCAGGTTAGAGAGACCACACCTTAAAATTTCCAGTTGCATCTAGAAAAGGAAAACCTCTAGAGCTCTTGCTTCATAAATAATGTTAGTGTCCCATGATTTAGCAGATTGGTATACCAAATGGACATGCTAACATGAGACTAGTCTTTGGAGTCCTAGGACCTAGCCTTCCTGCACTCAAATAGGGCTCTCTCTATTTGTTTGCAAAGCATATGAACTTGTTTTCCTTAGATGGTTGATTTTAGGCTAGTTATTAAGTACATGGTTTGTTTGATTGTTTTGGTTGGGTATGATGATCAAGCATCATAGATGGAATGAGTAAATATCTAAGTAATTGGAAAAATGGAGTCTATGAAAGTCATGAAAATTTCATCAATGGATCAGGGAGCATCACACGGAAAATCTAAATTGGTCAGTAGATCTTCAAGGTTTTTAGGGGTAATGAGATGGACATCAATTGTAAGAATAAAAGGTAGGACAAAGGGAGATTAAGAACCATATGTACTTTTTAACAAAGGGACTCAAATATCATAAGCATGAAGAGGCAATCAATAGACAGGGCAAACCATAAATTCTTTGATTAAACTAAAGCAGATAATTATTCAAGACAAAAATTTCCAGTGAAATATAGAAGGCGAGAAAATCATTTAAATTCTAGCGATTTCACCTTCAAGGACAGAAAACATTCAAGACACACATATAACTATAATCAAAGAAGAGGGAATGCCTAAACATATTTTATTATAGCTATGAAGATCTCTAAAACAATTATTTAAGCAAGTACAAAGGGTATGATTGAAACAAAACCTCTTTGGCAGACTTTAACTAATGGTACTTTAGAGAGAGACTTCAGAAACAATGTTTTAGTGACAACAAGTAAGAAGGGCTAGCCATAAATCATTCTTGATACCAAATATATTAAACTATTCATGAAATAAGCAAGCTTAGGGGGTTTATAGAGAAATTAAGAATGCTCTAAAATGTCGTAGCAGAAGAAAACATTAAGGCAATGAACAACAAACAGAACTAAGGTGTTTTTAGAAACATTTCTTAGTCTAAATATTTTATTCTACTGAAACTTAGAAGGATGGAAACATAATGAAATATGAAATAACAATAACAGATTAGAAGCACTTCACCAACAACTAGGCTTAGGGATCCTGCAATCTAGCCTCCTCCATCAACAAACAAATCAGGGCATCCACAAGTTCCAAGACATCAATTTTCTTTCAACTTCCAAGAGACTATGTGTTACTTCAAAGAGTCATCAAATGCCAACAAGATAATGAGTTCAAATGCAGTATTTATCTACAAATGAGAAGGTGAAGCTAATCTCGGGTTTGAGTGTCATTTATTATAGAGATAATGAATTTCTAACCTTGAAAACCATGCAAGACTCAAGGCAGGAGTATCTACAGATATTTCTCTGAATAATAAATTTTATCTTAACTCCTAAGTGAATATAGGTGAAATGTTTGACTTTAAGGCCTATTCATAACTTTTACAATAACTGTTTGGTAGATATAAATATCTCTGACTAAGTTTAATAACTACCTAATACTTTATTGAAGGAAACAAAGCACTAGGTGGCAACAATATCTTTTGAGAAGAGTAACTTCCATAGGCTGAGTCATTCAGATTCGATTTGGGTTAATTTTCCCTTTGTTTTATCTTTAATCTATGTTATGAGGTCTTAAACCTTGTCTTTAAGCTCAAACTGTTTGTTTTTATCATATTTTCTTTAATCTGTTTGATCTTTTGCCTTTATCTTTTAATATTTCACTTTTATCTGTCTACCTTCTTTAATGTTCTGCTTTGATTGGCTAACCCTTTTGTTTTAGCTTTCGATTAGGATTAGCCCTTTAATCCTTCTGACTTCTTCTCTTCACTATTTCTTTGACTGCTTATGTCTGTGTGTAGGGGAAGCTTTATTCGTGGCTGGAGGGTTCATTTCATCCATCGATGATCATGTTTCATTGATGCAAATATTGGCATAGACCTTCTAGCCTTTATTGATCTTTTATGAGCTTCTGGATCATCATCCAGGACCTCTCTGTGTGTTGACGGGAAAATTTTTCCGGCCAACAGTAGGGGATCTCCCCGATAGAAAGTGCCAATTAGACCTTGAACTGTTTGGAGTAGGGATCCCGTCCGGGGTGTGGGTCCGGCTACCACTTAAGACGACTTCCCTTCAGTCTCAAAAGAACCTGTTTGAACCTGCAGACATACACTTATTCACATGATACAGAATACAGGATTGATGTAATAGACACAAATCAAACACTATGCGTAGCAAGATTATAGATAAAGCACGTACACCTCAAGATATGTCATTAGAAACACATCTTTTGGGGGTAATGCTTATAAGGTAGTCTGATCACAAAAGAAATAGTTCTTTATGATAAGATACCCCTTTACTCCCTGAAAGATAAAACGAAATGCTAACAAAATAGTTCATTAACATTCATTAATAGAACAGATGATAAAATGAACATCATTGATACAACACAGATAGCCATGACGCATAAATGATGACATGAAGAGTGCAGCTTCATTAATCATAGGATTTTCTGAAACTGTACAAGGAATACACACAGTGTTCGCACAACAAAACACATCATAACCATAGGGTGTTTTAACAAGAATCTATATTCATATGCTCAAGTGTATAATCTTTCAATACAATGCCATGTAGCTCTTGAGTTTCCAAAAAAGAAAAGCCCCTCTTGCTTTCCCCGTAGGGAGTTTTATAGCACCAAACTTGCCCTTTGGGCTTCCCGACTTTTCACCTGCCTGCCTGTTGAGTTGCCTCGCGACCTTGAAGAGGTTACGACCTGCGACCTATCTGGTATGCACGACTTGCGACCTGGATAGGCAGTGCGACCTGCGACTTGTCCTGTTGGTGCGAATTGCGACCTAGCTCTAACTGCTGCTCATGACTTGCTGCTACCGGGCTGTGGAGATGGACGCGCAATGTTGATGTCAGGGGCATCAATCTGTTGCTCCTTGAGAAAATATTTCCATGTCGGTACTCTGTCGCTATGGGGGAAACTAGAGGGACCTCCTCCTTCAATCAATGCATACATTCCAAAGCATTTGGTACTAAGGTTTCCCTTTTCTGTGAGATCTGATTTGAAAGCGAGGCAAGCTTGGTATAAATCCGCGCTGGAGTGGCAATAAACTGACTCAGATGCTCTTGAGATGCTGAGGGCTCTGGATCAGCAGCGGCTTGCTTGATAGGCTGCAAAAATGACTGGATGTCCTAGTCCACTTGTTCCCAGGTTTTCTCTCCATCCAATGCCCCAAGCGATGGAATGTGGTGCAAAGTGTGCATTGAGTCGATACCGCTTATCAGGTGGTTGTATGAAGACATTACTTTGTCCAAATCTTTAGAAAGTTTGTCTTTAGATTGTATTGCCATACGGAGCTGAACCTTAGCATCCTGTGTGTGAATCCAATCCCTCTTAGGAAAATTTTCAGGTGCCTGAGGGTATTGTATTGTCCAGCCCATCATCCTCTCTAAGGCCTGTGAAGCCTCCCTGAGCTGCTCGTGCCTTTTCCTGGTTTCTGCTCGTGCTCTTACCAGTGGGGCGACTGTTTGTTTGATGGTGAACATTTCACCATACACCTGCCTCATGGTTACTTCCAACACTTCACACTCCTTGAAAATGGCCAGTGGGACTTCATTTACCGGTGGAGTCTAGTTTTGAAGTTGTTGAACTTCTGCTTGCAACTCTGCTTTCTCCTGCTCTGCTCTCTTCTCGCGCTGCTCAACTACTTGCAGTCTATTTTGTAGAGAGACTATTTCTCTACTCATTCTGGTTACATTCTCTTCTGTGGCTGCAGTGAAAGCAGTACCTGCCGATGCTATCATTACAGGATTAGTCCTGGTATAAAGGACTATGTCTTTGCCTGTTGCAACTGTGGATGTGGCAGAGGGACTTTGTGCTAGTGACCTTCTTTTCTCTTGCCGGATTTTGAAAGAGAATTGATGTGAGTCTGGTGAGGTCAAATACATCCTCTTCCTGCCCCTAGGGGGATCTAACATCAGAAAGCTTGGTACCGCCCAGAGGTATGTCGAGGGGATTTACCTCGATATCTTCCAGCATGTCATCCTCCCTTTCTTCTGTGTTCTTTTCTTCTTCTTCCTTTCGTCGGCGTTCAGCTTCTGCTGCTGCTTCTATTTCAGCCATCCTCTTCTGCTCAGCTGCAGCAGCCTGTTCGGCTTTCTTTTGGCACTCAGCTTCCACAACCTGTTCGGCCTTCTTTTGGCGTTCAGCTTCTGCTTTATCCAGCTTTGCCTTAAGTGCCTGTTCTGCTGCGGCCTGTGCCTCCTTTCCCTCTTTTTCTTTCCTGGCCTCCTTGGCCTGATTCTTCTTCTGTGTTGCTGTTGCACTCTTTTGGCGTGCTTCCTCATCCTCTTTTATCTTCTTTTCCCTTTCTTGCTGGGCTTTTGCTTCTGCTTCTTTCTGTTGGATGGATGGGGTAAGCCCTGTGTTGGTCCGAGATTTCTTAGGTAAAGAGGAAGAGGAACCTCCTAACTGACGACTTCTGTCTTCTAAGATCTGATCATCTAGATCTTCTTGGACTATGTTTACTCCCAGAGCAAATTGTCTCTCAGCACTGTACCATTTCCTTCTCTCGTCTTCTGCCGGGCGCTCAATATGCTGATAAGTCCATTTGAATTTAGCTTTCAAGCAGTGTTCCAGAACTATTTTCTCCGGGTCATATGTTCGATGTTCAAGCGCTCCAAGCTGATAACTTTTCATTGCTTCTCCCTATGCTACTACTTCCCTGAATTCTTTAACTGTGCATGCGCCAATGGTGAGGGGTAGCGTGGGCCACGACTTCTTCTTGCCTTTAGACAGGACGCTGGAGAAGCCTTGATACATCTGGAAGCATACCTCCTGGAGGAGCATTTTGTCTGTCACAAAGCGAGGCATAGCATGGGGTGCCCTGAAAGTTCCAAAGACTCGGATGAAGGTATACCCGGGGAAAGGGAACCAGTGTGCCACTTTGACTAGAGTCTCCTTAGCCCGCCAAGACATGCAGGGGGCGTCTTGGCCAAATAAGTGTCTATATAGAGAGGGAATAAACACCTGGGAGATCTGATCTATATCCTGTTTGTATTTGGACTCCCAAAATACCTTGAGTTGCAGGTGAATTTCACGTGACTGCTCGGAATCCCAGTTGTGTGCCCATCCTTCGAAGTGTACTCTTGCGCAGACAGCATCTAGTAGGTAAGAGGCCATGTAAAATTCGGCAGGCGTTCCTTCATCCGGGGCCAGTGCTACGTTCAAGTTGGTCTGCATTGAAGTCATCAATATGCCCGCCCAGTTGAAACGGGTAACATGTGTTGTTACGTACTCCATGATGGTAGCCCAACTACCGTTGAAAGTGGAGCAATCCGGGTGCCCGTAAAGCCTGCAAAGCATGGCGGCAACCAATTTATAAACCTTCCTCAGGCTAGACACTGGGTATTCTTGGTCTTTCTTGACCTTGAACTTCTCGGGCTCCTCCCACCATTGTCTAATAGTATCAACTATCGGAACAGCGTGAGCAATAGCCCTTTCTGGAGTGAAATGCTCATCCCGGCGAGGCAATGAGTAGTAGAGGTGAGCATCTGCGCCTACAAGCGTAGCGAAAGCCCTGCCTTCGTTGTCCCGGATCACAAACTTCTTAGGATCTGTCCTTTGTATGATCCAATCTATCACCTTAGGACATGGAAATATGGCGGGATGGGCTCCTGCCAGGTGTAGTTTTGACTTCTTAACCGCCAAGTATATTTCCCGGTCTGGGAGATTTTCTGGAAATTCCTCTTCCGGTATGGCGAATGCATGATACACCTGGTACCATCTCATACTGTCTTCTTTTGCAAAGGTACATAGTGTATCCCTATATATTGGGGGTGGGGACACCACTTCCAGTTCATCAATCTCTTCCACTACTTGCTTATCCCTCCTCCGAGATAGCGGGGGCGCCATGTCACTAGAATCTGATAAAACAGGTATGCACTCTATGTCTTCTTGAAGTTCACCTATCAAATTCATAAAGGAATCCCAAGATAAGAGCAACATGGTGATATAAAACCAGTTACATTTTAGTGATGAAATTTAGCTGTGACACATGAAAAACTGGGTTATTGGTTTACTGGGTCGCTGGGTCGCGGATTGCAAGAAAAGAGTCCAGGCGCGACCTTGCGACCTCGCGAGCAGGTCAATGGGTCGCTGGGTCGCAACTTACGAAAACAGAGGAAAAAATGCGACCTTGCGACCTGGCGACCAAGTCGCTAGGTCGCTAGGTCGCAACTCTTCGAAACTTTGGAAAATGCGACCTTGCGACCTCGCGACTAGGTCGCTGGGTCGCAGGTCGCGATGATGTTTACCGGGGGGGTTTTTCGCGCGCGTGCGGCCATAAGTTTCTTTTTCTCCCTCCTCTTGAGAATTTAAAAGCTAGCTGGGTCGAGGCAGAGCTGAGGCATGGTTTTAAGAGCAAGGGGCAGGTCTATGAGAGTTCGAACCAAAAAAAAGGTGAGGTTGGACATCTGTGGAGAAAACAGGGTTACAAAACATTCAAAAAATGTAAAAGCTGAGACAAATGGCAATTTAAAGGCCTAAGGGGACATGGGTTTGGAAAGAAATGCATCATAATAGAAACAACAGGAGGAAATGGCAACTTACCCGAGAAAATCATGCGAGTTGAGCTGTCAGAGGCGTTTTCTTTCAAATCGTTGAATGTGAAAAAAGCGACCTAGCGACCTCCCTTATATAGAAGGTTGCACGTGCGGGCAATTAATGCGGGTCGCTGGGTCGCAAATCTATCAATTCCAAAGCTTTGCGACCTTGCGACTTTGTGACCTAGCAACCTGGGGTCGCGGGGTCGCAAGGTCGCTGGGTCGCACTTTTTATTAAAATTGGATAATTGCGACCTAGCGACCTGGCGACCTGGCGACCTGGGGTCGCTAGGTCGCTGGGTCGCACTTTTCGTTAAATTCTGGGATTCGCGACCTTGCGACCTGGCGACCTGGGGTCGCGGGGTCGCAAGGTCGCGAGGTCGCGGTTTTTATCAATGATTTATATTTGCGACTTGGCGACTTGGCGACTTAATAGTTTCTCTTTAGTTTCAAGGGGCTCCAAAAATTTGAAATGGTGGTCTTTTTTGGAGGGTGTTGTAGGGGCTACAACAAATGGCGATTCACTGGACGAACTCAGAGTCTTTGCTGATGGTTTGTCTCTGTGGGGGGAGGGAGGGGCCTATGCTGACTGTTTTCTTTTACCTTGCGGTTGACATTTCCTAACCTTTGGCACCTAGCTGGGTTGCTCAATCTGCTGGCCTGTTTAGGCATCATTCAACCAAATTCATTTCTTCAGGTCCCCAAACTGGAAGGGTTGGAGAACTCCAGGCGGCTACAGGGTCTGGTACGATTATTTTGTCCTCATCGTGTCGCTCCGCTGCTAGCAAACCTCTCGGTCCTGGCGGAGTCACTGCCTAGGAATCGTGAACGTTGCTCCACTGCCAGCGAGCCTGGTCAGTACCCCGGCGGAGTCGTTACATCACCTCTCTACACAGGAAGCCTTTCTCAATCCTTTACCCTTTATTAGTGTGATATTGCACTTATTTTGAATGTGCCTGAGGCACTTATTTGAGATGTGCTCGTGGCACTTTTTTGAGATGGCAATTTAGCCTGGGCGGATGAGGGATCCCGACTTATTTTGCTTGCAGAGAGGTTGTTCCTGGTCTGGTATGAGGAATTTGGTTTTTCCCAGATACCTTGTCGTAGCATAGAGTACCTCTTTTCCCTTCTGGTCTGGTTACCATTCACACTACATTTTCTTTTGCGGACACCCTCTCAGACTGGCGAGGTAAGCTTTCCTGCTTGATGACTCAAGTTCGGTGATATGCTACCTTTAGGTGCAGAGAACAAGCAAGATTTTGTTGCCTTTGAGTTTATCGGAAAAGGCTTTCCATCAGCGTAGAACCTGTTGCAGTATGCCAATTGCATGGCTCTAACAAATCCTTCCTTAAACTTTTATTTTATTTTATTTTATTTTATTTTTATTTTTATTTTTTATTTTTTTTTGAAACAAAGGTGAGACCAGAAACTATGGTACAAAATAAGATAGCCCTCTTACCGGGAGGACCTCGACTCGTCCATCAAGGGTTTTCAATCTAAATGTGTGGGATCCTATCTTCTCATTAATTTGGAAAGGGCCTGTCCAAAGTGCTTGGAACTTGGCATGCTTCCCCTTTTCCTCATGGGCTTTATCCCAATTAAGGACCAGGTCTCCTACTTCAAAAATTTTGTTCCCTACGGTCTTTTTATCAAACCATCTTTTGATTCGGCTCTGATGGATGGCAAACTTTTCCCGAGTCTTTTGTCTTTCTTCCTCCAATGTCAGCAAGGTGTCGATTCGATTCTGCAAGGTAGAGCACGGGGTACCATGAAATTCTTGGGACAGCTGGAGGGCCGGGAGAGATAGATGAGGAGGGAGAGGAGCTTCTTTTCCATATACGAGGAAAACTGGGGAGGTGCCTAAAGAGGACTTGGGAGTGATACGATCAGCCCACAGTGCATTGTGAAGGGCATTGTGCCAGTTGCGCTAGTGGGATAGCAGGGTCTTCTTGATAATATGGATAAGATTTTTGTTAGTGGACTCAGCTAATACATTTCCTTGGGGATAGTAGTTTGCAGAATGTTTCAGAATAATACCATTTTCCAGCGCAAAATCATATAATTTAAAATATGAGAAATAAGTACCATTATCGAAAACTAAAGAAGTTGGAACGCCAAACCTAGTAATGATGGAATGCGTGAGGAATTCTATTACCTCCTGATTGTTGATTCGGCATAAAGGCGTTGCTTCGACCCACCCGGTGAAGTAATCAGTAGCTGTAAGTATATACCGATGTTGTTTAGAAGAGTGAGGTGTGATTTCACCAATTACATCCAAACCCCACTGTTGGAAAGGTTCCTCTACTACTACTGAGAGTAAGGAAGCGGCTGGTTGTGCTTCTCGGTTGGCAAACTTCTGGCACTGAATGCATTTCCGAACATATGCATGTGCATCTCTAAAAAGAGTAGGCCAATAGTATCCTGCGCGCATTATCTTATGGGCAGTAGTATCTCCGGCAAAATGACCTGCAGCTGGTCCGTCATGCAGCTTAGTTAAGATTTTCTGCGCTTCATCGGTTTCCAAGCAGCATAACAGGACCCCATCGTGGTGTTTCTTGAACAACTTACCTTGGATCAGTTGGTGAGATTCGGCTTTGAGTCTTATTGCGCGTTTCTGTCGGGCAGTAAGAGCAGGGTCCATGGTGCCTTGGGCCAAATATCTTGAAATGTCAGAATACCAAGAAGGGCTATTTTGCTGAGGCACATGGTCGCTCTGATACATGTCGATCTCTTGTTCCCAACATTCCTCTTCAATTTCATGAGCACTTGCAGCCTCTGCGGCCATTTGGCATAAGCCCTGTCCTTTAACGGCATGTGCCGGCTTAAACTCTAAATCATACTCTTGCAAACAAGCCACCCAGTTGCCCCGCCTTTCGCCTAGCTCTTGCTGCACGAAAAGTGAGCGGACCGCTAGATGTGGCACAAAAACCGTGACATGATTTTTCAAGATGTAGGGCCTAAAATGTTTTACCACCTTGTAGACCGCATAGGCTTGTTTCTCGATTTCTGGGTAATTCAACTCAGCTCCTTGTAAACCAGTACTCATGAAAGAAAGGGGTCGTTCATCATTGTTACCATCTTTCTGCGTGAGGATAGCCGCAAGCGAGGAGTCTGAAGCAAAAGTGTACAGGATGAAACCTTTATCAAAATCTGGACTCTGGAGGGAAGGAGTTTCAGCTATAGCCCTTTTGATTTTATCGAAGGCCTCTCTCTCTGGGGAATTCCATTGGAATACAACATTCTTTTTAATCATTCCCTATAGTGGTCTGACTATCTGGGCAAAATCTGAGATGAATTTACGGACAAAATTGATTTTCCCCAGGGAGGATTGCATCGCTTTCTTGTTGCTTGGGGGATGAATCTGAGCAATGGCTTTCGCCCATTCTGGATCAACCACAATGCCTTGCTTAGTGATAATGTGGCCTAGCAATTTTCCCTCTGCCACAGCGAAAACACTCTTTTTAGGGTTGAGCGATATTCTGTACCTCCTGCACCTCTCGAAGATTTGCTTGAGGTGGCGTAAATGATCGCCCTTGCATTTTGAAAACATAGTGACGTCGTCCAAATAGACCACCACGCTCTGCCCTATTAAACCATAGAAGGCTATATCCATGGCTCGTTGGAAAGTTTCCCTTGCATTGATCAAGCCAAAGGGCATGCGTCTGAAAGAAAAGGTTCCCCATTTTGTCCGGAAGGTGGTTTTTAGTCTGTCTGGTTCAGCTACTAGCACATGGTTATAGCCGGAGAAGTCGTCTAATAGGGAGAACATCTCAGATCCAGACACAGCTTGTAATATCTATTCCATGGGGGGCACCGGGTAGTTGTCTTTGTTTGAGGCTCAATTCAGATTACGGAAATCTACACACAAGTGGATCTCGCCAGACTTCTTTCGTACGGGTACCAAATTTGACACCCACATGGAGTGACGAACTTTGAAAATAATGCGCGCATCCAGGAGCTTCTTAAGTTCCTTTAGAGTCATTGGCTCCAATGCTAGATGCACTTTTCTGAGTTTCTGTTGGAAGGGTTTAACGCCTTCCCTCATGGGTATTACATGCTAAATGATACGGGTATCGTATGTACGTGGATCTTCATATGTCCAAGCAAATACATCGCAATATTTCCGGAATAACTGGGTGAAGGCCCGTGCCTCCTCATCACTACAGTCTTTGCCGAGGTTAACGAACGTTGGGTTCTCATCTGATCCCAAGGTCACTTGCCGATGTGCCAATATGGAACTTTGCACTTTGGTGTTTGGAGGCCTGCGGAATCAGCTTTGCAGATCAAAGAGCTTTTCTAGTGACACCACCCCCTTGGGCATAATGTTCTCTTTGCGTTCATCATGCTCTCTCTGTAAAGCATGCTCATGCTCTTCCTCATCTATCGCTACATCCTTGAATACTTCAGCATTGCACATAAAGTCCAAAATCTGTTGATCATTGTTAAAAACGCGTAAATTAGAAATGTTGTCTGGCACAGAGGGTCTATATACAACTTCAATAGAAAAACCGTCTCTTAAGGGGGTAAATCTAGCAACAGCATTAGCCAGAGTATCAGCTGCTACATTGTGCATTCTAAGAACATATTTAATTCCAAATGCATCAAAAGTAGAAATCAATTGCCATACCTCTTGTTGATACGCCTTTAAATGTGGAGATAAACAGTGAATAGTGTTGCGTACCTGGCGAGTGATAATTTCGGAATCTCCAATTACCTGTAAACATTTTACCTTCAAATCCAGTGCCTTCTTAAGTTCGAGGATTAATGCCTCGTATTCAGCAGTGTTATTGGTGCACTAGAACTCTAACCGGCATGAGATTAAGTGTTTATTCTTGTGTGGGTCAACCAATATGCAACGAGCACCAGCTCCGTCATGGGTCTTGGAACCATCATAATACAAGGTCCACATGTCACTTTCCGGCTCCTTTGGGGTACTAGGTTGAGGAGGGGTTCCTGCTGGTGGTGAGTCAGGGATGAATTGCTCCTCTGTGACAAGTGCTAGTTCAGATTGGACTTCGGGGCCTACGGAAGACTGAGGGGGTTGGTATCATCCGAATATTGCTTCCAGAAAGAACATGCCAAGCTCTTCTTGTGCAAAGCTGATGGGTTCATTAACGGCATCCAAATCAGTGATGGTGTGTTTCATATAAGGTTCACTTTCTACCCTGATTTGATTATTCCGCCCCTTGTAAGGAAGCCACAAGTGGGACTAGTCGGTGGCAAAGTAGCCTTGTAACTTGCTGAACTAGTCCCTACTAAGCAATAGGCCGTATGCTTCTAGGATATCGACAATCACAATGTCAATGCATTGATGGACCCTAGAGTCTGACGACAAGCAGATAATGACATTGTTCAACTCTCCTACGGCGGGTAATTGTGATTTGTCAAGTTGTATAATCTTTGCGTCAGTTTTCTCCGGGAGAATGTTCATCTTTTTACAGACGGATAGGGGCATGACGTTTGTCGAGGCACCGGAGTCAACTAGACAGTTGTGAACATTGAAGTTGTTAGAATCCTATACCAATAGGTGTCATTTTTCAAGATTGTCTTGATTGAACTATGGAATATGTTCAAACCTTTTTCTTGACCAAAGGTGTTCCATATTCTTGAAAAAAACCAAAAAATCAAAAAATTTTAAAAATGTAAAGAGGGTATACCCTAAAAGAAAAATCAAAGGGTAAAAATAATAAAATGGTCAAAAAAGTGAAAGAAATGAACCCCAAACAAAAAATAGACCAAGGAAAGTGTGCAAATCCAAATGCCACTACTATTTCATTTCTGTAATAAAGCAATTGTGTGCAGCTTGTCAAAACTTTTGCCACAATTTATGAAGAGTCAAACTGTTTAAACTTGACTTATTCATTTTTCAATTTCATGTTGTAGATTAGAGAATAAATATCTGACCAAACAGTTTAATCTTGGCAGATAAGTAGATAGGTAGAGTTAATAAAAGGTGCTCAACAGTTTAATCTGAGCCCTTGGATGCAATAAGTGTAGAATTAGATAGATTTTCCATGTAAAAGAAAAAGATTGATAAGGGTTTGCAAGTCCAAATGCACCCTAATAAAGAAGAGAAAATGGTAGTGTCAAGTAGATAGGGTAGGTAGATGGTGTTGCAAAGTTTTATGTGATGAATGATGGTGCTGAATATGTTTAATCTTTTACCTTCATCACAAGTACTCAAGCAGAAAATGCACTGAAGAAATCACAGAAAGCAAAGTCAAAATCATTAACTTCCCACATCACTTTTTCCCTAAGTTTTTACTAATTTCCCCAAAGTGCTAAGGTATTTGGAGATCAAAAGGGCTCAAGGCATTTCCTTGACTTTTGGAGGGATCGGACCCGCGGCCTGATGATAAAAAAGACCTAAGTACTTGAAATTATCCATTATCGTTCACTTTCAATATTTTCCTAAGTAAAATTCCATTTTGCTTAGGAAAATCATACAAACTTCCATAAAAATCCCTCAAAATAACTTACTATTCTAAGTTTAAGTGTTGAAGATGATATATTGTAAATTATCACTTTCTTAGATGTGCAAAGTTTTTTTATTTGTCTTTGTCCCTTTATCATATTAACATTTAACTCTATTTACTAAATCCCTAGTGAAATGCCTTATCCTAAGTATATAACTCTTGTTATACAAATATCCAAAAACCCCTCTATTATAAAGTTTAGCCAAAGTATTTATTTCCCCGTGCATTCAAATACAAAACCCACTATACAACCCCTTTGGTTAAAATATATCGTTATATAATACTCCTGCCCCTATGGTAAATTAATTATATCGGTTAATTTATCATATAATAAAAAACATATATGAGAAAAACTTTAAACATATGATATGTATGTTTAACACAAAAATATAAATAAAACCAAAGTTTTAATTCAAACTAAAAAACTTCGAAAAAGCTCCTATGCCACCATGGCCCATCCACCTGGCATCCCACCCGATGCTTCAACCACAATCGAAACCCCACCGCGACCCCTATTTCCATTATACAGTGGGATTAATTAATTATCATAATTAGTTAATAACCAACCTTTTCCACCTATTAGACGCCCCCCGGGATGTTTAATAACGTTAATCACGTTTAAATACCCGCCGGGCCTTCACGATAACGCCCCACCATCTCCCCGTCCCTTCCACCTTTGGATCGCACCTCCACAGATCAACGCTCCACATCAATTCCACCAGCCGTCCCTTGTCAGAGCTTTAACGCGCAGGGACTTGGTGGTTTTGAAATAGTCCACCGGCCACGCGTCCATCACCCAATGGAATCACTCCCTCCACGTTTAATACCACTCTTGTCCATAAGCAGTGCGGGGACTAACCGCTTACCACCCAACCCCTGCCCCACGTCAGCTTGTACTGAAATGACGTCATTCCTCGAAAAACTAAAAACCCCTTTTTTTTTACTTTGGAAATAAAACAAATTTGCGTGTTTTTGTGTTATTTTCATTATTTGAAAACAACTGTGCTTTCCGCTGCGAAATTCAAATTTTCACTGGAATTCACTGTTCTATCCAATTTCGCTCCAGAATTCCGTCGAACCAGTGTTCAAGCATCCTCGTGCTACCGCCTGATACCTGTTAAAAACCAGTTTGCCTCCAAGAATAGGTATTTATCCTATAGCGCTTCGAACTTCAAAAGAAAGTCTATTTTCCTTGTTTTCCACTGGATTAGTGATTAAATCTTATCACTGAGATCATTCTCTGAGGTTAAAATTGTGAATTGTTCCCCTGAACCTGCAATTGTGCCAACTTCCCTCATTAAAACTGAAATCACGCCCGGTCTGTGAAGAAAACCCAGAAACTTCCATTTTGAATACACAAGAACCAAAATGGAAGCTTCGGCAGCCTTGAATGTAACTCCATTGAATGCCCCCCACAGAGAGTTAGAATATTTGCCCTTAGTGGATAAAGACTTCCAAATTAAAGACTTAGTGTTTGATGAAATCCCCCTTCTGAGTTATTGTCGCTGCAGAGACGATTATTCGAAGGGATTGGATGTCATTGGGTTGTGGGAATCCAATTTCCCGAGATATCTCATCCCCTCAGTCATTACTTTCCCAGAAATTATCCACTATTTCCATTCTAACTATGATCCGACTCAAAGAGCTGTAATATCCCCTGACCAAAGTGTTATTTTCCCCATTACTCCCCAAGCTATCAATGCAATGCTCCATTTTGAACCTGGTGAAAACCTCACTCCCTTGTCCATTTGGGAATTCCTTGAAAATTCTACTCGGTTGTCCCCTGAAGAGGTGATCAGAAGATCACATCCTTGGATAAACAGTCTTAATACTATTCATAAGATTTGTTTACTCCAAGATTTTTATCAAATCTATTCAAACAGAGGTTAGAAAGCATAACAGCTAAAGAGTATCAGTGGTTAAAGTGTATCAAGTAAAAGTTAGAATGAAAGTTAAAAAGAAGTTACAGAGCAGTCAAAGGTAAAAAGTAAAAGTAATTACTGAGGCAGTAAAATGGTAAAAAGAGGAGATGAAAATACTTTCACCAACATTGAAGTTTATCTAAAGTGAAAGTAAAACACTTAAAAGAACAAAAAGTGAAAAGATGAAAAACACAACAAGAAGGAACATTTTTGCAGAAATTTAATGTTTTAGACATTGTTTTGCAGAACCTATTGTGATCAATCCAAGATGAATTTTGAAAAACAGAAGGAGGTTTATGTTCTTAGAAGGACCATCTACAAAAACCTCTCTCACTTGTCTAACAGCTATTATGGTTTTGGAAATATTAAACAATGTTGGAAAGCACTTTTTGCAGAAAATTCCTGTTAAGTCATCATTTTGAAGAGAATATTGTGGCCAATTAGAAATACATTTTACAACACGGAAGGAGGTATTTTTTCCTAAGAGACCCATATACAAAAAACTATCTTATTTTATCCACAGTGATTTCAGGATGAGAGATACATGCACATATTTAGAGGCTATTTTTCAGACTCTGTAAAACTCTGTTTTACACATCTTTTTGCAGAGCCTATTGTGCACAGCTGGAGAGGAATTTTAGGAAAGTGAAAGAGGTTTATCTCACCAACATATTTATCTACAATAACCTCTTTCACTTTTTACATATCTATTACGGATTGAGAAATACGAAGATATCATTGGACCCCAAGTTTGCAGAATTGTTGGAGCAGATTGCACAAAGAAAGGAAGCAGTTAGTGACTTGGATGCCTCATCATCAACTAAGAGTTGGATAAAATTCGAATTATCCTCTTTTTCATCACCTATCCATACAAAATAGTGCCAAATAGATGCATTAGTTTGAGTGTCCTTTACTTAAGTTCTATTTATGTAAAATAGTTGGAGAGATTTGTGAACCAATTTTGATATTTTTTAAAGATATTTTAGTTTAGAATTTGTATAAATACTTCACTCTTGGAAGTATTTTGGTTTTCATTATACTAACTGTCTTTTAATAGGTTTAGAAATAAAAGCATTTTGGAGAAATTTATTCGTGGCTTACTGGATGACGATTTGAAGCTCAGGACTTTTTGCGGGATTCATGTGTTGGACTGCAGTTCAATAAGTCTTTCTACCCTTTGTCTTAAGTTTTATATCAGTTTATAATATCATTATGTCCATTTATGAATAATTTACATAAAGGATTGAATCAGAATTTACTTAATTGTACTCTGATTTCAGATGTGATTGTTCTTAATGTTTTCCTCTAAATTGGTTATAGGCATGAATTCTTAAATGCTCTTGCTTTGCTAATTTAAACATTGTTGATTACTATAATAAAGAATTCTTCATTGCTCTTTGTTTGTAGTCATCTCATTTTCTTTCTTTTGAACATGGTGAAAGATTCTTAGCTGCCTTTCATCCCTTCAAAATCATCCCATCCACGTTAAATTTAAGGATTGTTCTCTGTCTAGCTACCTTGCCCTGTAAAACCATCTTGAGTGTAGAATAGAAATCCAGTAAAGCCATCCTTTGACTCCATAGCCCAATGGACTGAAAACTTTCAACCTTGCCCTTAGTTTGTGGATTCCACCATTTTTCAAAAAAACTCTTGGATCTATAACTAGCCTAAAACCTTCTAAGAACAAAGATAAATTATAAAGAGAGAGCCCTCTCTGGATGCAGATTGGCTAGATTCTGCATCTGAAGGTTGGTTTGTGGTTACCTCGGGTATACTTTCATTTTCTTACAACTTCAAGGAAAACCTGAGTGATAACATAGTGGCGACCATACTGGGGACCTGAATCATTTTTATTTGTTAATATTGTTCACTTATAAGCTATAGACAGAGTATGAAGATCAGCCGGGTAGCCTTTGAAATTTCTTTTGCTCTGCAATTGCAAAATTAAATAAATGCTGCTTCAGTCTATCTCTGATTTAGCTTATATACTGAACCTTAGTTTCAAAAAATTCAATCAGACTCTCTAGTTTAATAAATATTTGAGAAAAATTTAATTAAAAATCTTAAATTTCTTAAAGAAATCATAGAAGTTGTTTTGAAAATTCATAAAAAAATAAAATAATCATAAAATATTCAAAATTTGGTTTCCTGAAGAACTAACTTTTTCTTCAGAATTGTTTTACAGGTTTAGATCTGATCTATGATGGTGGACGGGGATCAGACACACAAAGGTTAAAATCATCCACCTGGCGACTCCAAATCAATTTCAGAATCAAGACTCCACTGGAGGAATGAACCTCAAAGGACAATATGGAAAGATCAGGCTTTCAACTTGGATCTTAATCCAAGACATTATGTTCTTTCTCGTTAAGATTCAATATGTATTGTATTTTATATAAGGATCTAACTTGGTTGTACAGATAAAGTGGCTTTTCATTATGGCTGATTTTCAAGATGATCCAAGAATAAAACGAAGATATGCTCCCATGAGCAGAGATCACATACCTGGATTTCCACACAAACTACCGAAGGTAAATTGGGGTGAAAATCTACCCATGTTTCAAGATGAGAATATTGATGATCCTTTACTACATCTCATTAAATTTCATATACACTCATCAAGATTGAAGGGTGATTTGCATGAGGATTGCCTCATGAAGATATTCATGGGAACCTTAGAAGGAAAAGCAAGGGAATGGTATGAAGCTCTCAAACCTGCAAGTTTGTTTTCTTTAAAAGATTCTCATAAGGTATTTTATGAGCATTACAAAGAAGATTTTCCATCTTTATTATTAGCTGAAAATTGTTGTGATCAAGCTGAAGATCTTATACATTACCTTAAAAATATTGATGAAGATTTTGGAAATTGGTTTTCTGAAGATTTATTAGAAGAAGTCCAAAATTTTCATTCTCAAGTTAAATGTCATAATAATCAAGAGGAGTTAAACAAAGATGAAATAGATCAGGAGATGAATCAAGATCCACAAAATCCCTCTGTATTAACAAATGATGTTTCATTTAATGTTTTGAATGGAGTTAAAGAAAATATTCAACCTCATGATAAATTTTTAGATAAGAGAAAAAACAATTGTCATTCCAATCTAATAATTCAGAGATTCCCACCCCCCCTCACCGAAGAAGAAATCAATTTGCTTCTAAACATGCAACCATCCTCAAAATATTTACATAATGAAGAAATTGTTTCTACTTCTTCTAATGTTGATGAATGTACAAAAGTTTTTATCCATGAAGGGACAAAAGAACAAGTTGATGCTCATGTTATTCTACCTTCCCAAAAAGGCCCATTGCTTGATAACACTCCTATTGAGAAAAATAATGACTTTAAAAAAGAATGCAACCAATCTAATCAAGACATATTGGGATTGTTGGAAGATAAATATGCTGATCCAATGTTTATAATTAATGACATTCCTTATTCTGAAGATTTGCCTAAATATGATCAGTATGATGATAATTATGATAATTTCACAAAACAATCACTAGCTATTTTCAGGGATGAGTTATCAAAACTTCAGTTTGATGAGGATTTTCTAAGAGCTTTCTTTCTTCTTTTTAAATCAAGAAAATGTTCTCCTCGAGTTAAAAAATGGCTTCTTGATATAATTTCTGAAAATTATGAAAATGAAATCAAAATTTTGCATTCTCAAATTCAGTCATACAATTTCCGAAATCCTAAAGAATTCTTTGAAAATCTTCCTTCTCCAAAGCAAGAGGAAATTGTACTATCTTTTGACTTGCATATTGAAGATGATTATTCTTTCAAACACAATACTGAAGAAATAAGTTCATGGTCTAATATTCATAATTAAATTGAACAATTAGTCATTGAAGGCCTAGAAGTAAATAACATACATCATGCTTTTAATGATCCTATAGCAAATTATATGGAGAATATTTTTACCTCAAATCTTCAAACATGTTTTATCTATGAGGATCAAATATATCAAAAATTGCCATTTCACATCTTATCGTTGATTATAAAGGCACATGATCATAACATACTTCCAATTTTGATCATAAGCAATCAAGTTAACCATTTATTGTTACATCTACTTGATTGGCTTCATTGGCATTTTTGTATTACCTGATTCAATAAGATATTTAGTAGATTAAAGTAGGTAAATGAGTGCTAATAAGCTCAGAATTTTGAGCATTTTTTTTAGTTTTTCAATTTTCAGCTAGTTTTTCATTAAGTTGGTTTGAAAATTTTTGTGTGTTGTTTTAGTTTTAGATCAGATTTTAGGTTGCAGAAAAAGGACTATATTCAATTCAAGATTTTCAACCACAACAAATTCATGTTTGGGATTGGAACAAGGCAGAAAATTCCTAACTGGGCAACAAAGTTTTAAGTTTTGAGTGGATAGTAACTTACTGGAGTTGAAGCCCGAAGTGAAGGCCCTAAGATTCAGAAGTTTTACTATCATATATAAAATAAAGCTACCAGAAGAAGGAGATTACATGATTTAGTTTGAAGACATTTTGAGGCAACTGACCTGCTATTCTTCACTTTTCACAAGGAAAAGCCATCCCCAAGTGGAGCCAGTGTTAGACTCCTATACCAATAGGTGTCATTTTTCATGATTGTCTTGATTGAACTATGGAATATGTTCAAACCTTTTTCTTGACCAAAGGTGTTACATATTCTTGAAAAAAACCAAAAATCAAAAAATTTAAAAAATGTAAAGAGGGTATACCCTGAAAGAAAAATCAAAGGGTAAAAATAATAAAAGGTCAAAAAAGTGAAAGAAATGAACCCCAAACAAAAAATAGACCAAGGAAAGTGTGCAAATCCAAATGCCACTACTATTTCATTTCTGTAATAAAGCAATTGTGTGCAGTTTGTCAAACTTTTGCCACAATTTATGAAGAGTCAAACTGTTTAAACTTGACTTATTCATTTTTCAATTTCATGTTGTAGATTAGAGAATAAATATCTGACCAAACAGTTTAATCTTGGCAGATAAGTAGATAGGTAGAGTTAATATAAGGTGCTCAACAGTTTAATCTGAGCCATTGGATGTAATAAGAGTAGTATTAGATAGATTTTCCATGTAAAAGAAAAAGACTGATAAGGGTTTGCAAGTCCAAATGCACCCTAATAAAGAAGAGAAAATGGTAGTGTTAAGTAGATAGGGTAGGTAGATGGTGTTGCAAAGTTGCATATGGTGAATGATGGTGCTAAATATGCTTAATATTTTACCTTCATCACAAGTATTCAAGCAGAAAATGCACTGAAGAATTCACAGAAAGTAAATTCAAAATCATTAACTTCCCACATCACTTTTTCCCTAAATTTTTACTAATTTCCCCAAAGTGCTAAGGTATTTGGAGATCAAAAGGGCTCAAGGCATTTCCTTGACTTTTGGAGGGACCGGACACTCAGCCTGATGATCAAAAAGACCTAAGTACTTGAAATTATCCATTATCATTCACTTTCAATCTTTTCCTAAGTAAAATCCCATTTTGCTTAAGAAAATCATACAAACTTCCATAAAAATCCCTCAAAATAATTTACTATTTTAAGTTTAAGTGTTGAAGATGATATATTGTAAATTATCACTTTCTTAGATGTGCAAATTTTTTTGAGTTGTCTTTGTCCCTTTATCATATTAACATTTAACTCTATTTACTAAATCCCTAGTGAAATGCCTTATCCTAAGTATATAACTCCTGTTATATAAATATCCAAAAACCCCTCTATTATAAAGTTTAGCCAAAGTATTTATTTCCCCGTGCATTCAAATAAAAACCCACTATACAACCCCTTTGGTTAAAATATATCGTTATAAAATACTCCCGCCCCTATGGTCAATTAATTATATCGGTTAATTTATCATATAATAAAAAACATATATGAGAAAAACTTTAAACATATGATATGTATATTTAACACAAAAATATAAATAAAACCAAAGTTTTAATTCAAACTAAAAAACTTCGGAAAAGCTCATATGCCACCGTGGCCCATCCACCTGGCATCCCACCTGACGCTTCAACCACAATCGAAACCCCACCGCGACCCCTATTTCCATTATACAGTGGGATTAATTAATTATCAGAATTAGTTAATAACCAACCTTTTCCACCTATTAGACGCCCCCCGGGATGTTTAATAACGTTAATCACGTTTAAAACCTCGTCGGGCCCGCACGATAACGCCCCACCATCTCCCTGTCCCTTCCACCTTTGGATTGCACCTCCACAGATCAACGCTCCACATCAATTCCGCCAGTCGTCCCTTGTCAGAGCTTTAACGCGGGGGGACTTGGTGGTTTTGAAATAGTCCACCGGCCACGTGTCCATCACCCAATGGAATCGCTCCCTCCGCATTTAATACCACTCTTGTCCATAAGCGGTGCGGGGACTAACCGCTTACCACCCAACCCCTGCCCCACATCAGCTTGTACTGAAATGACGTCATTCCTCGAAAAACTAAAACCCCCTTTTTTTTTACTTTGGAAATAAAAAAAAATTGCGTGTTTTTGTGTTATTTTCATTATTTGAAAACGACTGTGCTTTCCGCTGCAAAATTCAAATTTTCACTGGAATTCACTGTTCTATCCAATTTCTCTCCAGAATTTCGCCGAACCAGTGTTCAAGCATCCTCGTGCTACCGCCTGATACCTGTTAAAAACCAGTTTGCCTCTAGGAACAGGTATTTATCCTATAGTGCTTCGAACTTCAAAAGAAAGTCTATTTTCCTTGTTTTCCACTGGATTAGTGATTAAATCTTATCACTGAGATCATTCTCTGAGGTTAAAACTGTGAATTTTTCCCCTGAACCTGCAATTGTGCCAATTTCCCTCATTAAAACTGAAATCACGCCCGGTCTATGAAGAAAACCCAGAAACTTCCATTTTGAATACACAAGAACCAAAATGGAAGCTTCGACAGCCTTGAATGTAACTCCATTGAATGCCCCCAACAGAGAGTTAGAATATTTGCCCTTAGTGGATAAATACTTCCAAATTAAAGACTTAGTGTTTGATGAAAGCCCCCTTCTAAGTTATTGTCACTGCAGAGACGATTATTCGAAGGGATTGGATGTCATTAGGTTGTGGGAATCCAATTTCCCGAGATATCTCATCCCCTCAGTCATTACTTTCCCAGAAATTATCCACTATTGCCATTCTAAATATGATCTGACTCAAAGAGCTGTAATATCCCCTAACCAGAGTGTTATTTTCCCCATTACTCCCCAAGCTATCAATGCAATTCTCCATTTTGAACCTGGTCAAAACCTCACTCCCTTGTCCATTGGGGAATTGCTTGAAAATTCTACTCAGTTGTCCCCTGAAGAGGTGATCAGAAGATCACATCCTTGGATAAATAGTCTTAATACTAGTCATAAGATTTGTTTACTCCAAGATTGTTATCAAATCTATTCAAACAGAGGTTAGAAAGCATAACAGCTAAAGAGTATCAGTGGTTAAAGTGTATCAGGTAAAAGTTAGAATGAAAGTTAAAAAGAAGTTACAGAGCAGTCAAAGGTAAAAAGTAAAAGTAATTACAGAGGCAGTAAAATGGTAAAAAGAGGAGATGAAAATACTTTCACCAACATTGAAGTTTATCTAAAGTGAAAGTAAAACACTTAAAAGAACAAAAAGTGAAAAGATGAAAAACACAAGAAGAAGGAACATTTTTGCAGAAATTTAATGTTTTAGTCATTGTTTTGCAGAACCTATTGTGATCAATCCAAGATGAATTTTGAAAAACTGAAGGAGGTTTATGTTCTTAAGAGGACCATCTACAAAAAACTCTCTCACTTTTCTAACAGATATTATGGTTTTGGAAATATTAAACAATGTTGGAAAGCACTTTTTGCAGAAAATTTCTGTTAAGTCATCATTTTGAAGAGAATATTGTGGCCAATTAGAAATAAATTTTACAAAACTGAAGGATTTTTGTGTTCCTATGAGACCCATATACAAAAACCTATCTCAGTTTTTCCACAGTGATTTCAGGCTGAGTGATACATGCACATATTTAGAGGCTATTTTTCAGGCTCTGTAAAACTCTGTTTTACACATTTTTTTGCAGAGCCAATTGTGCACATCTGGAGTGGAATTTAATGAAAGTGAAAGAGGTTTATCTCGAAAACATATTTATATACAATAACCTCTTTCACGTTTTACATATCTATTACGGATTGAGAAATATAAAGGTATCATTGGACCAAAAATTTGCAGAATTGTTGGAGCAGAATTGCACAAAGAAAGGAAGCAGTTAGTGACTTGGATGCCTCATCATCAACTAAGAGTTGGATCAAATTCGAATTCTCATCTTTCTCATCACCTATCCATACAAAATAGTTCCAAATAGATGAATTAGTTTGAGTGTCCTTTACTTAATTTCTATTTATGTAAGATAGTTGGAGAGATTTGTGAACTAATCTTGATATTTTTTCAAGATATTTTAGTTTAGAATTTGTATAAATACTTCACTCTTGGAAATATTTTGGGTGGATTCTATTACTTTGCTGTAACATTGAGAGTTTCGGAATAAAATCATTTTGGAGAAATTTATTCGTGGCTTACTGGATGACAATTTGAAGCTCAGGACTTTTTGTAGGATTCATGTGTTGGACTACAGTTCAATAAGTCTTTCTACCCTTTGTCTTAAGTTTTATATCAGTTTATAATATCATTATGTCTATTTCTAAATAATTTACATAAAGGATTGAATCAGAATTTACTTAATTGTACTCTGATTTCAGATGTGATTGTTCTTAATGTTTTCCTCTAAATTGGTTATAGGCATGAATTCTTAAATGCTCTTGCTTTGCTAATTTAAACATTGTTGATTACTATAATAAAGAATTCTTCATTGCTCTTTGTTTGTAGTCATCTCATTTCTTTCTTTTGAACATGGTGAAATATTTTCATCCCTTCAAAATCATCCCATCCACTTTAAATTTTAAGGATTGTTCTCTGTCTAGCTACCTTGCCCTGTAAAGCCATCTTGTGTGTAGAATAGAAATCCAGTAAGGCCATCCTTTGACTCCATAGCCCAATGGACTGAACACTTTCAACCTTGCCCTTAGTTTGTGGATTCCACCATTTTTCAAAACAAACTCTTGGATCTATAACTAGCCTAAAACCTTCTAAGAACAAAGATAAATTATAAAGAGAGAGCCCTCTGTGGACACAGATTGGCTAGATTCTGCATCTGAAGGTTGGTTTGTGGTTACCTCGGGTATACTTTCCTTTTCTTACAACTTCAAGGAAAACCTGAGTGATAACATAGTGGCGACCATACTGGGGACCTGAATCATTTTTATTTGTTAATATTGTTCACTTATAATCTATAGATAGAGTCATCATCGTGATCTGAAACATCATCCTCCGTCACATCCCGTGGAGTTTGGTCATCTAAAAGTTGATTAACTACTGCTGTCATGCTGCCAATCCATTGAGGGCACGTTTTTTGAGAGTGGGTGGCTTGGTGGAAAGAACAGAAGTTATCTTTCCCTATCTCTTCCACATTGAGAGCAGTATTTGTGTTAGACGGAGGTCTGTTAGTGTTGGGATTACTTTTTCTGAAGAAAGGTTTGGGTGGTTTAGTGCTAGTTGTGGCTTCCGTGCCATTTCTCCTTAGGTCAGTGACTTCATTTGTTAAATGCTTGAGCGTTTTTGCCATGCTTTCAAAATCAAATGCATCCCTATCCCTATCGATGGTCTTAGGAGTGGAGGACTGACCTCTTTTTGTGTAAGGTTTGTGATCATCTCTCCCTTCATGATCGATGGCTCCTATCGAAAGCATGTCTTTCTCTACGGCGAGCGCAGCCTCATAATTAGCCGTAAGGGTAGCGCGGGCTTCACGTTTGACGAAAAATGCAATGTCCCTAGGGAGGGCCTTGGTATAGTAATCAATGGTGATTGAGTCATCCAACGCTAGGTTGGGGGGAAATTTCTGCAGTATGGTAGCGAAGCGTTGGTTGAAGTCCTTAACCTTCTCCTTTTTATGACACTTGATGGTGCTCAATTCTGTGAGAAGCATGGAAGGAGTTTTATCTACTGAAAACTTATGCAGGAATATGCGACGGAATTGGTCCCATGAAGTGATAGAGGACTGGGGAGAGAGCGGTACAATGTGGCCGCTTTGTTTTCAAGGGTATGGGGGAACAGTCGACATGCGACATCATCGGACTGGACTCTCATGATTTGCAGAGACAAATAGAAGCTGCTGATATGATCTTCAGCTAAGGTGCCTTTCTCTGGGTCGAACTTGGGTAGGTGTTTCTCTGGATGCCTAGGCAGATCTTGGAGTGGGCCCAGAAGATTTAATGGGGATTGAGCCATCCAGGCTAGGGGTTGCACTCTCCTAGCCCGCTGGTGTTGTCTAAACTCATGTTCAGATTCACCCCCCAAACCTGAGACCGATGCTTCTGACTTGTGACAGGAGTGTTCGTCTTGGTGTCTCCCACGGTGAAGAAAATCTCTAAGATATCCCAAGTTGTGGGCAGGAGGCCTTATTTGGTTTGGGTGACGGTTGCGAGCTTGGTTTCCTTGGCCTCGGCCCCTATCTCCTCTACCTTCGGCCCCTCGGCCTCTATTTCCTTCTTCTTCATTTCTACGAGCTCTATTCCTTTCTCCTTCATTTCTACGAGCCCTATTTCCCCCGTCCACATTTCCTCGGCCTCTGTCTTCCTCACCATCCCCAGGTGGGGGGTGTGCATGGTTGTTGTTTTGCCGAGTCTGGTTAGGCTGGGAGTCAGGGAAAGGTTCGGTGTCAGCAAATTCTTCGCCCTCTTGGAGAATCAGGTCATTCTCCTCAACAGCATTTGCGAGGTCTTCCAACATAAGATTTACGAGCTCGGGTATGGTACTCGCAAGGGCACCATTCTGAGTGATGTTCTCAGGAGGGGTTCTAGTATGGGCAAGGTATTCCATGATTGGAGTGAACCGTAAGTTGTTGATAAGATCGCGGGCAGCTGGGCACAAGGTTGTCAACTGCGCTCTGGTGATTTCGTAATATCGAGTCTCCCTCCCTGGAATATCTTCTAGAGGAGGAGGGACAGTTTCATTGTTTATGACCTCCCCTTGGGGAGTTGGTGATGGAAATTTCGTTGTATGCTGGGAGGCTGCCATTCAGGCCCTCCTTCTAGCGCCAAATCTGTTGACGGGAAAATTTGTCTGGCCAACAGTAGGGGATCTCCCCGATAGAAAGTCCCAATTAGACCTTGAACCGTTTGGAGTAGGGATCCCGTCCGAGGTGTGGGTCCGGCTACCACTTAAGACGACTTCCCTTCGGTCTCAAAAGAACCTGTTTGAACCTACGGACATACACTTATTAACATGATACAGAATACAGGATTGATGTATTAGACACGAATCAAACACTATGCGTAGCAAGATTATAGATAAAGCACGTACACCTCAAGAGATGTCATTAGCAACACATCTTTTGGGGGTAATGCTTATAAGGTAGTCTGATCACAAAAGAAATAGTTCTTTATGATAAGATACCCCTTTACTTCCTGAAAGATAAAACGAAATGCTAACAAAAATAGTTCATTAACATTCATTAGTAGAACAGATGATAAAATGAACATCATTGATACAACACAGGTAGCCATGACGCATAAATGATGACATGAAGAGTGCAGCTTCATTAATCATAGGATGTTCTGAAACTGTACAAGGAATACACACAGTGTTCGCACAGCAAAACACATCATAACCATAGGGTGTTTTAACAAGAATCTTTATTCATATGCTCAAGTGTATAATCTTTCAATACAATGCCATGTAGCTCTTGAGTTTCCAAAAAAGAAAAGCCCCTCTTACTTTCCCCGTAGGGAGTTTTATAGCACAAAACTTGCCCTTTGGGCTTCCCGACTTTTCGCATGCCTGCCTGTTGAGTTGCCTCGTGACCTTGAAGAGGTTGCGACCTGCGACCTGTCTGGTATGCGTGACTTGCGACCTGGATAGGCAGTGCGACCTGCGACTTGTCCTGTTGGTGCAACTTGCGACCTAGCTCTAACTGCTGCTCATGACTTGCTGCTACCGGGCTGTGGAGATGGACGCGCAATGTTGATGTCAGGGGCGTCAATTTGTTGCTCCTTGAGAAAATCTTGCCATGTCCGGTACTCTGCCGCTATGGGGGAAACCAGAGGGACCTCCTCCTTCAATCGATGCATACATTCCAAAGCATTTGGTACTAAGGTTTCCCTTTTCTGTGAGATCTGATTTGAAAGCGAGGCAAGCTTGGTATCAATCCGCGCTGGAGTGGCAATAAACTGACTCAGATGCTCTTGAGATGCTGAGGGCTCTGGCTCAGCAGCGGCTTGCTTGATAGGCTGCAAAAATGACTGGATGTCCTGGTCCACTTGTTCCCAGGTTTTCTCTTCGTCCAATGCCCCAAGCGATGGAATGTGGTGCAAAGTGTGCATCAATTTGATACCGCTAATCAGGTGGTTGTACGAAGACATTACTTTGTCCAGATCTTTAGACAGTTTTTCTTTAGATTGTATCACCATACGGAGCTGAACCTTAGCATCCTGTGTCTGAATCCAATCCCTCTTAGGCAAATTTTCAGGTGCCTGAGGGTATTGTATTGTCCAGCCCATCATCCTGTCTAAGGCCTGTGAAGCCTTCCTGAGCTGCTCGTGCTCTTACCAGTGGGGCGACTGTTTGTTTGATGGTGAACATTTCACCATACACCTACCTCATGGTTACTTCCAACACTTCACACTCCTTGAAAATGGCCAGTGGGACTTCATTTACCGGTGGAGTCTGGTTTCGAAGTTGTTGAACTTCAGCTTGCAACTCTGCTTTCTCCTGCTCTGCTCTCTTCTCGCGCTGCTCAGCTGCTTGCAGTCTATTTTGTAGAGAGACTATTTCTCTACTCATTCTGGTTACATTCTCTTCCGTGGCTGTGGCGAAAGCAGTACCCGCCGATGCTATCATTACAGGATTAGTCCTGGTATCAAGGACTATGTCTTTGCCTATTGCAACTGTGGATGTGGCAGAGGGACTTTGCGCCAGTTAGCTTCTTTTCTCTTACCGGATTTTGAAAGAGAATTGATCGAATGTGAGTCTGGTGAGGTCAAATACATCCTCTTCTTGCCCCTGGGGGGATCTAACATCAGAAAGTTTGGTACCGCCCAGAGGTATGTCGAGGGGATTTACCTCGATATCTTCCAGCATGTCATCCTCCCTTTCTTCTGTGTTCTTTTCTTCTTCTTCCTTTCGCCGGCGTTCGACTTCTACTACTGCTTCTATTTCGACCTTCCTCTTCCGCTCAGCTGCAACAGCCTGTTTGGCTTTCTTTTGGCGCTCAGCTTCCGCAACCTGTTCGGCCTTCTTTTGGCGTTCAGCTTCCGATTTATCCAGATCTGCCTTAAGTGCCCGTTTTGCTGCGGCCTGTGCCTCCTTTCCCTCTTTTTCTTTCCTGGCCTCCTTGGCCCGCTTCTTCTTCTGTGTTGTTGTTGCACTCTTTTGGCGTGCTTCCTCATCCTCTTTTATCTTCTTTTCCCTTTCTTGCTGGGCTTTTGCTTCTGCTTCTTTCTATTGGATGGATGGGGTAAGCCCTGTGTTGGTCCGAGATTTCTTAGGTAAAGAGGAAGAGGAACCTCCTAACTGACGACTTATGTCTCGTAAGCTCTGATCATCTGGATCTTCTTGGACTATGTTTACTCCCAGAGCAAATTGTCTCTCAGCACTGTACCAATTCCTTCTCTCGTCTTCTGCCAGGTGCTCAATATGCTGATAAGTCCATTTGAATTTAGCTTTTAGGCAGTGTTCCAGAACTATTCTCTCCGGGTCATATGTTCGATGTTCAAGCGCTCCAACCTGATAACTTTTCATTTCTTCTCCCTCTGCTGCTACTTCCCTGAAGTCTTTAACTGTGCATGTGCCAATGGTGAGGGGTAGCGTGGGCCACGACTTCTTCTTGCCTTTAGACAGGACGCTGGAGAAGCCTTGAGACATCTGGAACCATACCTCCTGGAGGAGCATTTTGTCTGTCACAAGGCGAGGAATAGCATGGGGTGCCCTGAAAGTTCCAAAGACTTGGATGAAGGTATACCCGGGGAAAGGGAACCAGTGTGCCACTTTGACTAGAGTCTCCTTGGCCCGCCAAGACATGCAGGGGGCGCCTTGGCCAAATAAGTGTCTATATAGAGAGGGAATAAACACCTGGGAGATATGATCTATATCCTGTTTGTATTTGGACTCCCAAAAGACCTTGAGTTGTAGGTGAATTGCACGTGACTGCTCGGAATCCCAGTTGTGTGCCAATCCTTCGAAGTGTACTCTTGCGCAGACAACATCTAGTAGGTAAGAGGCCATGTAAAATTTGGCAGGCGTTCCTTCATCCGGGGCCAGTGCTGTGTTCAAGTTGGTCTGCATTGAGGTCATCAATATGCCGGCCCAGTTGAAACGGGTACCATGTGTTGTTACGTACTCCATGATGGTAGCCCAACTACCGCTGAAAGTGGAGCAATCCGGGCGCCCGTAAAGCCTGCAAAGCATGGCGGCAACCAATTTATAAACCTTCCTCAGGCTAGCCACCGGGTATTCTTGGTCTTTCTTGACCTTGAACTTCTCGGGCTCCTCCCACCATTGTCTAATAGTATCAACTATCGGAACAACATGAGCAATAGCCCATTCTAGAGTGAAATGCTCATCCGGGCGAGGCAATGAGTAGTAGAGGTGAGCATCCGCGCCTACGAGCGTAGCGAAAGCCCTGCCTTCGCTGTCCCGGATCACAAAGTTCTTAGGATCTGTCCTTTGTATGATCCAATCTATCACCTCAGGACATGGAAATATGGCTGGATGGGCTCCTGCCAGGTGTAGTTTGGACTTCTTAACCGCCAAGTATATTTCCCGGTCTGGGAGATCTTCTGGAAATTCCTCTTCCGGTATGGCGAATGCATGATACACCTGGTACCATCTCATACTGTCTTCTTTTGCAAAGGTACATAGTGTATCCCTGTATATTGGGGGTGGGGACACCACTTCCAGTTCATCAATCTCTTCCACTACTTGCTTGTCCCTCCTCCGAGATAGCGGGGGCGCCATGTCACTAGAATCTGATAAAACAGGTATGCACTCTATGTCTTCTTGAATTTCACCTGTCAAATTCATAAAGGAATCCCAAGATAAGAGCGACATGGTGATATAAAAATAGTTACAGTTTAGTGATGAAATTTAGCTGTGACACATGAAAAACTGGGTTATTGGTTTACTGGGTCGTTGGGTCGCAGATTGCAAGAAAAGAGTCTAGGCACGACCTTGCGACCTCGCAACCAGGTCGCTGGGTCACTGGGTCACAACTTATGAACACAGAGGAAAAAATGCGACCTTGTGACCTGGCGACCAGGTCGCTGAGTCGCTAGGTCGCAACTCTTCGAAACTTTGGAAAATGCGACCTTGCGACCTCGCGACTAGGTCGTTGGGTCGCAGGTCGCGATGATGTTTGCCGGGGGGATTTTTCGCGCGCGCGCGGCCATAAGTTTCTTTTTCTCCCTCCTCGTGAGAATTTAAAAGCTAGCTAGGTCTAGGCAGAGCTAAGGCATGGTTTTAAGAGCAAGGGGCAGGTCTATGAGAGTTCGAACCAGAAAAGAGGTGAGGTTGGACATCTGTGGAGAAAACAGGGTTACAAAACATTCAAAAAATGTAAAAGCTCAGAAAAATGGCAATTTAAAGGCCTAAGGGGACATGGGTTTGGAAAGAAATGCATCATAATAGAAAGAGCAGGAGGAAATGACAACTTACCCGAGAAAATTGTGCCAGTTGAGCTGTCAGAGGCGTTTTCTTTCAAATCGCTGAATGTGAAAAATGCGACCTAGCGACCTCCCTTATATAGAAGGTCGCACGTACAGGCAATTAATGCGGGTTGCTGGGTCGCAAATCTATCAATTCCAGAGCTTTGCAACCTTGCGACCTTGCGACCTGGCGACCTGGGGTCGCGAGGTCGCAAGGTCGCTGGGTTGCACTTTTTATTAAAATTGGATAATTGCGACCTAGCGACCTGGCGACCTGGCGACCTGGGGTCGCTAGGTCACTGGGTCGCACTTTTCATTAAATTCTGGGATTCGCGACCTTGCGACCTGGAGACCTGGGGTCACGGGGTCGCAAGGTCGCGAGGTCGCGGTTTTTATCAATTATTTATCTTTGCGACTTGGCGACTTGGCGACTTAATAGTTTCTCTTTAGTTTCAAGGGGCTCCAAAAATTTGAAATGGTGGTATTTTTTGGAGGGTGTTGTAGGGGCTACAACACTGTGATAAATTTTGAACCTGTGGAATATTTTTATCTATTTCCAGCATTTAAACCTGCACAAAACACAAATAATTAGTTAAAATCATGTGGGGATGGTTTTACTGCTTTTTTCGGGGTTTTGGAATATCGGAGGGTGTTTATAGAGGAGGAGACGGTGCAGGAGGAAAGGTCCCAGAGCTGGAACCAGGAGGATTTTGAATGAGAGCGGGAAAAGTTTGAAAAATGGTGCAGAGAGAGGTGCTTTTTGAAAATCGGAAATGGTTTTATCACACGAAGGATAAGTAGTAAACAGTTTTTCATGAAGGGCGTGCGATACATCTTAGGATGAGAGACGTGGTGGGGCAAAACTGCTTCTTTTGCGTGGGTCACGAAATGATAACGACATCGCAATTTTTTTTGCGATATAAGATGCGGGCCATTGGATCTCAGGATGGGAGATCAATGGTTGACGCACATCGGGAAGGCGATGGATAGTTGATTGGGCTGACGGAGTGGAGGACAGGTGGCGTGATATGGTTGGATGGCGGGTTTAAATGGAGGGTGGGGCTCAGGGCCTCAGATATTTAATAAAATGCATTGGTTTATATGTTTTATGGAGGGGCGCCAAATAGTAGGAGGAGGGGCCCATTGTTTTAATATTTTGAAGTTTTTGCAGGGCCTTTTATAAGGTTTTTGGGAGTTTATGAAAATTAAAGTGGTAGATGTTTATTCACATAGGGGGAAAGGCTTAAGGATAGCGGAGGTAACGGTCATAGGAATGTGAGGGGGCTGGGGCTTAAGGCCTATAATTTATAAAAGGGCAGGTTTTATACATAAAACATAGTTTTTTAATTAATTTAAAGGATCCAATAGGCTAAAACCTAGTTTTAAACAATGTAAAAAGGGAGTTTTTACATTTTTTAATATTTCAGAGGAAAAAATATGAATGGGGGCTGCTTTATGAGGGTATTTAGGAAAGGGAAAAATGGGGCTTTTAGAGGAAAAAGGAAATTAATGAGAGTGAGGGTGAGGTAGTGAAATGAGATTAATAGGCCCAAAAATAAACTTCTTTTTGTATTAGTGAAGTAAACTTTGAGGGCAGAGAGGGAAAATATAGTGAAACAGTTTTGACTTAGGATAATGAAGGCAGTGAGATTTCTAAAAACTCACAATATTTCTCAAATTTTGTTTTTAGAAATCTAGGACCATTACTTAGTCATCTTTTGCTATCAGAAAAAATTGCTCATGACTAACAATTGGTCCACTTGAGAAGGGTAGCTCCCTTTTTGGAGGTGTCAAGAACTTTCATTTTATCAAATATTTGAGTTTTTGAAGATCAATGTCTCTTCCATTGGGAATATTTTTCCCTTCTTTTCACTTGCTGATGTTTCTTTTGAAGTGATGATATTAATAATCTGCAACATAGGAGTATTTCAACATCATTTCTACCTACCCGACCTACAGGTCCTAACATTTTTTCTTCTTTGAGTGCATTTGAACTAGAAAACTCATGATATTTTATTTTGAAAACATAAATAAACTATCTACTTCTATCCTTATTACTTCCAAGAATTCATATTAAGCTGGTGAACTCTTTTATTCTCTACCCAGACTATTTGACTTCCAATATTAAACTGTTTGGAAATCTTGATTCTATAAACTATTGACATGAAATTGAAAGCATGGCTCAAATTAGGATTAGGTTGTCTGACTTATGATGGTTTGTAGCATTGGAACAAGTTATACACAAACATTATTTTCATAAAAGTAAATAGAAAGGTAAGGGTTGTAATCTATCATTTGTTAGGAATCCTTATCTTCCTCTTTGGTTCTGTTTTGAGCATGTGGAACTAGGATATTTATTCCCTAATCTATCTTTCCTGATATGTCAAGCTTGAATATTTTTGAAAATCATTATTACACTAACTTATCAACATAATTTTAAAGCATGTTTAGCCCTGATTAGGCTAGATGACTAAACCAGATATTATTTTTGCACCAGCAGTGGAACTTAGGCTTGCACACTTTCAGTAGTACTATTTTTTAGGTATGGGGTTGTACCTCTTTTCAAATCTTTCCTCTTTTCCTTTTTCTGTTTTCTAAATTTTTTGTTTTTTATGATCTTTTATCATGCAATGTTATATATAATGAATGAAAAATTTGAGGCTAGGATTATTGACAAAAATAGTGTTTGAGCATCCTACCATTGACAAGACGTCCAAATAACTCTTTTCCATTTATCCCTTGTAAGAAGAAAGAATTATGACCCCTAATTGAATGAATGATATAAGGCTCTTTCCACAAATTCTCAAATTTACCATGTTTACCTTTGTCTTCTGTCCTGGAGTCCCATTTTAAAACTATGTCTCCAACTTAAAAATTATTGGCTTTAGTCCTTCTATCAAAGATAATTTTGATCATTTCCTGTACTACTCATTTTCTTTTGTAAACCTCCTCTCTTGACTGTCGTAAATAAATATTCTGGTTCAGCCTTCTCTGCATGTCATTTTATTCTAATTTCACTTCTTGGAGGTGTCTCATGACTGGAACTCCCAAGGATGTTGGGAAGATTGCATCCATGCCATACACAAACTAATAGGGAGACATATTGATTGATTTTTTGGTGGTTATTCTATCAGCCCATAATGCATGAACTAGTTTAGTATGCCATGATTTTTTATTTTGTTCTAGCACTCTTTTGATAATGTTGATAAAATTTTGTTGGAGGACTGAGCTAGCCCATTACCCTGGGGGTAGTAAATTGTGGAATTACATAATGTAATATGATATTTATAGCAGAAATCAACCATTCTTTTGGATTTAAAGGAAACAAAATTATCTGTGATGATCTTTCCAGGACAACCAAATCGAGATAATATGTTGGTCTCAAGGAACTTGATAATGACTGAGTCACTAGCATTCCTAGAAGGGATAGCCTCTAACCATTTGGTGAAATAATAAGTGGCAGTAAGGATCCACTTATGCTGGGTAGATGAGGTGGGGTGAATTTCTTCAATAAAGTCCAAACCCCATTGTTGAAAGGGAGCCTCAACACTGATGGGATGCAAAGGTAAAGGTAGGAGTTTCCTCTTGCCATAAAAAATTTGACACTTATGGCAAGTCCTGATTAGTTTTTGGGTGGCAGGAAAGAGGGTGGGCCAATAATAGCTAGCTCTAAGAATACTGTTCGTTGTGGCTTTCCAGTAAAGGTGTCCTCCACACTCTCCCTCATGCATCTCATGCATGATTTTTCCTGCATCATTCTCAAGAAAACATTTAAGAAATATGCCAACAACATTATTCCAATACAGAACTCCATCTAAAATGTAAAATTTTATATCTTTTTGTTTCAAAAATATAGCTTTTGTCTTTGATAAAGAAGGAGGGGTATTGATATAAAGAATCACATATATGATATTAGTATACCAATATGAATTCATAAATATTTCTTCAATGTATGGAGCAGTGAATTCTTCCTTTTCTTCTAAAACATCAACCATATTGATATCTAATGCTTGGAAATTTCATTCAGCCATGGGTTTTGCTAATCCTTGTCCCTTAACTAGCTTGGTGGGTCTAATTTCTAGATCATACTTCAAGATAATAACAATCCATTTTCCCCTTTTACCATCAGGGTCTTGATTTAGAATGTCCTTGAAAATTGTGTGTGGGACAAAAGCAATGATATGAGAGTGTAAAATGTAGACTCATAAATCTTTCGAAGCTTTTATCAAGGCTAAGGCTTGTTTCTCCATGATGTTATATTTGAGTGGAAAAACTCTTAATGCTTTACTAAAAAAGGCTATTGGTTGTTCTTGGCCCATTTTATTCTTTCACAACAACACTGCAGCAATGGCGTGTTCAGATGCAAATGAAAAAATGTATAAATCCTTGGTGAAATCAGGATTGATGAGAACTGGTGTTTGGGTGAGAGCTTGTCTCACTAGTTCAAATTTTTTTTTGGCTATCAAGGTCCATTTAACTCCTGTCCCATTTTTCAGCATGTTTGTGATATTCCTTAAAAGTTCAGCAAGGTTGGGGATGTACCTTCTCAAAAAGTTGATCTTCCCAATGAAATATCGCAACTCCTTGAGATTTCTAGGATGGTTGACTTTCAATATGACTTCAATCCTTTTGGGATATACTTTGATTCCTTCTTAAGATATTATGTGGCCTAGGAGCTTTCCTTCTTGGAGACCAAAGAGTGTTTTGTTGGGATTCAAAGATAAATCATACTTCCTACATTTTTCAAAAAAAATTCTCAAATGGACTAAGTGCTCTTTATCAGTTTTGGAGTAAACAATGATGTCATCAAGGTAAATGATTATGAAATAGCCTATGTCTTCTAAGAAATCTATGTCCATGGCCCTTTGGAATGTTGCCCCTGCATTTATCAAACCAAATGGAATTTTAACATACATGAATGTACCCCAGGGTGTCGTAAAGGCAGTTTTGTGCTGATCACTTGGGAGTACTAGCACCTGGTTGTATCCTTAAAAACCATACAAGAGTGATACTCTCTTAGATCCAACCACCTTTTGGAGTATGTGATCAATTTTAGGAAAGGGATAATTATCTTTTAGGGAGGATTTGTTCAGATTTCTAAAGTCAATGCAAAGCCTAATCTCCCTGGTCTTCTTCCTAGCAGATAGAAGGTTGGAAACCCACTCTGAGTATCTAATAGGAATTATGATCCCAAAAACATACATATTTTTTATGTCTTTCTCACCTAAAGGTAATAAAATAGGGTTTATCCTTCTTATTTTTTGTTTGAAAGGTTTTTGATTTTATTTAAGAGGAATTTTGTGTTGAATAATTCTGGTATCATATGATTTAAAATATTTGTACCCCCATGCAAACACATCTCCAAACTCTTTGAAAAGTTCAATATATTCCTATTTTATATGAGTAGGGAGAGTGCTAGATAACTTGATGATTTTGGGTTCATTCATGCTGCCTATGTTATGTTCTTCTACATTATTTTTTGTAGGTTCCATCTTTGGTTTTTTAGCTACATCATTGAAGTGAAAACGCTCTTCTAATGGTGTAAGGCCCCTTGGTATTGAATCATTTTTTCATTGTAAAACCTCAGTGTCCTTTTGGTCTGGATTGTCAAGTAATTTTTCCTTAAAAAGATGTTCAAATTGGTTTATATCAGCGGTAGAGGATAGCTTTGTTATGTGGACTTGTTTTTCATCAAAATGATCTTCTTCATGGCTTGAGCTAGGTGTTTTTACAGAAAAAATATTTTTAGATTGCAAAAAATCATCAATGTGTTTATCACCCTCAAACACTTGCTAATAGTTTTCATTTTCAGGTACTGTAGGCTGATTTTTTACTTTGACAATGAAAATTTCATTTACATGGCAAATTTGGCAATTGCTGCCAGGAAAGGAAAGCTCATTTGCAAGGTTATTTTGAGCTCTAGGGATGAAAGTGAGTTCACATTTCTCAAAGGTTTTCAAGAGATCTAGGGAAACATTCCTATATTCTCTTAATATTGGGTTTTTGGCTAAATACCCCCCTTTTATTTGCCTAATGACCAGCTTTGAATCTCCTTGGACTAATATTTTATTGGATCCTATGTTTTTAAGAAAATGTAAACCAAGGAGGAGAGCTTCATATTCTGCAATGTTATTAGTGCATTGGAAGTCAAGTTTGTAGGAATGTCCTTTGTTTGTATTATGTATCCATACACGAGCTCCATAACCATTTTTGCTACAAGAGCCATCAAAGCTCACGTTCGACAATGTTTCTACTTCAAACTCACTATCATTCTGCTATTCAAAGCTATTGAAGTTTGAGCTATTATGTTTTTCATTTGAGGACAGATTTGGTTGTTCAAGTGGGCTCAACTCTTTTTTATTTTCATTTTCTTGTTTTCTAATTTCATCTTGATTGAACAAGATAAATGCATCAAGATCTGAATGAATGGAATAAACAGGAGTGTTGTTTGACCTATCTAGGCTGCTCACCATATATTTCATACAATATTCCTGGTATAATCTTCTTGTTTGGTTAAAGACATGTATGGTGGCATAAGACATGTCCATTTGAAGGTTCCCCTGAAGTTTGGCTCCCCTTGATATGGATAAAAGCATGCCATACTTTGGGGGAATGTCAACAACTACTATGTCCATGACTAGATTCGTAGCAGGAATTTGTGCCATATTGACACATAAATCCTTAATTAGACCCAGACACTTGACTCTTCTCAAATCAAAATAATAAAGGTCTTTGTAAGGTTTCATAATTTCTAGGCCTAATCTATCCATCACCACCTTTGGCATGAGGTTGTGAGAGGCACCAGAGTCTTGCATGGCATTGTGTAAGATTTTATCATGTATATTTGGACTGACATAGAATGGAGGGACACCACCTTCTTGGTATTTTCCTTCTACTTTAGTACCAAACAAAAATTTTGGTTTATCATCTGTCAAATTTAAAGTATCAGTATCATTTCCTATATTCAAAGCTTTCAAAACTTTATTTTTATATACATCCTAGGTTACTAGTTCAGCTAAGGGTATGCTAATTTTAATCTTGGCAATTTCTCCCTCAAGACTGAAAGGTGCTAGTGCTTTTGACATATTTACATCTGCTTTGTCACACATAGTCTTTTCAGCAATTCTTATTTGCTAAGTTTTATTAGGACTTTTATTTTGGATAGATTTCTCAGGGCCACTAGCAGAAGTACTAAGGGAGCTTGGGTTAACACATTGTTGGCTGATTTTGTATTTATTCAGATCAGCTTTCTTAGCCACAGTGTTGGTACTGTTTGCTGTCTTTTTAGGAGGATTTTTTGAGGTTTTCCTAACAGCAGCTTCTGTGTTATTATTCTTGGAGGCCTCTTGGTTCTTTTTTCTCCTAACGTCATATTGTCTATGGACCTCCATTATAGAATTTTCAAATCCCAATTGATAATCTTTAGAATCCTCATGGTTGTTTTTAGTTTGGTCTGAGGAAAAAAATCCTTTTTCTTCTTCAGTAAGGAAAACATCACCCTCACTATCAGATCCTATCAGATTTACATGATTTTGCTCCAATATTCGATCTCCCTTTTTTCTTCATGCACATAGTTATCTTGGAAAGGAGGCCTAATTTGTTGGTAAATATCTCTTTGTCTATTTTGAACAGGATCTCTTCTAAAATTTTCATTTCTGTTTCTGTTTTTAGGATTTACTTGGTTCTCCCTAGGAGGTACTCTATCAGTTAAGTTTATCCTTTTCAGCATTCTTTCCATTACCCTCACCAGGTTATCATTTTTTGCATCAGATGATGAGGTTGAGGCTCTTCTTTCATCTTTGTATGTAACTCTTTTTTATGATTTCAACCTAGCTATTTTCTCAATCATATTTTCTTCCACACTTATAACTCCCCTCTACATATCTTCTAAATTCAAGGGGTCTCTTTCTCTTAGCTGATAGGCCATATTTGGGTCAAAACACTCTAGAAATTTTTCTAAGGCTAAGCCTAGTGGAGGTTTCATGATTGGGGGAAGTGCATTATAAACACTATTAAATCTACTGCAGTAATCTTGGACACTGCCCCCAACATTTCTTTTAAGGTTTCTATATTCTGAAAGGATTTGGAGAGGTTTTTTTTTTAATTTCCCATTTTTTTATGAATGTTTGGTATAGAGAAGGGAGGTCATTGATGTTGTTAGGATTCAAGATTTTAAACCATTTTTTGGCTTCTCCTCCTAAGCTTTGGGAAAATATTCTCATCTTAATGGTCTCTTCTTCTATTTCCATGTAGTCAAAAGCATCATTTATTTTATCTACATGTTGTTGGGGAGTAGTAGATTTAGTTCCAGTGAAATGGGGAATTCTACATCGATAATCATTTGGTAAAGGAACTAGAGGTTGGGGTAACACCAAGGGGGTATACCATGCTACCATGATAGGAGCAAATGGAAAGTTTATAAGAGGAGTATTTGTGAGAGGAAATATGCGATGAAATGGAGTGTTTTGAATAGTGGAAGTATGGATGGGTGTGGTGGAAGTACTTAGACCAGCAAACTAATTATGAGAAAATTTGTTATGGAAGGAGCTAAAGTGATGGAGAAGCTGAAAAATAGGAGGAGTAGAAGGAGAAGCTTCTCTACTAGAGCTCTACTGCAAATCTATGGGTTCAAAGTCAGTCTGGTCAATATCACTATGTGACTTGGTGCTAAATAGGTTCTTTGAATGGTGCAAGTCAAACTGAGGATCTTTCAAGACTGTAAGGTGTTCAGGGATAGATCTTTCCGTTGGAATGGTTCTAACAGTAGTTAAATTTCCAGCCTTAGAATTTTTCCACAAAAAATATTATAAATCATCAACTATAGTGTAGGTTTTAACTTTGTACATAAATTATCTGCAAACGAATCTTAAAAAACAAAAAATAAACAATAGCGAGAGCATAAAACATAAAAGAGATAAACACTGAGATTTTCCCCTGCATCCCAAATTGGGACGACTAGCTTGATTTTTCATTATATTCCTTTTATTTTTACAACACACATATATGCATGTCGAAGAATACATAAACCCCAATCCATTAACCCTAGATTAGAACATAACCATAGTTCCCTTGATCGGATCTACAAAATAACAGGGGCCAAAAATCATCATGCCCCAAAACCATGTGCAAACCCATGCACAAAACCATGGGCAGGTCTGCCCATCAGAAAATGACCAAAAGTATTTTCGGGGGCGCTGCCTCGGACCTCGACAGGGGGGGCTACCACCCACCCCGCCCTATGACCCCCCCCCCCCCCGAAATTGCACCCAGCGCAACATACAGGGGGGGCTATCATCCCCCCTGTTACCCCCCCCGTGCGTGATTAGTCATGGAAAGAATATAACACAAACCTAACATTCTCCCATTTGTTTCTTTCTTTCCACAAGGGGTCATAGGAGAGCTGAGTCATTAGCCTAGCTTTGCAACACCCACTGTTTCTCTACACCAAGAGAACTTCTGAGTGCTCACAGAATTTTTCAATGAATCTGCAACATTCTTCAAAGTGTCCACCTTTACCAGCAACACCCTTTTAGCTTCAACCATATATCTCACAAAGTGATATTGAACATTAATGTGATTTGTATTTGAATGATAATAAGGGTTCTTAGCCAATAAAATTTCACTTTCGCTATCATAGTATATCCTTAAAGCTTGCTGCACCAACCCCATACGTGAACACAATCTCTACAACCAAACTGCTTCCTTGCTTGCATGAGTGGCTGCCATGTATTCTACCTCTGTAGTTGAAAGAGCCACTATAGACTGTCTTTTACTCATCCAACTGACTGCACCTCCAAATAAGCTAAACACATACTCACTTGTAGATCTTCTTTGGTATAGATCTCCAAACCAAATAGCATAAAAAAAACCACGAATGTCCAACACTCTTTCCAATCCTGGTCTTCCCTAGTAGCACAAGCCATAATCACTAGTGCCACACAAATATCTGAAAACTCGCATCACTGCTGTCCAATTCTCATTCCCTGGGTTTGACATAAACTTGTTCAATACTCCCACTACATGTGAAATGTCTGGTCTAGTATAGACCATTGCATACATCAGGCTACCCACTGCACTTGCATATGGAACATGGGACATATCCTCCTCTTCTTCTTATGTCTTGGGACATTGTTTAGCAGATAGCTTTGTACCTACAGGAATCGAAACATTCACAGGTTTACTATCCTGCATATTGAGCCTTTGCAATATAGTCTCAACATACTTCCTCTGGTTTAACCAGAGCTTCCTCTTTACTTGATCTCTCTTAATTTCCATGCCCAAAATATAGTTTGCAGCACCAAGATCCTCCATGTCGAATTTGGAGAACAGTTGGGTCTTCAAATATTGTATAATTTCTTTGTCATTTCCAATCAAAAGCATATCATCGACATACAAGACCAAATAAATAACACGGTCACCAATTAAATTAAAATAAACACAGTGATCCTCCTTTCTTCTCGTGAAGCCAAGTCCCCATATATAGGTATCAAATTTCTGATACAACATCCTTGGTGATTGTTTTAACCCATACAGAGACTTATTTAACCTGCATACCAGCTCTTTCTTCCCCTTCACCATAAAGCCTTCAGGTTGTCTCATGTAGATCTCTTCTTTCAAATCCCCGTGAAGAAATTTTGTCTTCACATCCATCTGTTCTACCTCAAAATCAAATGCAGTAACAACAGATAAAAATAATCTAATAGAAGTAACTTTGGCAACAGGAGAAAAAATATCACCGAAATCAATTCTTGACACCTGGGAATAACCTTTTGCTACCAAATGAGCTTTGTATTTCTCCACCTTGCCTTCTACATTCATCTTCTTCTTAAACACCCATTTTCTTCCAATGGGATTCCTTCCAGCCGGCAACTCCACTAGATCCCATGCCTCATTTTTATGCAAGGATGCCATTTCATCAACCATGGCCTCCTTCCATAGTTTTCCATCCTCTAAATCTACTGCCTCCCTGACAGTTCTGGGATCATCATCAGTTATAGTTAAAGAAAAAATTGAACAGAAAAAAGATGGACTATACCTTTCTAGTTGTCTTCTTTCCCAAACTGATATTCTCATAGCTGGAGTTTGTGGCTCTTCCTCTTCTGAGTCTTCTTCTGTTGCAGAGTCTGATTCATCCTTCTTTAGTTCAAACTCTATCTTCTCAAGTTCCTTTGGTAGGAATTCATGTTTAACAATATCTTTCACCTCTCTAAACACCGCATCTCGGCTGTACACAACCTTCCTTGTTTCTAGGTTCCAAATCTTGTAACCCTTTAAACCGTCCTTATACCCAATAAAGATGCACCTTTCATATTTATTATCCAACTTGCTCCTTTTCTCCTTTGGAACATATGCATATGCATCACATCCAAATACCCTCATATGTGAAAGAGAGGGTTTCTTACCAGTCCATAACTCATGTGGAGTCTTATCATCCAACACCGATGAAGGTGATCTGTTAGCTAAGTAACATGCAGTCTCCACTGCCTCTACCCAAAATTCTTGTCCTAACCAGGTACCACTGAGCATGCTTCTTGCCGTTTCCATCAACATTCTGTTCATTATTTTTGCAACTCCATTTTGCTGAGGTGTGTATGTAGTAGTCTTCTGCCATGCTAGACCACACTTCTTATAGAAATATTTGAATTCCTTCTTGTAGAACTCCCCACCATTATCTATCCTCAGCACCTTTATCTTCTTCTTTGTCTAGTTTCCACCAGAGCCTTAAATTCTTTAAATCTGTCAAAGACTTCAGATTTCTTCCTGAAGAAATATATCCATGTATTACTTGAGAAGTCATCTCTGAATGCAACATAGTACATAGACTTACCCAGTGATGGAACTGACATAGGTCCAAACACATCACTGTGCACAAGCTCTAATATCTTGTTTGCCCTCTTAGCACCAGAAGGAAAACTCACCCGATTCTACTTCCCATATACATAATTTTCACAGAAATCGAAATCTGGAGAGCTATTAGACATACCTTCTACCATACCATTTCCATGCAGTATCTGAAGGCCCTTCTTTCCAATATGTCCAAGCCTTTGATGCCATAGCATGGTCTTTTCTCCATAGACCGCTAGGCTTTCCGCTCCACTTTTGGGAACCATAGAACTGTTGCACCCATCAATAATAATGTTTCCCTATAGCTTGTATAGAGTTCCAATCTGAACTCCCCACATTAAGACCAATTCTCCCTTAACCATCTTACAGGCATCTTTCTCGAACACTATTTTTACACCTGAATCATCCATCTTGCTTATAGAAATCAGATTTCTAGCCAATGCAGGAATGTGCAGAACACCAGGAAGTGTTCTCATCCTTCCACCTTGTAGCTTCAGCTTGAATTTTCCACGTCTGATGATTTTGGCCTTCCTATCATCCCCTAGGAAGACATCGCCACCATCATATTTCTCATACTCGCAGAACCTCTCCCTATGGGGAGTGAAGTGAAAATATGCACTCGAATCAATCAACCATGACTCATGATCTACATGTGTATTTGAAGAAGAAGACAAATACACATCTCCACATTCATCCGAGGTGGTTTTTTCCTCTACAGAAGGAGCATCTTTAGATCCATTTCCTTTCTCAAGAGCCTTAGATCTATAGTCCTTTTTGTAGTGCCCTTCCTTTCCACATTTCCAGCACACCTTTACCAACTTTTCAGGAGATTTAGATCTCCCACTCAAAACCTTATTCTTGTTTCTATTTTGGGACCTTCCTCATACAGATAAGGCATATCCATTCCGACCCTCCATATTTTTCCATCTCATTTCCTCCGATAGCAAGGCTGGGACAATATCATCAAAATTCAAGGTAGTTGTATTGCTACCTATTGCAATAACCAGACTGTCCCACAAGTCTGGTAGAGAACACAAAAAAATGATGCACTTATCTTCATTTGAGATTTTAATATCAACATATGACATTTGACTTACCACAGTATTGAAGGCTTCTAGATGCTCTTTCACCGAGTCTCCATCCTTCATCCTCGGGTTATATAGCTTTTTCCACAAGAAAAATTTATTCACCAGATATTTAGATTGGTATAAAGTCCCTAGCTTTTCCCACAAGGTCTCCGTCATAGCTTCCCTAGATAAATTCAACAATAATAAATCTTAGACACACAACCATATTGTGCTCTTTCCCTTCTGATCCATTTTTTTCCATTATTCATCTAACATTGTCATTGGTTTAGTACTCGGATCTACCACAATCCATTGATATTTATCCACCACCAGATCCTCCATATTGAGCTTCCATAACTCGAAACTCTGACCACTAAATTTCTTGATCTCCATCTTCCCGTCATTCGCCATCTTCTTTCACCTCAAGAATTGATCCCACGGATCTCCCACTGAACAGGGTCTACCTCAAGCCCGAACAAAAAACCCCTCAGTAGAAAAGGCATCCCCTTGAAGCCGAAAATTATCTGATACCAAATGTAGGTTTTAACCATGTACAAAAATTATCTGCAAATGAATATTAAAAAACAGAAAATACACAATAGCGAGAGCATAAAACATAAAATAGATAAACACAAAGATTTTCCCCTGGATCCCAAATCGGGATGACCAGCTCGAATTTTCATTATTTTCCTTTTAGTGTTACAACAGACATATATACATGTCGAAACATACATAAACCCCATTGCATTAACCCTGGATAAGAACATAATCGTAGTTCCCTTGACCAGATCTACAATATACCAGGGGCGAAAAACCATCATGCCAAAAACCATGTGCAAACCCATGCACAAAACCATGGGCGGGTCCGCCCACCAGAAAATAAGGACCAAAAAAATTTTCCGGGGCACTGCCCCAATCCCCGACAAGGGGGCTATCGGCCCCCCTGTGACACCCCTGATGTTGCATTCAGTGCAACGTACAGGGGGGGTTATCGCCCCCCCTATTACCCCTATGCGAGTGATTACTCGTGGAAAGAATATAACACAAACCCAACATATAATAGGAGGGTTAGGATCTGGATGAGATCTAGTATTGATCCTTTGTGAAGCCAGATTTCGAACTCAAAATTTGGAGAGGCTGAAAGTTTAGGACTATTTCCAAAAGGTTGACCTCTCTCAATTATTAGTAAACTTATAAAATGTGGGACTAGGCTTACAAACTTCTTAGGGTTCGTTTGATATAATCCTAAGGAAGTCTAATGAGGACTATTGAAATAATAGGCCTACTGGAGGCTAGTCGAGTTGCCCGGTGGATTTATTTATTGTTTTAAAGATGTATGTTTATGGTCCACCACCAATAATTGACAAAAACCAATCTAGGAATGTTTTTGGGGTTTTTTTGAGTTCTTTATGTCTCCCTAAAGTTTGTATGAATGTCCTATACCTGGATCATCATTTAGCTAAGATGGTGAAACAACTAGATTCTAATCATTGGCTATTAGTTTGAGTTTCCTATGTTTTGAAAAGGATTTCTGAAGTTCTAAGGAATACATAGATTGTCACTAACTCAGAAGGTCCCACCATGATCGCCAAAATGTTAGTGTCCCGTGATTTAGCAGAATGGTATACCAAATGGACAAGGTAACATGCGACCGGTCTTTGGAGTCGTAGGACCTAGCCTTCTTGGACTCAAAGAGGGCTCTCTCTATTTGTTTGCAAAGCATATGAACTTGTTTTCTTTAGATGGTTGATTTTAGGCTAGTTATTAAGTACAGGTTTTGTTTGATTGTTTTGGTTGGGTATGATGATCAAGAAGCATATATGGAATGAGGAAACCTATAAGTCATTGGGCAATGGAGTCTATTAAAGTCATGAAAATTTCATCAATGTATCGGGGAGCATCACAGGGAAAATCTAACTTGGTCAGTGGATCTTCAAGGTTTTTAGGGGTAATGAGATGGACATCAATTGTGAGAATAAAAAGTAGGACGGAGGGAAATTAAGAATCCTTTATCATATGTACCTTTTAACAAAGGGACTCAAATATCATAAGCATGAAGAGGCAATCAATAGACAGGGAAAACCATAAATTCTTTGATTCAACTAAAGCAGTTAATTATTCAAGTCAAACATTTCCAATGAAATATAGAACGCGAGAAACTCATTTAACTTCTAGTGATTTCACCTTCAAGGACAGAAAACATTCAGGACACACATATAATTGTTATCATAGAAGAGGGAATGCCTAAACCTCTTTGATTATAGATATAAAGATCTCTAAAAAAATTATTTAAGCAAGTACAAAGGGTATGATCGAAACAAAACCTCTTTGGCAGACTTTAACTAATGGTACTTTAGAGAGAGACTTCAGAAACAATGTTTTAGTGACAGCAAGTAAGTAGGTCTAGCCATAAATCATTCTTGATACCAATTATATTAAACTATTCATGAAATAAACAAGCTTATGGGGTCTAGATAGAAATTAAGAATGCTCTAAAATGTCCTAGTAGAAGAAAACATTAAGGCAGTGAAGAACCAATAGAAGTAAGGTGTTTTTAGAAACATTTCTTAGTCTAAATATTTTATTCTACTGCAACCTATAAATATGGAAATATAATGGAACAGGAAATAAAAATAATGGATTAGAAGCACTTCACCAACAACCAGGCTCAGGGATCCTACAATCTAGCCTCCTCCATCAACAAACAAATCAGGGCATCCACAAGTTCCAAGACATCAATTTCCTTTCAACTTCCAAGAGACTATGTGTTACTTCAAAAAGTAAACAAATGCCAACAAGATAATGATTTCAAATGCAGTAGTTAGCTGCAAATGAGGAGGTGAATCTAAGCTAGGGTTTGAGTGTCATTTATTACATATTTAATGAATTCCTAACCTTGAAGACCATGCAAGGCTCAAGGCAAGAATATCTATAGATATTTCTCTGAATAATAACTTCTATCTGAACTCCTATGGGAATATAGGTGAAATATTTGGCTTTAAGGCCTATTCATAACTTTTAAAATACTTGTTTGGTAGATATAATTTTCTCTGACTAAGTTTAATAACTACCTAATGCTTTATTGAAGGAAACAAAGCGCTATGTGGCAACAATATCTTTTGAGAAGAGTAACTGCCATAGTTCGAGTCATTTGGATTTTCTTTGGGCTAATTTTCCCTTTGTTTTATATTTAATCTTTGTTATGCAGAATTAAACCCTATATTTAAGCTCTGAATGTTTTTTATCATATTTTATTTAATCTATTTGATCTTTTGCCTTTATCTTTCCATATTTGACTTTTATTTGTTTGCCTTATTTAATCTTCTGCTTTGATTGGCTAACCCTTTTTTTTGTCTTTTGATTGGGATTATCCCTTTAATCCTTCTGACTTCTTCCCCACTATTTCTTTGCCTGCTTCTATCTTCCGTGTGCGGGCAAAGATTTCTTCATGGCTAGAGGGTTCATTTGATCCATCGATGATCATGTTTCATCGATGCAAATATTGTCACAAACCTTCTGGCCTTAATTGATATTTTATGAGCTCCTATATCGTCATCCAGGCCTTCTCTGTGATCAATTTTGACCATGTGGAATATTTTTTTTATATCCACCATTAAAACCTACAAAAAACACAAATAATTAGTTAAAAGTCTTCGGGGAGGATGTTAGGGTCTCATGATTTGGCAGATTGGCTAAACCAAATGACAGGTTAACATGAAACCAGTCTTTGGAGTCCTAAGACCTAGCCTTCCTAGACTTAGAGAGGGCTCTCTCTATCGTGTACGAAGGATGTGAACTTGTTCACTCTAGATGGTTGATTTGAGGATAGTTGTGAAGTGTGGGGTTTGTTTGTTGTTTTCGTTGGGTAATATGGTCAAGTAGGATAGCTGGAGTGAGATTCTGTCAAAACCATTGGGCTATGGAGTCAATAAAAGTCATGAGTGTCTCAATGATGAATCAGAGTGTGTTGCAAGGCCAAATCAGCAAGGTAAATGGATCCTTAGGGTAATGTGTGAGGTGGAGTGAACATCAAATTTTAGAGAAACTAAGAGGTCTTAAATACATATAGTTAAAAGCTATAACTCAGGAGGTAGGGCAAACCATTAAACTCAATGAACAATACTTAAACTGATAAATATCCAAGATAAACATTCAAGTGAAACATAGAAAGCATAAGAGCTTCTAACTTTAGTAAATTCACCTTCAGAATTTGGGAAATCATATAAGATAGCACAATAACTCAATCTATGAAGGGGGAACACCTAAAGATCATAAATAATGCTATAAATAACTCCGAAATAAGTAGGTATACATGGAAAAAGGGCAAGATCGAATGAGACCTCTTTGACTTAATCTATTAAACAATCTTACAAAGAGAGGTTTCAAGACATGATTTGAACATCTTCAAGTAAGCAGGGCATATCGTGAATCATACTTGTAAACTATCATACTAATCCATAGATGAAACAAAAAAGTTTAGGTGGGCCTAAGGAGCAACCAAGAATTCCTTCAGATGACCAAATAGAAGAAAAAATCATGGATATAACAAAGAGGAGGAATGAGGTGCCTCGAAGAGCATGTATCAACCTATAATTTTGTGATTTATAGCAACCAAGAAGGATGAAACATAATGAGAATAAGAGAACGTAAACAAATTAAGAAGACATCACCATTCACCAAGCTAAGAAATCCTGCAAACAAGCCTCTCCATCATCAGTAAAACCAAGCCATTCACCAATCTTCACAAGAGAAATTTGTTCTCCAAACTCATAAAAACCATGTATTTCTCTTGAAAGCTCATCAAATGCCAACATTTTACAATGATTCTCGATGCTCTATTTATCATGCATGGAGAAAAAAGGTCTAAGAGAGTATCTAGAAGTCCATTAGTTAAACAAAAGTATCTCTATTGTCCTTGAGGCCTTGCAAGGCCCAAGGCACAAAATATCTAAAGTAAATATCTTTTTTAGCCACTTATAGCAATTAAATTGACTTTTAGGCCCTTACAAGCCTCTGAAAACTTGCTAAACGTACATTTTGACTTTTCAGCCACAGAAGTGTAGCATAGAGACAACAGAAATGGGTCTTCTTGTAGCAGTGATTTGGAGGCATTCCCAATGTCGAACAAGGTTCTGTGATGGCTCGTTGGAAAGGTATTCAAGTCTAATTTACAAATAGGTTTTTATTTTTTTGAATTATTTCCATTTTCCTCTTCAAAAACCAATTCTTCCAACACTACTCTGTGCGCACCGCCTGGTCTAAAAATGCGGCAGAAAGGTCAAAATTTTGATTTTTTTGACCTTTTGGGGGGTCAAAATTGCTCCAAATGATCTAAAATTATGTGAGTAGACTATTGGTGATCTGAGGAATCCAAAACTGTAAATTTTGCAAGCTGTAGATTCACCAAATTTGTGCGTAGTGCCTAGGGTGTTGCGCACAGAGGCCTCAAAATTTCAAAAAAATAAAATTTTGTCCAATTTGGTTCAAAATTGGTGGAAAGGTCCCTCAATGGGTCTTGGATACCTCTTGAGAAGCCTAAGCCAAAATTCCAAGGCTGCCATGAAATTTTTCCCTTTTTATGTTTTCTAGATCCATGAGGGCCTCCTTTAGTTTTGCACAAGCAAGCATGTTTTTCTTTGCATAGTGCTTGGTCATTTTATTTTGGAGAGCAAGGCCTCTCTTTAACTTATTTAAATTCTTGTGCTCCTCCTTGTAATACTAAACGACACGTTGTGCCCTCTCAAGATCTCTTTCCCACTCACTAAATTGTGCATCTTTGGTCAAGAGTGGCAATCTATTTCTCATCTCCTTGTCCTCATTGTCACTGTCTAGATCAATGAATTGAGGCTCTTGATGGGTTTTCTTAATCCTCTTACTCCTCCTAACCTTTTCCTGCGGTTCAATCCTTTCTATATGTTCCTTGATTTTGTCCTTGGGCTTGATAGCTTTTGAAGAGATGGCCCTGTCCCTTTTTGAGGTGGCAAACATATCACTTTTTCCTCTGTGGTATGTGCATGTAAGAGGAGTGATAATGGTATTTTTGATAGTGTTTCCATCATTTTTATGACCTTTTGTGTTGTCACAAGCATTTTATTTTTTTCCATGGCTTCCATGAGTCACCTCATGCCTCATTGGGTCACTGCTTTCATGATATTTAGCATCCTCATCATCATTGTCTTGACTATCTTCCATACTTTCATATTGTTCTTCAAATTGATCATGAACTTACTCACTTGCCTCACTTTGACCCCGTTCCTCATGAAAGCCCTTTTCTTCATCATTTGGCCCATTGTCCTTACCTTCAAATTCTGGCTCTTTATCACTTCTTTATTCCTGAGCACTGTCATGATCTTCTTCTTCACTTTCATTATCTTGATCATCAAAGTCTGCCTCTAGAGCAGGGCTATCACCATTTTCACTTTATATGGTGTCATTGTTAGAGGCATTTTCATTTTCTTCCATGTCATCTCCTTCTTTATTTTCTTGGTCACTACCTGCCTTTCAAAAATATATTTCAGCCTCATTATTTTCATATTCTTGGTCTTTTATTTCCTCATCATCACCTTCTGTTTCATCACATTCATCATCTTCATTCATTTCATCACTGTTTGCACTATTATTGTGCTCACTGTCATGCTCATGTACATTCTTCTCTTGGCTGTCCTATGCACTTTCTTGTTGACTATCATCTTCATCATTCCCTTCGTTATCCTGTATGTCTTCATCTTGTTCATCAACAACTTCTTTTTATTTACTTGGGAGTGATTTATTTGTATCATCACTATCATTGTCTCCCTCATAGCGCTTATTGTTTTCCTCTTCTCCACTATCATTTGCTTGTTCTTCATGGCTACTGCCATCATATTCTTCCTTAGCACTGCTACCATCATCTTTTTCTTCATTAAATTCTTCCTCTGCCCCACTGTTTTCATCACCTTCATCATTCTCTTCTTGTCCTTCATTGCTGTTGTCACCTCCTTGTTCCTCATTCAATTCTGCATGCTCCTCATTGTCTTCTTCATTTCCACTGTCATATATTTGTTCCTCATGACTACTTCCACCTCCTTTTTCATCATTAACACTGTCATTATCTTCATTTGATGTATCAGGGGAAGAAGAAAGAGGTAAGCTTCTTTGTGGAGGAGATGGAGGAGTGGAGGTGAGTGAGTGTGAAGTGGAAGGAAAATTTTGCTGAATGAAGGCTTGGGGATTTGCAAACACATCATGGGAGATGAAAACTCCCAAAGGAATTCCCTGTTGCTCTAGTTGGTGTAAAAAAATCATCTTAATCAAGGAGTGGTGAAAAAGGCTTTTCATTTGGTGGGCATAACTCCTTTTCTTGACCACTGAAGCCATCTTGTTAATGTTCCGGTAGAGATAGTATGGTAGGTTTAGCAATTTGACCTTGGTGAAGTGCATCAAAAGGCTTATATGATATGAATAAACCCTGGAGTACCTACCCTCACAAGTGAAGTACTTGATGATCTGCTTCATTAGTAGGGCATATCTCTCTAGCCGGTGGGAGAAAGGGAAAAAAACCTTGTAGCCTTGTTAACAACTAGGCTTGAGGAAAGGCTCATAGTAGCTTAAGGCCAACTTTTTTTGCTTGAACCATATCTCACCAATATCTTGTGTTTTTGTGGCTTTAGAAATGGATTCTGATGAGAGTTCAAAATTTACTCTTTCTAGGTTGACTTGGTGGTTTTGTAGGCTGAGAATGAACAAACTAGTCAAATCTGAGTCGCTTTGGACCTGTTTAACCTTCTCATAGAACTGATAGCATCCAACATCTTGAAAACATGCAAGGATCATGGGAGAAGAGGTGATTTTCATGGGGTCTAAAGCCTCAAACCTATTAACCCTTCATCCCTTGTGTTTTGGCTTGATAGGCCTATGGCCTTCATCACTGCTGGTACTTGTCTCTTCCTCAGACATGGTGACTGGAGAACAAAATTATTTTTAGCTTGGTGAGAGTGTTTAGCTCTAGGGAGGGAAAATGAGTGATGTGAGGTAATTTTTTAGCAAATGAGGGCAAGCTGAAGTAATCAAGGAGTGTTTTCAGAATTTAGAAGCGGGTTTGCTGGCACTGAGTTCCTTTATACCTATGACAACTTTTCACTTGATATTTCCTTGCCCTAGAGGGTCGAAGGCTTGATTGGCATGACGGTTAGGGTTTTAACCAATTTAGGTTTTTTTTCTTTATAATCTCTTTGATTATGAAAAATAGCACTTGGAGGGCAAGGAGGAAAGACCACCAACCTTTTTACACTTTGTGAAAGGATTTGGAGGAAATTTTTTTTATTCTGGCCACTTTTTGAGAAAATTTGAACAACTCTACCCTGTGCATAGCACCACTCGACAGGTCATTGTTGTCGGGCCCTCCTATGCGTAGTGTTGGGTCGGGTCGGGTTGTTTGACCTATATGTGCACAGCGCCAGAGAGTTTGTTGGGTGAATCGGGCCGAACCCAGGGCTGTGCACAGTGCCTTCACCGGTGCGTAGTGCCTGCCCTCCAGTGCATAGCGCTTGCCCTCTGGTGCACAACATAATGTATTTTAACATTGTTTCTGCCTCCTCTATGTGTAGCACTGAAAGTCCAGTGTGTAGCGCCTCCATCGGTGCGTAGCGCCCGAAAATTTTCAACCACAGTTGCAACAACCCTAAAAAACTTGCTTTCAACGACTCTCTTCTTTTCCTTTAAATATACAAATGATTTGGGGGAGAGGTAAAGGAGACTTTTATACTCCTTTTTTGAAAAAATATTTCATAAGCCAAACCCACTTTCTAATGTTTATTTCTCTTCACCTTTTCAATTTATTTTTGGTCTGTTTATCCTTTAGGTGGCAGAGTTCTAAAATATGGTTTTTTTCTTGTTGGAGCATCTTGATGCTCTCTTTTGTATTCACAAACCTTTCATCAAGCTCAATATTTTTCTTTTACCCATATTTTGGAAAAATGAAACAATCCTTGAAAATCAAAGGTCTTTTGGAAAAGTTTTGAGGAGAAAGGAAGATAGTGAAATTAGTGTTTTTTTAAGGCCTTCCTTCACTTTTTCCTTCTCATGAACTTCAAAAGTTGTAAATGGTAAGCTTGTGACCATTTTGGCCCCTTTTTCTTGGAGTTTTTAGTCACATATTCTTTATGCCTTTATTTTACTTGGTGGATATGATGTAAGGAGAATTTTACCTCTTCCTCTAACTATCATTCTGTCATGTTTTTATTGTGAAATAGTAGAGACCTTTTTGGTGTAAAAACCCCAGCAACAAGCATCAACAACCCCTTTAGTTTTCATGTGTGCCATCCTTGTGAGAAAGATGAGGTTTTTTTGTCCCTACCAATTTTCCCATAGGTAACCACTTGTGATAGTCCTGCAGAAGTGTCACTCATGGCTAATCTATCTCTTGCAGAATATACCTTTGATAAGGAAACCGTTTTCGAGGCTTCTCTACTTTTTAGAACAATCATATGTTTGTTCTTTTGATTTTTTTGACAATGCTATATCTCTGGTGGGAAAATCTATTAGTTTTTAAACCACTTTGTGTCTCTCCTGGCCACTTCTGTTGTTGCAGGTGCCTACACAACCTTTTCCTTTGATCATTATCTTTTCACCTCTTACTTACCTTCCTTTTGATCTTTTAAGAGGCCTCTAACTTAATTTTGAAAAGTCAAGCCTTTGCACTGATACTCTTTGCCTTTTTATCCTTTTGGTGTAGTGGATTATTGGTGCTTTGAAAAACCTTAGAAGGTAGCTTGAATACCCCATGAAATGGCATATGCTATTATGAAGGAGGCCCTTTGTAATCATTTGACCTGTTTTTCATTCTTTCCAAACTCCTGGGCTTTAGGGTTATTAGAAAAAAGTAAATAGTGTTGCCTTCTAAGTTCTCTAAAACTTCTCAAACTCATTAATTATTTCTAAAATTCTTCAATGGCGCATTGATGGAGTGGAGGTGACCTTTTTCCTTGTAGCCCTTGGACTCATTTACTTGTTTGGGAAAAACAGTCACAAACCCTTATTTTCTTCAAACATATGCTTGTTGCTTTCTCTTTGCTAATGATGATCTTCTTGCGATGATCTTCCCATTACCTTACCTTTTGCAAGTTTGATAGCCATCTGATTCTTTTATAGAAATGTGAGCAAGGGGTAGCTGTCCCCCTACAAGATTTGTGCTTTAGGTCAAAAGGCCCTTCTTGAATGACCTCTTTGATGAGTTTTGGACAAAATCACTTTTCCCTTTCTTCTTTGAATGCAGTTTCTTCATATAGGAAAAGGAGAGTTTTTAGGATACCAAATCCACCCTATGACTTTGTGAAACCCTAGGTGACCTAGTGGAGGGTTCCTTGGGCTTGGATTTTGGACTAAAACTTAGAATTTAGGGTCATAAAGTGTAATATAGAGTTTATGATAAACTGATATATTGAATATCCAAAATCCAATGTACTTGATTCATATAAAGAGCCTACAGATATAGTTTGAGATCATCAATGCTTGAGGTATTTTGGGAAGATATAGCAGAGCTATTTGATTAGTGGCTTTATGTAGCAGTGGGGGGTTTAGGTGAAACAAAATAGAGGATTTGGACCAAAGGTAACAAAAATATAGATGAAATGAGTGACACAAGCCTCTAGTGGGTTTTCTGAGTCTGGTAAGCAGGGCTTGACATGATGGAATGATGAAATAGTAAAAAATTATCTTAAGGATAACGAAGGTAGTGAGATTTATAGAACTCACAAGATTCAGGAATTTTGTTTCTAGAAATCTAAGATAGACATTTAGTCATCTATAAAGGAAAAAAATTATTGATGAATAACAGTGGCTCCACTGGGGGAGGGCAGCTCATTTTCAGGAGGTGTCCAGAACTTCAGATCTCTTGGTTCGTGGTGACCAGTGCCTCATCCATTCGACATATTTTCTTCTTTTCCTTTATTGCTGCTTCCCTAAAGTAGTGATTTTGATAATTTGAAAGCATGATTAGCTCAACTTCATTTCCACCTACCCAGTCTACATTGCCTAACATTTTTTTCTTCTTTGGGTGCACTTAAACTGGCAAACCCATTGACCTCTTTCTTTTGAAAGAAAAAAAAAATGACCTACTTCTACAGTTATTTCTTCCAAGAGTCTAGATTAAACTAGTGAACTCTTTTATTTGCTACCTTGACTATCTAACCGCCAAGATTAAACTGTTTGGAATACTTTATTCTCTAAGATATTGACATGAAATTGAAAACATGATTCAAATCAAGATTATGCAATCTGATCTATCATGGTTTGTGGCATATGGATAAGCTACACAGAAGCATTATTTTGTATAAGTAATAACTAGAAAAATAAGGGCTATGCTGTATCCTTTGCTATGCATTCCCATTTTTCTCTTTCGTTCTATTTTGGGCATGAGGAACCAGTATCTTTTTCTCCTAATCTATTTATTTTTGACAAGTCAAGCTTAGATGATTTGACAAGATTTTTTTTTTTTTACTAACTTGTCAACATAAATTCAAAACATGTTCAGCCATGATTAGGCTAGGTGACTGAACAAGAATTTTAGGCACAAGTAGTGGCATTTAGGCTTGCACACTTTCAGTGCTACTATTTTTTGGGTATGGTGCTTTACCTCTTTTCAAATCTACCCTCTTTTCTATCTTTTTTTTTGTTTTTTTGTGACTTTTCTCATACAATGTTTATGTACAATGAATGAAATTTTTTCAAACTAAGGATTTTTTTAGCAATGGTACTTAAGCATCCTATCCTAAAAAGGAGCTCCTAGAATTTTTTGTCCATTTAGCTTTTGTAAACATAAATCGCAGTTACCTCCATGTGTGGGCATGGTTTAAGGAGTTTTCTGACAATTTCCAAACAAACCATGATTTTCTTGATATTCTCTCTTTGAGTCTTACTTCCAAAACTTGTTTCTATGAAAGAAATTATTTAGGTGAAGAAGACATTCTTCATCAGCTCCCAAAAAAATGACAATGTCATCAATGTACATCATAGGGAAAAAGTTGGTAACAGGTGCCATGGCCTTTTGGAAGGTGTCTTCAGCATCCCTTATTCTAGGAAAAAATTGGTCAAGCATGTAGTCATTCCAAGGAACTTTAAAAATGTCTTTGTGTTGATTGATTTAAAGTGGTATCGTCTCATGAAAAACTGAAACACTACCGATCAATGTCACCATATTAGAAATTTCAATTCTTGGCATGGGATGACTTACCTTGGGAAAAGGGTATTTGGAATCTATGGAGGCTTTTCCTAAGTGTCTAAACTCCAGACATAGTCTACATCCTTTGGCTTTCTTTTTTAGTGACAAAATTTTCATAAAGGTTTCATAGTTTTTCCTGGAAAAGGCCTCTTTTGAACAATGTCTATGTCATCAGACTTTGAGCTTTTACTTCTATATACAAGACCATCCTAAAAATTCTTGCATAACCTTAAGTATTTGAGTTTTGTGAGAAATGACAAGGATTTGGATAGCTTAATTACCTCGGGTCTTCTTAGGCCACCTACATTTTATTCCTCTATATCAATTTCAACAGATACCCCTTTATGATTCATGGCAACATTAGTGAGAGTGAGCAATTTTTTTAGAGGGACAAAAATTTCTGATAATGAGGTGTCTAAATAAGGTAAAAACATAAGGATTTTTTTATCCATATTTCCAAAGATTTTTGTTATGTGAGTGTACTTTAGCACTTCTGGATTATCAAGAGGAAAATTTTGTGTTTTTGAGATATGTCCTTCATTAGAGTCATTTGTTTTAGATTCTAAATTGATTTTTGATTTTGAAGTTTACTTTTCAATTTATATAAATTCAAGTTCAGTTTCATCATCATATGGTTGCTTAGGGTCGTGATAGTTCTGATTGTTTAGCTCATCATAGAGGGCATGGTTTGACTATTTTAGTGTACCTAGATCGGTCTCAACTTCAGTTACCTGCTCATCCATATCCTCTTCATTACAGAATATGAAAGAATCAAGATTTGGGTAATGGAATACATAGGTGTGTTATTTGTCCTATCTAGGCTGCTTACCATATAATTGATGTGGGACTCCCGGTATAACCTCCTAGATTGGCTGTAAACAGGGATAGTAGCATATGACATGTCAAGTTGGAGGTTCCCCTGAAGTTTGGCTCCCCAATATTTGGATAAAATCATACCATACTTCGGGGGAATGTCAACAACCACTATGTCCATGACTAGATTATTGGCAAGTATTTGCACCAAATTGACACAAATATCCTTGATTAGACCAAAACACTTAACTCTGCTCGAATCGAATGAGTACAAGTATTTGTAAGGCCTAGTAATTTTTAGGCCTAATTTATCCATCACAACTTTAGGCATGAGGTTGTGTGAGGCACCAGAATCTAGCATGGCATTGTGCAAAATTTTATCGTGTATGTTTAGTGTGACATAAAAAGGGGGAATGGCTCCTTCTTGATGTTTTCCATCTACTTCAGGACCAAACAACAATTCAGGTTTATCATATATCTAGTTTAAGGTATTAGTATCATTTCCCATGTTTAATACTCTCAAAACTTGGGACCTATACACTTCTTGAGTAACTAGTTCGGCGAGAGGCATGGTGATCTTGCTTTTAGCAATCTCTCCCTCAAAGATGAAAGGGACTTGAGTTTTGGACAAATTTATATTAGTTTTATCAGCCATGAACTTTTCTACATTTTTTATTTGCTGATTTTTATATGGGGGTCTAGACAAAAAATAGTTTTATTAGGGCCACTAGTGGAGGTACTAGGGCAGCTTGGGTCATTATTTTGTTGGCTGATTTTTCCTTTGTTCAGATCAGTTTTCTTGACCATACTGTTGCATTATCTGTTGTCTTCCTAAGAATTTTTTAAGGTTTTTTCCTAACAACAGTTTTTATTTGGTTTTTCTTGGGGGGATCTTGGCTCTTTCTACTCCTAAGGTCATATTGCCTATGGACTTCCAATATGGCAATTTCAAATCCCAAGTGATAGTCTTTAGAATCCTCATATCTAGTTTCAGTTTAATCTGGGGAAAATAATTCTTGTTCTTCTTATGTGAGAAAAAAATTATCTTCATTATTTGAACCTATTAAGTTTACATGGCTTTCCTCAAGTTCTATGTTCTCTCTTCCCTCTTCATCTAGATAATTGTCTTGGAAAGGGGGCTTATTTTGTTGTTCATTTTCCCTTTGTTCGATTTGAGGCATGTCTCTTATGAAGTTTTGGGCTCTATTTCTATTTTGAAGATTTGTTTGGTTATCCCTAGGAGGTGCTCTTTCATTTAATCTTATTCTTTCTATCATTCTTTCCATTTTCCTCATTAGGCTATCCATTTTGACATCGTAGGAGGAGGTTGAGGAACTGGGTTCATCTTTGTAAGTAGCTCTTTTTTTTTACCCCTAGCTCTCTTTTCAATTAAGTTTGCTTTAGCAATAATATCTTCCCTTTTAATTTCTTCTAAGGCTGTGGGATATCTCTCTCTCAATTGATTTGTCATGTCTGGATCAAAGCCTTCAGGAAATTTCACTAGTGCTAGGGCTTGAGGGGGTTTCATATGAGGTGGGAGGGCATTGTAAACATTGTTAAACTGGGTACAATAATCTTGTACACTTTCCCCTACATTCCTCTTAAGATTTTTATATTCGGAAAGGACCTGGAGGGGGTTTTTATTGATTCCCCACTTGTTTATGAAAGTTTGGTAGAGGGAAGGGAGATCATGTATAATGTTAGGAGTTAATGCTTTGAACCATTTTTTGGCTTCACCTCCTAATATTTGTGCAAAAATTCTCATTTTGATGGTTTCTTCTTCTATTTCAATGTAATCAAAGGCATCATTTATTCTATCTACATGATGCTGGGCAGTGATGGATTCGGATCTGGTAAAATAAGGAATTCAGGATTAGTAGTCATTTGTTAAAGGTACCAAAGGTTGTGGTAGAACCAGGGGAGCATAGAAAGCTACCATGATGGATGCTAATGGAAGATTTACAAGAAGTGAGTTTGTGATATGGGAGGGAGTGGTTGGTATAGTGGGGGTATCGATGGGTGTAGTGGAAGTACTTGGGCCGGTAAAATGATTTTGAGCAGATTTCGTATGGAACGAGCTATAGTGATGGAGAAGTTGAAAATCAGGTGGTGTGGAAGGAGAGGCTTCTCTACTAGAACTATGCTACAAATCTACAGGTTCAAAGTCAGTCTGGTTAATCTCAGTTTGTGACTTGGTTCTGAAAGGGTTCTTTGCATGATGCAAGTAAAACTGAGGATCTTGTAAATTTGTAAGATGTTCAGGTACGAAGCTTTCTCTATGGATGGTCCTAACAAGAGATTAGTTTCTAGATCTAGAAGTTTGCCACAAAATATTTTCCGAGTCGTCAACTATAGTAAGAGGATCTGGGTCCAGTTGAGATCTCGTATTGATCCTTTGTGAAGCCATATTTCAAACTAAAAAAGGCAGAGAGACTAAAATTTTTAGGACTATTTTTCATAAGGATGAACTCTCTTAGTGTTTGGTAAACTCACACAATGTAGAACTAGGATTATAAACTTTTCCAAGCTAATTTGATACAATCCTGAGGAGTCTAAATGAGAACTAGTGAAGTAATAGGCCTACTAGAGGCTAGTGGAGTTGCGAGGTGGATGCTTTTATTTGTTTTTAGGATATGTGTGTATGGTCCACCACCAATACTGAGAAAAAGCCAATCTAAGGATTTTTTTAGGTTTTCTGAGTTTCCTTTATGTAGCCCTCAGTTTTGCGAGAGTGTCATACAACTGAGTCATCATTTTGCTAATATGCTGAAACAACCAGATTCTACTCTTGGCTATAAGTTGAGTTTCATATGATCTAACAATGGTTTGGAAGTCTCTAAGGAATACTTAGATTTTCACTAACTCAGAAGGTCCCACCCTGATTGCTAGAATGTTAGTGTGGAAATGAGGTGGCAATAGATCAATGGATACTATTTGACAAGGGGTTTCTGAGTTTTGAAAGAGTACTTAGGGCTGAGACTTACTCAAAAGGTCCCACCGTGATCGCTAGAATGTTAGTGTGGTGATGATGTGATAGATTCACTAAATTTTCTAAGTCAAATAGAGGGTCTAAAGAGTCTTAAGAGGTATTCAGGAAACTATATACTCAGAAGGTCCCATCATGATCGCTAGAATGTTAGTGTGGTGATGAGGTGGCAGATTCACTGGATTTTCTAAGTCAAATAGAGGTTCTAAAGAGTCTTAAGAGGTATTTAGGAAAATATATACTTATAAGGTCCCACCATGATCGCCAGAATGTTAGTGTGAGGTGGAAAATAAAACACTAGATACTATCAGTCAAGGGTTTATAAATATTTTAAGGAATGTTTAAGCATGAACTTACTCAGAAGGTCCCACCATGATTGCCAGAATATTAGGGTCCCATGATTTGGCAGATTGGCTAAACCAAATGACAGGGTAACATGAAGCCAGTCTTTGGAGTCTTAGGACCTAGCCTTCCTAGACTCAGAGAGGGCTTTCTCTATTGTGTACGAAGGATGTGAACTTGTTCGCTCTAGATGGTTTATTTTAGGCTAGTTGTGAAGTGTGGGGTTTGTTTGTTGTTTTGGTTGGGTAATATGGTCAAGTAGGATAGGTGGAGTGAGAGTCTATTAAAGCCATTAGGCTATGGAGTCAATAAAATTCATGAGTGTCTCAATGATGAATCAAAGTGTGTTGCAAGGCCAAATCAGCAAGGTAAATGGATCCTTAAGGTAATGTGTGAGGTGGAGTGAAAATTGAATTTGGGAGAAATTAAGAGTCTTAAATACAGATAGTTAAAAGCTATAACTCACGAGGTAGTGAAAACCATTAAGCTTAATGAACAATACTTAAACTGATAAATATCCAAGATAAACATTCCAGTGAAACATATAAAATATAAAATATTCTAACTTTAGTAAATTCACCTTCAGAATTTGGGAAAACATATAAGATAGAACATTAACTCAATCTATGAAGAGGGATTACCTAAACATCATAAATAAAGCTATAAAGAACTTTGAAATAAGTAGGTAGACATGGATAAAGGGCAAGATCGAATGAGACCTCGTTGACTTAACCTATCAAAGAATATTCCAAAGAGAGGTTTCAAGACAGAATTTGAACAACTTAAACTAAGAAGGGCATACTGTGAATCATACTTGTAAACTAGCATACTAATCCATACATGAAACAAACAAGTTTAGGTGTGCCTAAGTAGAAATCAATAATTCCTTAAGATGACCAAACATAAGAAAACATCAAGGCTATAACAAACATGATGACTGAGGTGCCTTAAAGAACATGTCTCAACCTATACTTTTGTGATTTATAGCAACCAAGAAGGATGAAGCATAATGAGAACAAGAAAACATAAAAAAATTAATAATACATCACCATTCACCAAGCTAAGGAAGCTTGCAAACAAGCCTCTCCATCATCAGTCAAAGAAAGCCATTCACCAATCTTCACAAGAGAAATTTGTTCTCCAATTTCATAAAAACCATGTATTTCTCTTGAAATCTCATCAAATTACAACATTTTACAATGAGTCTCCATGATCTATTTATCATGCATGGAGAAAAAATATCTAAGAGAGTATCTAGAAGTCCATTAGTTAAACAAAAGTATCTCTATTGTCCTTGAGGCCTTGCAATGCCCAAGGCACAAAATATCTCAAATAAATATCTTTTTCAGCCACTTATAGCAATTATATTAACTTTTAGGCCCTGAAAAGCCTATGAAAACTTGCTAAATGCACATTTTCACTTTTCAGCCACAGAAGTGTAGCACAGAGGCAACAAAAATGGGTCTTCTTCCAGCAATGATTTGGTGTCCTTCCTGAAGTCAAAAAAGGCTCCGTGATGGCTCGTTGGAAAGGTCTTGAAGTAAAATTTCCAAATATAACTTTATTTTTTCAAATTAAAGCCAATTTTTGGTCAAAAAACTAATTCTCCCAAAACTTCTCTGTGCGCATCACCTGGTCTGAAAATGAGGTAGAAAGGTCGAAATTTTGATGTTTTTGGACCTTTTTGGGGGTCAAAATTGCTCCAAATGATCTGAAATTTTGTGAGAATAATACTGGTGATGTGAGGAATCCAAAAATTTAAAGTTGGAAAGCTAAGGATGCACCACATTTGTGTGTAGCGCCTAAGGTGCTGCGCATAGAGGCCTCAAAATTTCAAAAAAAAAAAATTGTCCAATTTGGCTCAAAATTGGTGGAAAGGTCCCTTGAGGAGTCTTAGACACCTGTTGAGAAGACTCAACAAAAAATCCAAGGTTTTCATCCACTTTTTCCCTTTTTAGGTTTTCTAGCTCCATGCGGGCCTCCTTTGGTTTGGCACAAGAAAGCATGTTTTTCTTTGCATAGTGCTTGGTCGTTTTCTTTTGGAGAGAAAGGTCTCTCTTTACCTTCTTGAAATGTTTGTGCTCATCCTTGTAACACTGAATGACACGTTGTTCCATCTCAAAATATCTTTTCTACTCCCTAAGTTTTGCATCTTTGGCCAAGAGTAACAATCTAGTGCTCATCTCCTTGTCCTCATTGTCACTATCTAGATATTTGAATTGAGGATATTGATGGGTTTTCTTGATCCTCTTACTCCTCAACTTTACTTGATGTGCACTCCTTTCTATCTTTTCCTTGCCTTTGTACTTGGGCTTGATAGCTTGTGAAGAGATGGCCCTTTTCCTTTTTGAGGCAGCAAACATATCTCTTTTTCCTCAGTGGTATGTGCATGTAAGAGGAGTGATAATGGTAGTTTTGACAATGTTTACATCATTGCTATGACCTTTAGTGTTGTCACAATTATTTTCACTTTTTCCATGGCTTCCATGAGTCACCTCATGCCTCATTGGGTCACTGCTTTCATGATCTTTAGCATCCTCATCATCATTGTCTTCACTGTCTTCCATACTGTCATATTGGTATTCAAATTGATCATGACCTTCCTCACTTGCCTCACTTTGACCATGTTCCTCATAAAAGTCCTTTTCTTCATCATTTTTCCCACTGTCCTTACCTTCAAATTATGTCTCTTTATCACTGCTTTGTTCAAGAGCACTGTCATGATCTTCTTCTTCACTTTAATTATCTTGATCATCAAAGTCTACCTCTAGACCAGGGTTGTCATCATTTTCACTTTTTGTGGGGTCATTGTTAGAGGCATTTTCATTTTCTACCATGTCATCTCCTTCTTAATTTTCTTGGTCACTGCCTGCCTTTTCAAAATCTGTTTGAGCCTCATTATCTACTTGTTCTTGGTCTTTTATTTCCTCATCATCACCTTCTGTTTCATCACATTCATCATCTTCATTCATTTCATCACTTTTTGCACTATTATTGTGCTCACTATCATGCTCATGTACATTCTTCTCTTGGTTTTCCTGTGTACTTTCTTGCTGACTGTCATCTTCATCATTCCCTTCATTATCATCTGTGTCTTCATCTTTTTCATTAGCAACTTCTTTTTCCGTACTTGGGAGTGTTAGCCACCTATAAAATTTGTCATATCAAATGGTGGCTAGATCATTTTTGAAGCCTTGAAGAAACAAGTTTTATTGAAAATTTGTTAATTCTTGAAGTCTTATAAAGAAATCATGTCCTTTGATTAATATTCACTATTTTTTCCCTCTTAAACTTTGAAATTCCGATGTTTTCCCTGAAGAAAAATATTGCTGAAATTCCCTTTTTCATCATTTTTCACTGCTCCTTCCCTTGATGATTAACCTTAATTTTATCCCCTTTTTCCCCATGAAACTCCTCCATTTTTCCTTTTTTCCCTTCTTTCCTTCATTAAAATCCCTTTTATGAGGTTTAAGAATCCGTTTTAGACCTTACTAAAACCCCCAAATCCATTGAAAATCCTTGAAATTATCATAAAAAATAAGCTTTTTAACTATGGGCCTAAGCCCCTTTGGGCTAAGTCCTAAACCACTTCCCACCATATGCCCTAGCATTGGAGCCAAGTGATAAACCCATTTGGTGCTTATCGCACCAGCACAATTGATGTGCACAAGTCTATTTGTTATGATTAAACCTCTAATCCGATTGGCCTCTATGTATAAACCCCGACCCTTCCCTCCCTTTGTAAAAACCATGACCCATAATCGGGCACTAAAACATTACATAAAGCCTTCCCCGATACAAACTTCCCTTTGTATTTTGTAAAAAACCCAATTTCCTATGTTTTTATCTAAACCCACCGATTCAATGTTTTTAATGAAGAGGATCGTTGATCTAAAGCCGGTTGACGATCCATGAAATCTCGCATGATATATTTTCATCGGGCGCATTTGAAAGGCCCTCACCTTTGTTCTGATTTCGATTGGCTCTTTTGAATATAAAACCCCGATCCCTTCATCCTTTCGCATAACCATGAGGCCCCACAATCGAGTGCTAATCATAAATAAAACCCCTTCCTGACACAAAAATCCTTTGTATTTGATAAAAATTTTGATTTTCCCATGTTATAAAGGGTTCCGCCGGTTCACAGTTTAAATGATTCCTGACTGTTGATCTTAAACCAATCAACGATAGGCCAAATCTAGCATCAGAGATTTCATTAGTCACATTTCAATATTTTATTCCTCCCCCTCCGATTGGCTACCCTCCGATTCATCCTCCACCATTGATCCGATCCTTAGATCGACGGCCCACAGTCAATCACATCGGTGCTCATCTATATTTTTCCCCCGCTGATCGCAATCCTTCGATTGCATCTGGGCCGTCTGTGCATCAAGATCCGATGGTCTAGATTGAATGCCCTAACCTTGGTTAAAATTATGAAGCCCTGCTTTATAATGTCTTTTGGGAAGATCTCCATCGTTGATCTCTGCAGATCAAAGACCCATATTAACCCATTCTCTGCCTCATATATTATTCCATTTAAGACCAGATTCAATCTTCACCGTTGATCTGTTTCATCTAATGGCCCAGATTAATCCCAATAGACCCAGTGCCCTGGGTCCTACCCTTTCTCATATCAGATCCCAGCTATCCACCCCTGATCGAACAGACCAGATTAAAACCACCTTCTCCTGCCCCCACCTGTTATTACCCGCATGCCTTATCAATATCACACTCTCTCCCCGAGCGTCAGATCTAAGACCCCAGATCTGACAGCAGACACTCCATATCGCATAGATTTTATCCGGAACGATAATTATTCAAAATCACATGATGCAAGCAGTTTCAAAATGCCACATGGCGGGCTCTAACACATATTGCGTTCAAAAAGTGAAAACCTCCCTTCCTCCATTTTCTTGCGTGAAACCAGCTGTTTTGTTCTCTGAAACCAGTTTCCCCCATTTCCATTACATTTTATCGCGTTGTTTCCCCACTGTTGATCTCTGCAGATCAATGGCTAGCATTCCATCTCGCATTTCATTACTGCCCTCCGCCATTCACCAAGGGATTTCCTAAAGCAATCTCGGTCATCTATCTCTGAGGCCGATCTAATCTAATGGCCCAAAATCATTTTGGAAACCCCTAATTTCCTCTTAACCTTTTTCACTAATTATTAAGGTTTTTAACCCATTTTTCTTATATTTTCCGCCATTTCAAATATAATGTGATCCGTTTGAATTATATATTGGGGACCAATCTCGATCGTTGATCAATATAGATCAACGGATCTGACTTAATTTTCCACCGCTTCATCAACCACCTCCATTCGACCCCCCGCGATCAATCTCCACCGTTGGATGCTTTCATCCAATGGCTGTGCTCTAAATCCAAACCTATAAAGCAATTTGACCCAAATATGCAGGATTTTCTAATTTTTCTTGGTTTATGTAGGTTTTAAAGGTTTTTCAAATGATTTCAAAAGAAAATAAAAGATGAGGATGACGATCCTCTAGGCTTTCATTTATCAAAGAGTATCCATCTACAGGGTTCAACACCATGTTTTATCGGTGCCTCATGAGCACTGATGCCATAAGAACCCTCTATGCACCTGCAAATCAACAAGACACAATAAAGCTTGATTAAAATAGAGAATATCAGTGTTGAAGATCAAATCCAACCAGAGATGAAGAATTAAGATGATTTACATAGTTTGAGGGATTATGACTAAAATCGTCAATCAAAAGCCTAATCCACTCAATTAAACACATTTTAAGGAACATAAGACATATTTCAGGCTTAATTATGCCTAAACACACAAATCAGAAGCAGATTATCCATATTTTAGGTCAAAACAATAATATCTATTAGACTAAGGACGCCTCCACTGCCACATTAGAGGCTAATTGAATCCTCTGAGCTACCTAAAGCCACCTATAGCCTCAAAGCATTCAACAGAGGCTGAGTTATTACCACAACAGAGGATATTTACCTCAAAGGTGCTCGATAGTTATTTCGGGCCAAAGAGACTTATTGCAAAATATCAGCAGAGTTATTAAAACGATGACATAAAGCCTTAAAGTCAACAAAAGCTCCGAGTGAGCTTAATACTTAATGTAATCTAATTAACACAGATAAATATCTGAAATCCTCTCCATTGAGCCCCTCAAAGACCGAGAAGCATTAACTGTATTAATTGAACCCATAGATATTTTCTCTCATTGACCTCCTCATTTTCCTATAAAATCTTCTTGAGGAGCTCATTGTAAAGGGTTGGTTGCAAAACTTTGAAATATACTTGTGCTCGAAACTTATACATGTAAATTGTGTTCAGAGGCTCTTGAAGCTCTGTTTGTGATCTAATAATTTAGGCTGAGAAGTGAAGATGATTGCTGAACTGAAACATTGGACTTGAAGAATGTAACTGGATTGACATCAATATACAAGCTGTTTCTTGGGATCCTGGTCTATATCACTGGTCAAGTGCTTCTTTCTATGTTATTGTTTTCCTTCCATGTATGCCATTTTTTCCATTATTCTATGATAAAGAAAAACAAGCATAGAGTTAGGATTTACTGTTTACAGTACCCTTCTCTGATTGATAAGCTTTATCTCAATGTTTTCCTCCAAATTGTGTATTTAAGAATGATTCAATATAGTTCAAGCAGTTAGGAATGTTTGTGTTCCCTAATCCTACTGTTTACTTTAAACATTATTCTTGAATGTTATTTTCATTATTTTCTTACTAAAGTTAGACTAGAGAAGTGATGGTGTGCCCTGTTTTCTAGTTTCTTCCTCCAAAGGTAGTTCTGAAAATTCCCCTAAGAGTATGCTGAAAGCTGTCTAAATTTAAAAGTATCTGATCTGATCTTAGGCTACACTTTGTTTCTCTTATGTGTTTTCATCCTTTCTGAAAGTAATTATGTGGATTACTGGATTTTTTTTCTATTGAGTTAGCTTAAATACGAACTTGTCCAAATATTCTATGGTTAGCCCTGTCCTTTGGTTGGTTTTAAACAGTTACTTTAAAGGCTTTTCTTTTTTGGACAGTCTGATAAATCCTAGTTGAAATTATTATCTGTTTCCACCCCTTCAACACATTTATTGTTTCCATTCCATCATTTAATCTCAAATATCTTGTGATATAGATGACTTTCCCCTTAGACTAGTCTTGAAATTGTTGCACAATTGAACCCTTTTATGACTCCATAGCCTAGTGGAGTAAAAACCAGCGTTATATCTATAAAATCAGCCAAAGCTTGTTTTGATTGCTTGCAACATCATACCTTTGAAACTCTTTCATTTTAGGACTTTCCACTCAACTAAAAATCATGCTCAACCATCCAAAACAAACAAATACCCTTGTTCTTAATAACTAGCCTAATATGATACCCAAAAATCCTTTAAGATAAATCAATCTTTGCACTTATTAGAGAGATCCCTCTCTGGATTCAGGGGGGCTAGATCCTAGAATCCCAGAGTGGTTCAAGTGTCCTCTCTGTAGTTTGTATTTTCCAATCTTGAAAATTACATGGAGCTAACATTTATGGCGACTCCACTGGGGATTTCTGAGCAAAATTAATCCTAGATACTTTTAGGACCTCAAGAAACCTCTTGATTTAAAAAATTCAGTTTTGTTAGCCAGTTCGCCCACCAGGCATAACATTTCTGGCCAAATGCTCAGTGTTCGGTGAGTACAAGCAGCCTCTTGAAGCACTACCAAGCAAATGGTAATCATGATGAAACTTATTTGAATCAGTGACACACTAAGGACATCTTAGCATTCTCATAAGAGCTTATCAAACCTTGAAGAAACAACTGACTTAGTCATAAGAGTAGACTGTCTTTGTCCCATCACTGTAGCTAAGTGTTGAAACAAATTTAGCATACTCTTAGAACCCATAGGACTGAAAAAATGACTCAGAAAACCCAAAATATTTTAGATTGGTATTCAATAAACATGGTGGTGGACCATAGAATATTTTACCTCCAAAAGAGCTAAAAATTTCCACTTGGCGACTCCACATTACTAAATATACCTTTAGACTCCACTGGGAAGACCCATTATCATCATAACATCATTTAAACCCAGTTAGAGGAATTTAGGATTAAATTTTTCTTATCTGAAGATCAGTTAACCTCTTAAATATTGTCATATCTGGTTAAACTTTTCTTGTTTAGTTGGGTCTAAAAAACACAGCATAGTGGCTCCTAGAAAGATTCATAATAGAGCCTACCCTGACCCAAACCCTCCTGAGATAGTTGATAACGCTGAAAGAATTCTTAGGAAGTCTCTTGAGATTAAATTTTCAACTGTTTTCAGATCACCCTTGAGAGCTAATTCTGTTCCTGAAAATATTGCAGCTCTACAACAATCACAAGTTGACTTAATAAATCCATTTAGACCTAGGTCGCTTGATTATTTAGATCAGCTAGATTCAGAGTCTTCACTTTCATCCCTAGAACAAAGTGAACATCCTGGTAGTACAGAAACAACACCACCTGATTTAAATTTCCTTTACAATTTAGGTGTCTCTCATCCAAAATCAGCTCAACAATCTATGTTGGTACTTCCACCTCTGTTCCTCATACATCCACTATTCAAACCACTACATTCCAACCCACTTTCCCTCTTGTTAATCCACCTTTTGTAAATCCACCTTCACCTCCTATCATGGCAACATGGTATACCCTGTTGGTCCTTCCTTTACCATTAGTCAATCTTCCATAGGACTATCAGTCCAAAATAACATTATATGATGCCAGTAATGCTACTACTTCTTCACAACATGTGGATAAGATGAATGAATACTTTTATAGAAATGAAATTGATGATGAAACTGTCAAACTTAGACTATTTGCTCATAGTTTAGGGGGAGAAGTAATAAAATGGTTCAAAGGCTTAACCCCTCACAGTATTAATGATCTCCAAGCCTTCCATCAAACATTCTTAAACAAATGGGAAGTAAGGAAAATCCCTCTTCAAATACTTTCTGATTACAAAAATCTCCGAACAAACATTGGGGAAAGTGTACAAGCCTATTGCACTAGGTTTAACAGCGTTTACAATGCCCTTCCCCCAGACCTAAAACCTCCACAAGGCTTAGATTTAGACAAGTTTTCTGAAGGGTTTGATCCTGAGATGGCCTATTAGCTGAGAGAGAGAGATCCTTTAACCCTTGAAGATATGCAAAAAGGAGCTCTTGCTGTGGAAGTTAACTTAATGGAGAAAATAGCAAGAATGAAGAATGAGAAGAGAGTGTCCTTTAGAAAGGAATCCACACCTTCCACATCTAGCTCAAAGATGGAAAGAATGATGGAGGAGATGATGAAAAAGATGACCATACTTGAGAGAGCACAAGCAATTCAAAACCAAATAGCTCCTCAAAACAAAGATCAAAACCAAAATCAAAATTTTAGGAGAAACCAACCTCAAAATAGACCAGGGGAAGATGATCAACAGATCACTCCTCCCTTTCATCAAAACTATGTGAGTGAGTTTGAAGAAACATTATATCAAATAGAGGAGGATGATATAAATATGTTGGGAGTAGATAATGATGATTTTGAAGTCCATTACAATAGAAAACAAGGTCTATATACACCCTATGATGACAAGAGACCAGAAGATGAATATTACTATTAGGAAATGGAAAATGTCATCATAGAAACCACGAAGGAGTATGACCTTAGAAGTAAGAAGAATCTGGAAACCTTCAACAACAAAACCTCTGATAATTCTTCACAAAACAACACTATAAATAAACCCAGGACTACAAAACAGAAAGACAAAACAGTGGCTATAAATTCTGATAAAAATAAAGGGAAAGGCACTCAAAACAATAAAAAACAAAGTGCAGATCTTAGCAGTACTAGTACCTCAGATAGTACTCCTGTTAAAACAATTTTGAAAAATGTAAATAGAGCTAATCAAAAAACCAATTTTGCTGATAGAGTGGCAGTTAATAAGGTTGAAACAAGCACTTCAAAGAGTCAAATTCCTTTTAGTTTGTAGCAGGAAATTTCCAAAATCAAAATCTTTGCTCCTCTCACTAAATTAGCTGCCCAAAATGTATATAGAACCCAAATTTTGAAGGATTTAAACATAGAAGAGAATAATGACACTGTCAATCTTAACGATGACCAGCCAGAGCTCATATTCGGTCTTAAGATTGAAGGTAGATATCAAGAGGGACCAGTTCCTCCCTTTTAAGTTAGTTTAAATGTTCATGACAAAATTTTGCACAACGCTATGCATGATTCATGGGCCTCTCACAATTTAATTCCCATTGCTATACTGGAGAGCCTAGGCCTTGAAATCACTAGACCTTACAAATATCTTTAATCCTTTGACTCAAGCAGAGTAAAATTTTTAGGTTTAATCAAAGACCTCTGTGTTAACTTAGCACAAATTCCAGCCAAATGTTTAGTAATGGATATTGTTGTGGCTGATGTGCCCCCAAAGTATGGAATGTTGTTATCTAGATCTTGGGGAGCTAAGTTAAAAGGAACTATGTAGATGGACATGACCTATGTGACCATACCTATTTTCAATCAGACAAGAAGACTTTACAGGGAGTCGCATATGCAACACATGGTTACTAGCCAAGAGAGACCGCAAAACTTTCACCTTTATTTGGTAAACACACGCCTTGATTCATTTATCCTTTTTAATGATGAAACATTCAATCAACAAGTAACCTTAACTGAATTAATGGCAGACAGGGAGGAGGAGGGAGACGTAATAGAACTGTCTAAATAGTTTGCTAAACCTAAAAACTATAGCAGACTAAATAGGGGTCTAGAGCTACAAATCATGCATCCATTTCTTTTAAACCTTGAGAGTCAAGAAAATAGTCCTCAAATCAATAAAAAACCTGAGGGGTTAAAAAAAATTCAACGAAGTACCGATATTCAAGAACAAGCTGAAAGAGGTTTAGTTGAAGAGGATAGTAATCAAACTGTTGAACCCAAAACTAGTCCTCTTTGGAGTATGAACTTTGACGGGTCCTGCACTAGGAGGAACGCTAGTGTAGGAGTTTGGATACGTAACACTGAGAACAACCATACGGAAGGCCATTCCTATAGATTAAAATTTTAGTGTTCGAATAAAATAGTGGAGTATGAATCCCTTCTTTTAGTTTTACATTTGTTGAAGAAGTTAGGAGCCAAAAGAATTAAAGTTCATCGGGATTCAGAGTTAATCATTAGGCAAGTAAACAGGGAATATAATGCTAACCACCGTAGACTTAGATCCTATCAAAATTATGTCGTGGATTTGTTGAAAAATTTTGAGGAATCCCAACTCATTTTTGTCCCAAGAAGAAAGAATATCATAGTCCATAGTTTAGCCTTTGCTACTAGAACGTGCTTAACACCTTATGAAACCAAACAATGCACAACTCAAATTAAATTCAGACCAGCTATTCCTGATAACGAGAAATATTGGCAAATTTTTGACAGAGACAAACAAATAGAAAACTTCATGCAGTTCAGAAATGAGTTTGAACTGCCAAGTTCGGATTCAGACTATGAAACTGACTGCCCTAGTGAAGAAAATTTTCTTGGTGAAAATGAAGAGTCTCCAAAGACTACTGATGTAAATCTGCTATCTAACAAACTTGAAAACACAACAGAAATGACTGCAGAGTTAGAAACAAAATACTTAGAAACTCTGCAATCTAACAATCAGAGTTTTGCAAAGGGACTGCCCCCTTTATAAGAGTTTTTTATTTTAATGATGTGGCCAAGAAGCCAAAACTGGAGCCTGTAGAAACTGAAGTTGAAGAGTGTAATATAGGGAGTGAACTAAAACCAATAATGATTAAACTTTCTAAAACTTTACCAGCTCACATTAAACTCAAATACATAGAGTTGTTTAAAGAATTTTTTGATGTTTTTGCATGGATTTATGAGGATCTTAAATCCTATGACACTAAAATAATTTAGCACAAGATACCTCTCAAGGAAAACCAAAAGCCATTTAAAAAAAAACTACATATAATAAACCCTGTTCAGTTACCTTTGGTTGAGAATGAGATCAATAAAATGTATGAAGCTGGTATTATTGTCCCTATTAGATATTCTGAGTGGGTGTCTAATCTTGTGTCAGTTAGGAAGAAAACAAGAGGGATTAGGTTTTGTATAGACTTTAGAGACTTAAACAAAGATTCATTGGAAGACAACTACCCTTTACCCAAGTGGACCATATTTTACAAAGGGTAGTTGGTTCTAAAATAATTTCTTTGCTAGATGGCTACTCAGGGTACAATAAGATTTTAGTACACCCTGACGATCAATTAAAGACAAATTTTACTACACCTCGAGGCACTTTCATGTATGTGAAAAATACCCTTTGGTATAACAAATTCTGGGGCTACCTTTCAGAGAGCCATGGACATTGCATTATCTGAGGAATTGGGTTACTTCTTCATTATTTACCTTGATGATGTCACTGTTTTTTCAAAGACAGATGAAGAGAATTTAGAACATTTCAGAAAAGTATTCCTCTTGGTATGCTGATATTCTATATGTTTTGCTTAATTTGAATACACCTCCTGGTTTATCAAAAACGAAGGCAAGGTTTTTAAAGTTAAATTTTGTAATCTACTGCATTATAGATAAATGTCTTTATTGGAAAAATGCAAGTGGAATATTGCCTAAAATTTTTCCTGAGAATGATGTAGATAAGGCTAAGCACGCGTTCCATGAAGGAGAATGTGGAGGCCACCTCTACTGGAAGACAACAGCCAACAAAATCCTTAGGGCTGGTTACTATTGGCCCACACTCTTTCTAGACATCCATAAAATGATCATTTCCTGTCATAAATGCCAACTTTTTCAAGGCAAGAAAAAGCTGCTGCCCTTACCTCTGCATCCAATCATTGTTGAAGCCCCTTTCCAATAGTGGGGACTTGACTTCATAGGAGAAATCCATCCACCATCATTTTCCCGACATAAATGGATTTTCACTACAACAGACTACTTTACCAAATGGATGGAAGCCATCCCTTCTAGGAAAGCCAATGAATTTTTCATCATAAAATTCATGGAGACTCATATCCTCTCTAGATTTGGCTGTCCGAGGAAGATCATCACTGATAATACAGCTGCATTTGGATCCAAGAAGATGGTTTAATTTTGTCACAAATATCAGATTACATTGGGTCATTCTACTGGTTATTACCCTCAAGTTAATGGGCTAGTAGAATCCTTAAACAAGAGTTTGGTGAACATAATCAAGAAGTTGCTGGAGGACAACAAGAAGTCTTGGCACACAAAGCTAGTGCATGCACTATGGGCTGATAGATTAACACTTAAGAAGTCTATTGGAATGCCACCCTACCAGCTTGTGTATGGTACAGATGCAATTTTTCCAACCAACCTTGGTGCGCCAGTTATTAAGTTGATTCAAGAAGTGCAGTATGAAGACAATGACATGATCAGAAGGATTAATCAGACTATACATCTTCAGCAAACCAGAGAGGAGGTTTACAACAAAGCATTGCAAAAGCAAGAGAGCATCAAGAAGATTTTTGATAGAAGAACAAAGGCCAGCAATTTTAATGTTTGGAACAAAGTGTTAAAGTGGGATTCAAGGAGAGAATACAAGGGCAAGGATGGGATATTTTATAACTTATGGCTTGGCCCTTATCTCATTCATTCTACTACTGGTAACAATGCCTATTTCATGCAGGAGTTGAATGGAGCTAAACTGTTTGGGGGTCCTGTTAATGACAAGATGCTCAAACATTACTTCTCTTGATCCTATCATGTTTTGAAGCCTTTTTATCATTTTTCTCATTATAAATATTTCATCCGTCATTGCATTCAAATTTATAAAAACAAAAATACAAAAACAATAGACGAAAGAAAAGAGGGCAGATTGTAAAAGTAATAAAGGTACAGCCCCATACCAAAAAAAATAGAAACAAGAATCTGAAAGTGTGCAAGCTTAAATGCCACTCCTAGAAAACACACTCCTAGTTAGTCATACAACCTAATCTTGACTAATTAGTTTTAAATTTACTACTGATAGGTTAGTGAATCATATTTTCCAATCAACTTAATCTTGGCTTATCAGTTAGGTAGATTCGGATAGAAAATAAAAAGTTCAAATAAGCTTAAAATTCGAACCTTAGTTTTCAAGAGAAGAATGACTCTAATATGTTTAAATCTTGAGTAAAAAACAAAGGTAAACTGGTTCTAATAAGCCTAAAATCTGAACCAGATAACCGGGAAAAAACAGCTCGAATAAACTCAAAAATAGAGCTGAAGAAAAGAGAAGGTTGTGCTTAGAACTTTTAGATCTTAAGCCTTCAATGTTTTAATTTAATTTTCTGTAAATAATTGTCTATGTGAAACTTTTTTTTTATGCCATAGATTAGCAACAAGTTAGACTGTTCAATCCTGACTTGCATGCTTTTAAATTTCTGTTTTAGAAGTTAGAGAATAAAATCTGTTAGACTGTTTAATCCTAACAGATAGTAGATTAGGTAGAGAAGCTTATGAACTCAACTGTTTAATCTGATTCCATGGAGAAATAAGAAGTATACTTAGATTAGTTTTTTTCTTTCAAAAGAATAAAATGTTTGTAAAAGAGTTTTCCAATCCAAGTGCACTCTGTAAGAAGAAAAAATGTTAGATCAGTAGGATTGGGTAGGTAGAAAGCTTGATTGATGAAGATCCATTGTTTTTCATGGCTGCTAATATTTTCAGAGCAAAATAAGATCATCCAAGTGAAGAAAGATGCAACCCAATGGATGAGGCACTGATCAGCCCCCCATAGAATGCAAGCCTAAAGTTCTTGATGCCTTCAAGAAGGCACCATCCCCATGTGGAGCCACTGTTAGCCACCTATAAAATTTGTCACATCAAATCATGGCTAAATAATTTTTTAAGCCTTCCAGAAACAAGTTTTATTGTAAAATTGTTAATTCTTGAAGTCTTGTAAAGACATCATGTCCTTTGATTAATCTTCACTGTTGTTTCCCTCTTAAACTTTGAAATTCCATTGTTTTCCCTGAAGAAAAAGACTGTTGAAAATTCCATTTTTCATCATTTTTCACTCCTCCTTCCCTTCATTATTAACCTTCATTTTATCCCCTATTTCCCCATGAAATTCCTCCAATTTTCCTTTTTTTCCCTTATTCCCTTCTTTAAAATCCCTTTTATAAGGTTTAAGAATCATTTTTAGACCTTACTGAAACCCCCAAATCCATTGAAAATCCTTGAAAAAATCATAAAAAATAAGATTTTTAACTATGGGCCTAAGAACCTTTAGGCTAAGTCCTAAACCACTTCCCCACCATATGCCCTAGCACTGGAACCAAGTCTAAACCCATTTGGAGCTTATCGCATCAGAACAATTGATGCGCGCAAGTCTATTTGTTATGATTAAACCTCCGATCTGATTGGCCCCTTTCTATAAACCTCGACCCTTCAATCCCTTTGTAAAAACCATGAGCCCACAATCGGGCACTAAGACATTACATAAACCCTTCCCCAATACAAACTTCCCTTTGTATTTTGTAAAAAACCCACTTTCCTATGTTTTTATCTAAACCTGCTCATTCAATGTTTTTAATGAAGAGGACCATTGATCTAAAGCCAATCAACGATCCATGAAATCTCGCATTGGAGATTTTCGTTGGGTGCATTTGAAAGGCCCTCACCTTTGTTCCGATTCCTATTGGCTCTTTTGAATATAAACCCTTGATCCCTTCATCCTTTCACATAACCTTGAGGCCCCGCAATTGGGCGCTAATCATAAATAAAAACCCTTCCCGACACAAAAATCCTTTCTATTTGATAAATATTTCGATTTTCCTATGTTATAAAGGGTTCCGCTAGTTCACAGTTTAAATGAATCCCGAACGCTGATCTTAAACCAATCAACAATCGGCCAAATATTGCATCGGAGATTTCATTGGTCACATTTCAATATTTTATTCCTCCCCCTCCGATTCATCCTCCACCGTCGATCTGATCCTCAGATCGAAGACCCATAGTCAATTACATCGGTGTTCATCTATATTTTTCCCTTGCCAATCGCAATCCTTCTATTGCATCCAGGTCATCCATGCATTAAGATCCGATGGTCTAGATTGAATGCTGTGACATTGGTTAAAATTATGAAGCCCCGATTTATAATTTTTTTTGGGGAGATATCCATCGTTGATCTCTGTATATCAACAGCCCATATTAACTCATTCTATGCCTCATATATTATTCCATTTAACCCCAGATTCAATCTTCTCCATTGATCCATTTCATCTAATAGCCCAAATTAATCCTGATAGGCCCAGCATCCTGGGTCCTACACTTTCCCAGATCATATCCTAGCCGTCTACCCTTGATCGAATGACCCAGATTAAAACTGCCTTCTCCTGCCCCCACCTATTATTACCCACGTGCCTTATCAATATCTCTCTCTCTCCCTGACCGTTAGATCTAAGACCCCGGATATGATGGCAGATGCTCCATATCGCGTAGATTTTAGCCCAAACGATAATTCTTCAAAATCACGCAATGTAAGCGGTTTTAGAATGCCACATGGTGGGCTCTAATGCATATCGCGTTCAAAAGTGAAAACCGCCCTTCCTGCATTTTCTTGCGTGAAACCTGTTGTTTTGTTCTCCGAAACCACTTTCCCCATTTCCATTGCGTTTCATCGCATTGTTTCCCCACTGTTGATCTCTGCAGATCCATAGCCAGCATTCCATCTCGCATTTCATTATCACCCTCTACCATTCACCAAGGGATTTCCTAAAGCAATCTCGGCTATCTATCTCTAAGTTCGATCTCATCTAACAAACCAAAATCATTTCAGAAACCCCGAATTTCCTCTTAACCTTTTTTACTACTGATTAAGGTTTTTAACCCATTTTGCTTATATTTTCTGCCATTTCAAATATAATGTGACCCCTTCGCATTATATATTCGGGACCAATCTCGACTGTTGATCAATATAGATGAACGGATCTGACTTAATTTTCCACCGCTTCATCAACCGCCTCCATTCAACCCCTAGCGATCAATTGCCACGGTTGGATGCTTTCATCCAACAATTGCGCTCTAAATCCCAACCTCTAAAGCATTCTGACCCAAATACGCAATATTTTCTAATTTTTCTTGGTTTATGCAGGTTTTAAAGGTTTTTTAAATGATTTTAAAAGAAAATAAAAGTTGAGGATTATGATCCTCAAGGCTTTCATTTATCAAAGAGTATCCATCTACAGGGTTCAACACCATGTTTTATCGGTGCCTCATGAGCAGTGATGCCATTAAAACCCTCTGCACACCTACACATCAATAAGACATAGTAAAGCTTAATTAAAATAGAGAATATCAGTGTTGAATATAAAATCCAACCAGAGATGAAGAATTAAGATGATTTACACAGTTTGAGGGATTACGGTTAAAATCTTAAATTAAAAGCCTAATCCATTCAATTAAACACAGTTTAATGACCATAAGACAGAGTTGAGGCTTAATTATGCCTAAACACACAGATCGGAAGTATATTATATATATTTTTGGTCAAAACAATAATATCTATCAGACCCGGGACGCCTCCACTGCCACATCAGAGGCTAATTGAATCTTCTCAGCTACCTAAAGCCACCTGTAGCCTCAAAGAATTCAACAGAGGCCGAGTTATTACCAGAACAGAGGATATTTGCGTCAAAGCTGCTCAATATTTATTTTGGGCCAAAGAGACTTATTGCAAAATATCAGCAGAGTTATTAGAACAATGACACAGAGCCTTAAAGTCAACAAAATCTCCCCAGCGAGCTTAATACTTAATGCAATCCAATTAATACAGATAAATATCTGAAATCTTCTCCATTGAGCCCCTCAAAGGCCGAGAAGCATTAACTGTATTAATTGTACCCATAGATCTTTTCTCTCTTCAACCTCCTCATTTTCCTATAAAATCTTCTTGAGGAGCTCATTGTAAAGGGTTTGCTGCAGAACTTTGAAATATACTTGTGCTAAAAAATTCTACATGTAAATAGTGTTCAGAGGCTCTTGAAGCTCTATTTGTGATCTAATAAGTTAGGCCGAGAAGTGAAGATGATTGCTAAATTGAAACATTGGACTTGATGAATGTAACTAGATTGAAATCAATATAAAAGCTGTTTCTTGGGATCCTAGTCTATATGACTAGTGAAGTGCTTCTTTCTATGTTATTGTTTTCCTTCCACGTATGCCATTTTGTCCATTATTATCTGATAAAGAACAACAAGCATAGAGTTATGATTTACTATTTACAGTACCCTTCTATGACTGATAAGGTTTATCTCAATGTTTTCCTCCAAATTGTGTATTTAAGAATGATTCAATACAATTCAAGCAGTTAGGAATGCTAGCGTTCCCTCGTTCTACTGTTTACTTTAAACATTATTCTTGAATGTTATTTTCATTATTTTATTAGTAAATTTAGACTAAAGAAGTGATGGTGTGCCCTGTTTTCTAGCTTCTTCCTCGAAAGGTAGTTCTGAAAATTTCCCTAAGAGTATGCTGAAAGCAGTCTAGATTTAAAAGTATCTTATCTGATCTTAGGCTACACTTTGTTTCTCTTATGTGTTTTCATCCTTTCTGAAAATAATTATGTGCATTACTGGATTGTTTATCTGTTGAGTTAGCTTAAATACGAACTTGTCCAAAGAGTCTATGGTTAGCCCTATCCTTTGGTTGGTTTTAAACAATTACTTTAAAGGCTTTTCTTGTTTGGACAGACTGATAAATCCTAGTTGAAATTATTGTATGTTTCCACCCCTTCAACACTTTTATTGCTTCCATTCCATCATTTAATCTCAAATATCTTGTGATATATATGACTTTCCCTTTGGACCACTCTTGAAATTGTTGCACAATTAAACCCTTTTATGACTCCATAGCCCAATGGAGTAAAAACCAGCGTTATATCTATCTAATCAGCCAAAGCTTGTTCTGATTTCTTGCAACTTCGTACCTTTGAAAATAATTCATTTTAGGACTTTCCACTCAACTAAAAATCATGCTCAACCATCCAAAAAAAACAAATACCCTTATTCTTAATAACTAGCCAAATATCATACCCAAAAAGCCTTAAAGATAAATCAATATTTGCACTTATTAGAGAGATCCCTCTCTGGATTCAGGAGTGCTAGATCCTAGAATCCCAAAGTGGTTCAAGTGTCCTCTCTGCAGTTTGTATTTTCCAATCTTTCAAATTACAGGGAGCTAACAAGGAGTGATTTATTTGTATCCTGACTATCAATATCTCCCTCATAGCGCTCACTATTTTCCTCTTATCCACTATCATTTGCTTGTTCTTCATGGCTACTGCCATCATCTTCTTCCTTAGCACTCATGTCATCATCTTTTTCTTCATTAAATTCTGCCTCTGCCCCACTGTTTTCATCACTTTCATCATTCTCTTCTTGTCTTTCATTGCTGCTATTACCTCCATGTTCCTCATTCGATTATGCATCTGCCTCATTGTCTTCTTCATTTCCACTGTCATTTGTTTGTTCCTCATTATTACTGCCACCTCCTTGTTCATCATTAACACTGCCATTATATTCATTTGATTTATTAGGGGAAGAAGAAAGAGGTAAGATTCTTTGTGGAAGAGATGGAGGAGTGGAGGTGAGTGGGTGTGAAGTGGAAGGAAAATTTTGCTAAATGAAGGCTTGGGGATTTGCAAACACATCATGGGAGATGAAAACTTCCCAAGGAATTCCCTACTTCTCTAGCTGGTGTAAAACAATCATCTTAATCAAGGAGTGGTGAAAAAGGCTTTTCATTTGGTGGGCATAACTCCTTTTCTTGACCACTGAAGCCATATTGTCAATGCTCTGGTAGAGATAGTATCGTAGGTTTAGCAATTTTACCTTGGTGAAGTGCACCAGAATCCTTATGTGATATGAATAAACCCTGGAGTACCTACCCTCACAAGTGAACTACTTGATGTCCTGCTTCTTTAGTAAGGAATATCTCTCTAGCAGGTGGGAGAAAGGGAAAAAAAACTTGCAGTCTTGTTGACAAATAGGCTTGAGGAAAGGCTTATAGTAGCTTAAGGCAAACATTTTCTTCTTGAACCGTCCCTCACCAATATCCGATATTCCTATGGATTTAGCAATGGATTCAAATGAGAGTTCAAAATTTACTCCTACTAGGTTGACTTGATGGTTTTGTAGGCTGAAAATGATCAACCTAGTCAAAACTGAGTGGCTTTGGACCTATTTAACCTTCTCACAGGACTAATAGCATCCAACATCTTGAAAGCATGCAAGGATCATGGGAGAAGAGGTGATTTTCATGGTGTCTAGAGGCTCAAACCTATTAACCATTCCTCATGTTTTGGCTTGATAGGCCTTTGGCCTTCATCACTGCTGGTACTGATCTCTTCCTCAGACATGGTGAGTGGTCTAGAACAAAATGATTTTTAGCTTGGTGAGAGCCTTTAGGTCTAGGGAGGGAAAATGAGTGATGTGAGGGCAATTTTTAGCAAATGAGGGCAAGATGAAGTAATCAAGAAGTGTTTTCAGAGTTTAGAAGTGGGTTTAATGGCACTGAGTGTATTTATACCTATGACAATATTTCACTTGATATTTCCTTGCCCTAGAGGGTCAAAGGCTTGATTAGAATGAAGGTTAGGGTTTTAACCAATTTAGGTTTTCTTCTTCTTTATAATCTCCTTGACTATGAAAAATAACACTTGGAGGGAAAGGAGGAAATACCACCAACCTTTTTACACTTTGTGTAGGGGTCTAGAGGAATTTTTTTTTATTTTGGCCACTTTTTGAGAAAATTTGACTGATTCTTCCCTGTGCGCAGACAGGCCGTTCCTGTTGGGCCCTCTTGTGCATAGCGCCAGGTCGGGTTGGGTTGTTTGACTGGTTTGTGTACAACACCGGAGATTTTTTTGGGTGAATCAGGTCGAACCTGGGCCTATGCACAACACCTTAACTAGTGTGTAGCGCTTGCCCTCTGGTGCGCAGCGCAATTTATTTTAACACTGTTGTTGCTTCCTTTGTGCGCAACACTTACGACCTGGTGTGTAGTGCCTCCACAGTTGCAGAAACCCTAAAAAAGTTTCTTTGAATGGCTCTCTTCTTTGCCTTTAAAGATACAAATGAGTTGGGGGAGAGGTAAAGGAGACTTTCATACTCCTTTTTCAAAAAATATTTCATGAGCCAAACCCACTTTCTAATGTTCATTTCTCTTCACCTTTTCATTGTCTTTTTGTTTTGTTTATCCTGTAGGTGGAAAATTTCTAAAATGTGGTTTTTCGCCTTGCTGGAGCATCTTGATGCTCTCTTTTGTATTCAAAAACCTTTCATCAAGCACAATCTTTTCCTTTTACCCATATTTTGGAAAAATGAAACAATCCTTGAAAAGAAAATGTCTTTGGCAAAGTTTTGAGGAGAAAAGAAGACAGTGAAATTAGTGTTTTTTGAAGGTCCTCCTTCACTTTTTCCTTCTCATGAACTTCAAAACTTGTAAACCGTAAGCTTGTGACCATTTTTGCACTTTTTTCTTGGAGTTTTCAGTCACATATTATTTATGCCTTTAATTTTCTTGATGAATAGATTGAAAGGAGAATTTTTCGTCTTCCTTTAACTATCATTTTGTCATGTTTTTACTATGAAAAAGTAGTCCTTCTTGGTGTAAAAACCATATAAGAAAGCATCAACAACCCCTTTAGTTTTCATGTGTGCCATCCTTGTGAGAAAGATGAGGTTTGTTTGTCCTTACCAATTTTCCTGTAGGTAACCATTTGTGACAGTCATGCAGAAATGTCAGTCATGGCTAATCTATCTCTTGCAAAATATCTGTTTGATAAGGAAACCATTTTGGATGCTTCTTTTCTTTTTAGACCAATCATATTTTTGTTCTTTTGATCATTTTGAAAGTGCTATATCTTTGGTGGGAAAAGCTAGAAATTTTTAAACCATTTTGTGTCTCTCCTGGCCACTTCTATTGTTGCAGGTGCCTACACAACTTTTGTCTTTGATCATTGTGTTTTCACCTCATTCTTACCTTCCTTTTGATATTTTAAGAGGCCTTTGACTGTATTTTGAAAAGTCAAGCCTTTGCACTGATACTCTTTTCCTTTTTTTCCTTTTGGTGTAGTGGAGTATCGGTGCTTTGACAAACCTTATAAGGCAGCTTGAATACCCCCTGAAAGGCCATCTACTGTTATGAAGGAGGCCCTTTGTCATCATTTGACCTGTTTGTCATTCTTTTCAAACTCTTGGGTTTTAGGGCTGTTAGAAACAAGTAAATAGTGTTGTCTTCTAAGTTCTTTGAAACTTCTCAAACTCATTAATTATTTCTAAAATTCTTCAATGGTGCATTGGTGGAGGGAGGTGACCTTTGTCCTTGTAGCCCTCGGAGTGATTTACTTATTTGGCAAAAATAGTCACAAAACCTGATTTTCTTCAAACATATGCTTGTTGATTTATCTTTGCTAATGATGATCTTCTTGTGGTGATCTTCCAATTACCTTATGTTATGCTAGTTTGATATCCATATGATTATTTTGCAGAAATGTGAGCAAGGGGCAGCTCTCCCCCTGCAAGATTTGTGCTTTAGGTCAAAAGGCCCTTCTTGAATGACCTCTTTGATGAGTTTTGGAAAAAATCACTTGTCCCTTTCTTCTTTGAATGCATTTTTTTCATACAGGAAAAACATAGTTTTTAGGATACCAAATCCACCCTATGACTTTGTGAAATCCTAGGTGACCTAGTGGAGGGTTCCTTGGACTTGGCTTTTGGACTGAAACTTAGAATTTGGGGCCATCAAGTGTAAGATAGTTTTTATGATAAAATGATTTATTGAAGATCCAAAATCCTATGTACTTAATTCATCTAAAGAGCCTACAGAGATAGTTTGAGATAATCAATGCTTGAGGTATTTTGAGGAGATAAAGAAAAGCTATTTGATTAGTGGCTTTAGGTAGCAATGGGGGGTTTAGGAAAAAAAAAACAGAGGATTTGGGCCAAAGGTAACAAAAATATAGACAAAATGAGTGACACAAGGCTCTAGCAGGTTCTCTGAGTCTAGTAAGCAGGGCTAGACATGATGGAATGATGAAATAGTAAAAAATTATCTTAAGGATAATGAAGGCGGTGAGATTTATAGAACTAACAAGATTCATGAATTTTGTTTCTAGAAATATAAGGTAGACATTTAGTCATCTATAAAGGAAAAACATTACTGATGACTAACATATGGTTTTATTGATTTTTTGGGGGTTTTAGACTGTCGGAGGGTATTTGCAGAGGAGGAGAGGGTGTAGGAGGAAAGGTTCTAGAGCTGGAACCAGGAGGATTTTGAACGGGAGCGGGAAAAGTTTGAAAAATGGCGCAGAGGGAGGTGTTTTTTGAAAACTGGAAATGGATTTATCACACGGAGGATAGGTGGTAAGCATTTTTTGGGAGAGGTTGCACGATACGTCTCAGGATGAGACACGTGGTGAGGCAAAACCAATGATTTAGCGTGGGTCGCGAAATGCTAACCACATCGCAATTTTATTTTTGATATAAGATGCAGGCCGTTGTATCTTGGGATGGGAGATCAATGGTTCACGTGCATCGAGGAGGAGATGGAAAGTTGATCGGGCCAACAGAGTGGAGGAAGGGTGGTGTGATATGGTTGGATGATGGGTTTAATGGAGGGTGGGGTTGTTACGCGGATAAATTCTTCTTGCGAACAAGAACAATATCCCTAGTATCCTAAGGATATCTAGAAGCAAACATCCAAATCCAAACCATTTTCTCTAGATCATTTGTGATTCAAAATTATTAAATAAAAAAGTATGAGGACATGCCCCTACCTGAAGTCCAATGCTTGCTGAAATATTCTATCCAGTCGCTCCAAAAGAGGTCAGTTCAACATGTGAAACCTGAACTCAGGTACAGATAAAAGGATTAAAATTACCTGCAAGATATAATAATTGAGAAAACACTAATCTATCTCAGTGATCAAGGAATCCAAGAATTAAATTACTCAATATATACATGAACAATTTAATGAGAAAATAGAATCCATTTGTATTATCTTATATAATAAGAAGTAACCTTACAACCTTGTCGCCTTGGTTTCATACATATTGTTTTGGGGTCCTGAACAACCGTTCCTCCTTCATATTGAGAAGCATTCCTCTCTCTGAACTAGCATGAAGTTATGGACATGAGTGTGTGATGATTCTCATATAAAAAATGGATAGTATAGAGAGTAAGCTCTCTTAAGAATTTCATCAGAAATTACCTTATGGAAGCTATAGTCTACCATTGATACTGAAATATGAGCTCAATTTATATGGAAATGGAGGTAGTTTCAGTTCCATGAAGAGGGTGATGGATTCCTCTTATGAAGGGATGTGAGATCCATATACCAAGGGATAAACTCCATGAGTGAAGGGATAAAACTCATGAGTATAGGATGATGCTCAAACTGCCTACACCTCTAGAAGCTTCCAGTTGGGAGAATATTCCTCCAAGTGGGCTTCTAGAACTTACTCTTTCCTTTATTTGACTGTTTATGGGGGTCCATAGGTTTTATAAGAAGAACGTGCAGAATGTTCACCAGGCTATAGAACAAGAATCCACGGCACCGCAGGCAATGGCTAGGAAAAGTGCGGAGTTAGACCTTTTATGGTTTTACTGAGCTTTTCTCCAATTTCCAAGAATTGTTTTAGGAACCTTAGGGTTTTTTAATTCTAAGGGAACATGATATGGATGGTGATAGAACCAAATAAACAACTAAATTTCATGGTGACAAATTTTAGTGTAACAGATTCCCCCCTAGAGCATGAAGTCTGAGGTTGTTCTGAAGAGTGAAGTGCTTTATCATTCCAAGGATTGGATTGCAGACATATCGGTCAAAAACCTGTAAAAAAATTCAATGCAAGGATATATATATATATATATATATATATATATATATATATATATATATATATATATATATATATATATATATATATATATATATATATATATATCAGTAGGGATTCGCATACTTAGATAAAAACTAAATAAATGTTCTGGTACATATATAATTTTAATATTCCATCAATAATAGACACAGCATGGGTGCAGCCATCTGTTATAAGTAGTCTACTGTATCATGAATAATAAAACTCCTCACAACATGGATGGTGGAAACTAGATCTGAGGTCTTGATTTCCACTTCCTGAACTAGTATGATTCTATCCATGCAATTGATTGTGTTGAAGTCGAACATGGTAGAAACCACTTGATTACCAATCAATGATGTGACCTGTTAACAAGTGTGAGGGAAACCACCAATAATGAAAATGGCCCTCAAAGTACTCAGTACAATCCATGAAGTGTGAATGAATGATTTTTAGTCGACCATGTCATTGAATCATTCGATCGAAGTTCGATGATGCAACCTGCCAACGAAGGTGAGAAACCTACCATTAGGGCATGTAGGTCCAAAGGTAATGGTAGGATTCCAGATAATGAGCTATCATCAATAGAAAGCGACCTGTCATAGGAAATCCTATGACACGAAAACATTAGATCAAGTTTTGAAGAAATATTTGCAAAGACTGACTCAGGGATGGTCAACGCGAATGGAGACAAATGTTTGCAATGAATGGTTTATTTAAAATATTATCTTGAACACATAATGACACTGCAGATGGTTTGGTGACAATTGACCTAAAGCTAATACCCAGAAACCAGCTGAAGACTTTCAATGTGGTTTGATTAACTTTTAGACAAAGGATTTTACCAACCCAGGTAAGAGGGAAACAAAAATTGTCGTTTTCAAGAGTGGTATACTGCTTTTCCAAACCAAGTATGAAAACTGGATTCATTTTCTCTCTGTTTCTCTTTCTGGAAAGTACCTCTTTATTATTTACAAGCTTGAGGAGGATAACATTTTCTTATTGTATAAGCTCATCCTTTGGATGAGTCCAAATTATTATTAAGATCGAACCCTAAGAAGGAGTGGTTCGTTCTTGTTTGCAATCGACGGGTCCTTTAATGTTAAATTTTAATGAGTCCAGTATAGGTGAAACTCAGTGTTTTTCAGTTTTAGGGAGTCAGAATAAGAAATTAAGAAAACTTTGCGGGTGTATTTTTTCGTAAATTTAGTCTCTCAAGCTCGAAAAAGGATAAAATATTGCAACAGAGAACTCTATTGACCATTATTAGTCAACGTATACCTTTTTCGTAAATATTCTATCTCAGTCTGGAAAAGGGGTAAACTTATACTGAAAGGATGACTGTTCATTTCCTTTATCGAGTTCGAATATTCAAGTACTCAACAATATTTTCATGTTTAGAGAGTCTAAAAAGGGCTTAAAAGAGAACTCCAGAGTTTCTCTTTTTTCGCAATTTTTCAAGAGCCCGAAAAAGTGATAAAAGTATACTCAATGGCTAACTTTCAATTTAATTTACGAGCATGAAAAGAACGAAAGAACTCAGAATTTTCACGTTCTTTACGAGAATGAAAATATAGCTAAAGAATCTCAGGATTTTCATGAGTTTAACGAGTCTTGAAAATAATAACTGAAATGGACCCAAGATAGGTTTCAGTTTTATACAAGTTTGAAACATAGGAAAAATTATGCTTGAGAGGGTTTCATTTTTACACAAGCTTGAAATGTAGGAAAACTATGCTTGAGAGTGGTTTCATTTTTACACAAGCTTGAAACATAGGAAAAATATGCTTGAGAGTGGTTTCATTTTTACACAGGATTGAAATGTAGGAAAACTATTCTTGAGAGTGGTTTCATTTCTACACAACCTTGAAACGTAGGAAAACTGTGCTTGAGAGTGGGTTTGTTTCATTTTTTATACAAGCTTGAAACAAAGGAAACTGTAGTTGAGATAGGTTTGTTTCATTTTTACACAAGCTTGAAATAAAGAGAAAATTGTGTTTGAGAGTAGTTTGAATGCCCCACAAGCATAACCTGTAAGAGCATATGCCAGTCGAGCTTCATTTCATTCACCTAAGTGGACTACTGGTTACTAATAGGTGGATGGAAGGAAGGTTCATTTACAAGATCAGATTAAAGACTCAACTTTACATTTATGATATCTAATCAAAGAATCGACTCAATTAGGAGAGGATATGTTTCATTTTTTAACGAGCTTGACACAGTAAAAGAACTATGCTCATGGTATCTGTTTCATTTTTTAATGAGGTTGACACAGTAAAAGGAACTATCCTCATAGGAATCTATTTAATTTTTTAGCGAGGTTGACACAGGAAAAGAACCATCCTCATGGAAACTTGTTTCATTGTTTAACGAGCTTGACACAAGAAAAGAACTATCCTCATGGGCAACCTGTTTCATTTTTTAATGAGGTTGACATAGGAAAAGAATCATCCTCATAGAAACTTTTCATGGCTTCCAACCGAAAGAAACACATGTCAAGGGACACTCCTCAATCATGGCTTCCAATAGGTCTTCATCAGAAGGAGGAATAGTTGTCTCGGAGGAGCACATGTCAAGGGACTCAATAGGGATAAGAACATCTTGTTCAAATAATCCCATAGAGTTTGCCATGTCAATTACCAGATCTAAGTCAAAGGAAGTCGAGCAAATAGTGAGAGGCTCGCTTGCATCGGTAGCTGAAAACAAGGGGTTGGTTTCCACATAATTAACTCGTGACAGGGTAGATACCACTTCCGTATAAGGAAAATTTAGGGGTGTCAGATTATTGATAGTCGAATGAAGAATAAAGAATGAAAGATGGTCAACAGTAATAATATTTCCATTGTGAGGGAAAGACATCACGTGAAAGAGTGTCGATGACTTTCATTTCATAGACATAGTATCGCCCGAGGAGCAATTTTAAATCAAAGGGGCCTCGAACTACCATAATATCAATACAGATAATTTTACCTTCCAAGATAATAGGAAACTTAGGAAGGACCCCCAAAGGCTCATTAATGGTTTTGTTAAAAGCTGACATATTTTGTGTAACAGGCACAAGATGAGGGGAACCAAAATATTGCCAAGCAGTTTAGGATAAAATACTAACAGAAGCACCTTCATCTACATTTGTAAGATGCACATTCTTACCACAAGCCTTCACGATAATTTGGAAAGGGATGGAGGAAGGAAGACGAGGTTCTGTAAGTCTATTTGAATCAAAGGAAAAAACCACAGTACTTGTACGGGTTTCTGTAGAAATAGGTGAAATGACCCTTAGCATAGAAGAATCTGATGTAACAAGAAGAGCCTGAGTGGTATGAATTTCACTCTATACAGGGAGAGTGGGATCGACTGGATGTGAATTCAAGTCATCCACTTGATCAACTAATGGATCATCAACCTGAGTGATATGATTTTCACTCTCTAATACAAAAGTGGGATTCACTGTACTTGGAATTAGATCAATCACTTCGTCAGGTGACGGTCGGTTGGGAGAAATTTTATGGTAACCAATTGGAAGTTGTTACTATAGAAGAGTAAGGTTTTCCAACAATTTTAAGGCTTCATTCGTGTGACGGAAAATGTGAGTTTTATGAATCCCTTTGCATAACCTACATGGAAACCTAACTTTACCCTTTTCCCAAGAACCTGAAAATCACTGGTTGATGGATCAATGGTAAGCTGATATGATTTTTCCCACCATACTTCCAAAATCTTCATAATAGCAGGACAATTGATAAGGAAGTTGTCACCCTTACAAATTTTTTAAGGGTATGTTGGTTTACGATGAATGTTGGAGGTTTCTTCAACACTACTAACACTTACAACCATGGTTGGCTGGTTGACTTCTTTCTTATCTTGCTTCTTCTTTTTCTTCTTACCTTTCTTCTTCTTCTTAGCCACCTGGTTACTAGCGTCAGGGATTTTACCAAGAGAACATGAATAAAGGGAGGAAGACATATTGGGTGAAGAAGGTAAAGGATCAACATTAAGTTGGTGATCTTGAGATGGTGAACTCCGTTTAGGTGAAGCATCCATTTGAGGTGGAACAATTGGAGTATTCGAGGCCAACAAAGTTGAAAATAACCATACTGGTAAACCTATGGTAAATGTAGGTAATGAAAATGTAGCCATATAAGGAGGACCAACATTTCCATAGCAAGGAAAAGTACTAAGATTCACGTTAAGAGGGGTTCCTTGGTTGGTAAATTCTAGAACTATTTCCATTATATTAAACTTCAGTGAATTTTATTAACAATTTAAAAAATATTAACAATTCAAATTCAAAATTCACACCTAAGGTCTCTAAAATGTAAAAAAAAACAAATGATCATGCACTATCAAATCTAGGAGTCAAACCATACACAAACAATATGTTTCCACAAAAACAACACTAGTTGGTGATGAAATCCAACGTCGTAGAAGTTAATATGGAAAACTAGCGGTCAGAACAGTTACCCTGGCAACCTACTTAATGAAACAGTCTGGTGCAAGTACCTCCACTATGCCATCTCGAAGTGAAGAGTACCCTCCGGAAAGTCCAAGTTAGTCTAGCCAAATTTTGTTCTAGGTACAGTGGGACCTTCCCTCCAACATCACCATGGGAAAAATCATAACGGTTATGGCCACTAAGGTCACCAACTAAGAAAAATGCACCTGGGGGAATAGTCTACGATCCGATATACATGCAAAGGCAGATTATCAAGCTCAATCCCCTTGAAGGCTCCTCGACATGGTAAATTTGAGGTTTTCCAACAAGTGACCCCAGGCTCCTCGACAATGTTCTATTCTAGGTTTACCATTTTTAGTACGTGCAAATCTACTATCTTTCTCAATGACATAGGTACAATTACCTCACTAGTTTTGAAATGATCTCATGCTTGAATCTTTTAAAAAGAGCTTCCAAGAGCACAATTGCATCAATTAGAATTTTTCCTTAGCACAAGATGCTACTTGTTTTTTTAGTTGCTTTGGAAATTTAACTAAAACCTATTCCAAAGCACTAGCCTAAGCTAGATTGCTGAAAAGAGCCCTAGAAAATGTAAAAATTTCTAGAGGAATTTTAATTAAGTGTTGTGTTATTTGGATATTATTACTCAAAGGGTAAATGGATATGAAACTAATGGGATTGAGCGTTGTGACCTGACCCAAAATTGAATGCAATTGAATATGATAATGTAATATTTTCAATTTGATGAATCCTAATTAAAGTAAGGAAAGATGTTCCATTCACTTACAACAGTGCAAAGATTGATAAATAAGAGAAAATATAAAAAATTCTCTAATGCACTAATTTTATGAAGAAAACTAATGCTTTTTCCAGAATGTAAACTATGCAGTTGTAATCTATGCACAATTCACTTGAAAAGTATGCAAATGTAATCTATGCACATTTTTTGTTGATATTCTGAAAATGAGAATTCGAATTATGCAAATGTGATATATGCAAGAGAATTATCAGACACAAGATGATTCTAATGTAATCAAAGAAAAAATCAAGTGTAAGTAAAGAAAATTGTGTGAGAATTCCAAAAGTCAAGAATAAAAACACTCAAAGGCGATTAATGCTCAGACACAATTTAGCCCCAAAGATTAAAAATTGTTAAGAGACTGAGACAAACCTCAAAGTAATGGCCAAAGGAAATAAAATTAATAATTTCTCAAAAAAGAGACTCAAAACACCCAATTAACTTAACAGAGACCAACACAAAAGTTGCTGAAAGAAACTCACATGTACGACTTTGACAGTCAAGACAAGTTGGGGAAAACACTAAGAATCTAGTAATCTGGCTCCTAAAAAGAGAATTCTTAATTTTTCAAAAAATTTCCACAAGTCCACAGGTTTAAATGGAGAAAAATGCGGTACTACACTGTTCTGAACTAAAAAATGTAGAGGCTACCACACTGTATTTAAATAAAAACTGTGGAGTCTAGGAAAAATACAGAAAAAAAATAAAAATTCAGATTTTCTTTTTAGGGATTCTAATAAGTTATCTACCCAACCCAGTTTTAAGACAAAACAAAATCATAAGACTCTTAAAATTCAAACTGAAAAACAAAAAGGAAAACTAAGTTCTATTCCCCAATATAGTCGCTATTTTGTTACATGGATAAATCCTTCTTGCGGAGAAGAACGATCTCCCTAGTATCCTAAGGATATCTATAAACAAACATCCAAATGCAAATCATTTTCTCTAGATAATTTTTTATTGAAAATTATTAAATAACAAAGTATGAGGACATGCCCCTACCTAAAGTCCAATGCTTGCTGAAATATTCTATCTAGTTGCTCCAAAATGGGTCACTTCAACACGTGAAACCTGCATTCAAAGACAGATAAGAGGATTAAAAGCGCCTACAAGATATAATAATTGAGAAAACACTAATCTTTCCCAGTGATAAAGGAATACAATAATTAAATTACTCAATAGATATATGAACAATTTAACGAGAAAATAGAATCCATTTGTATTATCTTGTATAATAAGAAGTAACCTTACAACCTTGTCACCTTGATGTCATACAGGTTCTTAAAGGGTCATGAACAATTGTTCCTCCTTCATATTGACAAGCCTTCCTCTCTATGAACTAGCATGAAGTTATGGACATGAGTGTGTGATAATTCTCATATAAAAAAATGGCTAGTATAGAGAGTAAGCTCTCTTAAGAATTTCTTTAGCAATTACCTTATGCAAGCTATATTCTATCCGTGAGACTGAAACATGAGATCAATTTATAGGGAAATGGAGGTAGTTTCAGTTCCATGAAGAGGGGGATGGATTCCTCTTATGAAGGGATTTGAGCTCCATATACCAAGGGATACAATCCATGAGTGAAGGGATAAAGCTCATGAGTATAGGATGAAGCTCGAACTGCCCGCGCCTCTAGAAGCTTCCAGTTGGGAGAATATTCCTCCAGCTAGGCTTCTAGAACATACTCTTTCCTTTATTTGACTATTTACGGGGGTCCGCAGGTTTTATAAGCAGAATGTGCAGAATGTGCTGCAGGCTATAGAAAAAGAATCCACAGTACCACAGGCAATGGCTAGGAAAAGTGTAGAGTTAGAATTTTTAGGGTTTTAATGAGCTTTTCTCCAATTTCCAATACTTTTTTTAGGAAGATTAGGGTTTTTGAATTCTAAGGGAACATGATATGGATGGTGATAGACCCATATAAATAGCTAAATTTCATGGTGAAAAATTTTAGTGTAACAGGGGCCCAGGGCCTTAGATATTCAACGAAATGTGTTGGTTTATATTGTTTATGGAGGGGCACTAGATAGTGGGAGGAGGGTCCCATTGTTTTAATAATTTGAAGGTTGGTGGGGCCTGTTATAAGGTTTTTGGGAGTTTATGAAAATTAAAGGGGTAGATTTTTATTCGCATAGGGGGGAATGCTTAGGGATAGGGGAGGTAACGGTCATAGGAATGTGAGGGGGTTGGGGCTAAGAAGAAAAGGGGCTTAAGGCCTATAATTTATAAAATGGAGGGTTTTATAGATAAAACAGAGTTTTATAATAAATTTAAAGGACTCGATAGGCCAAAAACTAGTTTTAAACAATGTAAAAAGGGAGTTTTTACATTGCTTAATATTTCAGAGGAAAAATGATGAATGGGGGTTGCTTTATGAGGGTTTTTATGAAAGGGAAAAATGGGTTTTTTAGAGGAAGAAGGAAATGAATGAGAGAGAGGGTGAGGTAGTGAAATGAGTTTAACAAACCCAACAATGAAGTTCTTTTTGTATCAGTGAAGTAAAATTTGAGGGAAGAGAGGGAAAAAATAGTGAAACAATTTTGACTTAGGATAATGAAGGCAGCGAGATTTCTAAAAACTCGCAATATTTCTCAAATTTTGTTTTTAGAAATCTAGGACCATTACTTAGTCATCATTTGGTATCAGAAAAAATTACTGATGACTAATAAATAGTGCAAGCCTTGCAAAACACATAAATCACAGCTAAATTGGGGCCAGGGATGTCTATCATTACCCCGAATTCAATCACCTGAAGTTTATGACAGTTCGTGCATAGATTCATCGCAAGCACCACTACTCCCAACCTCACGAAGACAAAATCAACCAACAGCAATCGATACAACACATGTCTTCATGCTAGCTTTTGTCAAATGCTGCCATTCGGCCTCCATAAGGAGCGACCAGTCACAAGGTCGCACCACGACGCAGGAAGGGAGATCACGAAATATGCGACATTACGACCTTTCCTTTTTCGATTTTAGTAAAATTCGACCCCTCCTCAGATGCAACCATGGGACCTCTATGAGTCGTGACCAATAGCTTGGTTGCATCACAGCCAAGCAGTAGACCTCATAAATTATGCGACCTAGCGACCACTCTCTTGCTGGTTTTAGTGAAACATGACCTCCCCTCAAATGCAACTGTGCGAACTACATAGAGCACACTTTGTCTTGTAGCCTCCACTGGTGTCTCGATCGAACACTTCAATGATAGATGATTGCATAAAAAATATATAAAACCCATGTTATGGATAAGTTCCCTGCTGCATGAACTATGATGACGTGCTTGTAAAAGGGTATATATGACTATGCTGAAAGGACCATATCGCATTAAGGGAATTCACACAACTTATATGTTACAAAGTATACGAAAAGTGGAAACAAATGAGAGGATATAACCATCACTAGCGATAAGGGAAACTAGGCTAACCAATCATAATACCTACTACTCAAGGCTATGGATCCTTATTCATTCAATTATTATTTATGATATTTTACGTTGAATCCCATTAAAGTGTGTTTATATTGATTCCTTATGTATCTTTTTGTGTGCTTCTAGGTTTGAAGTGATGGATGGGAATGAGGAAAAGGTATCATCCAGTTTTCAGAGTGATATAGCTTTGATATCTCAAGACCAGGGGTCTATGTTTATCGATTTTATCATTTGCAATAGCAACCCATTGGGCAAGGACTGTAGCAGGGTATTTCGGAAAATATAACCCGGAACAACCAAATGCTTTAGCATCACTACTACACATAAGGAAGAAGGGTGCATGAGAAAAGCTATGGTTTTCTCTGGTGAGCAAGGCAGATCCTTACAGAACTCTGAGCACCTCACTGTAAGCTCAAAGGAACATCTATCACCCAGTCACGTGCGCAGGACTAAGGTACAGGAAAAGACATCTAGTTTTGAAAGGTCTAAGATCACCAAAATCAAAAATAGCCCCATGTCGTAGATGACCCCAGGTCACAGGTCATAGATTACCCCAGGTCGTAGGTCACAGATGACCCCAGGTCACAGGTCACAGATGACCCTGGGTCACAGGTCCCAAATGGCCCAAGTCGCAATCTAGCCCAATATTTGAGAAGACCGAGAGTCAAGGGAAACTCAAGAGTCATCTCAGCCTATATGCACAACTTCAGAAAATGATGAAGTGACTTTTAGCACTTGAGTTGAAGCTAGGAGAAGATAGCAGATTTGTGCTTGAGAGAAAAAATCACTCAGCTCGCGGTATTAAGTGGAGGGAGTTGTACTAAGGGTAGGATTTTTGTATCATGCATTGAGACGAATAGCCCATGTTCCACTATTGGATTTTGACGAGTTGTAAAATATGTATTTGAAGTTGTAGCAGCATAAATATATATTCTCTTTTTCTTTAATTGATTCACATGCTTTCTTGTGGTGATAGAATTAGTTTTCTAATATTTCATTATGTTTGTATGTGTGCTTTCATATACACAATTGGTTATGGGCTGATTCACAATGGTTTCATGTACGTTTGCTTTCGAATCAATTTTTACTTGTTTATTTTGATGTCAGTGATCTATTGTGAGCTACTTTGCAGTTAAATTCTGGCATGTTTTATTTCATGAACGTTTAACTAGGTTTTGGCTCACCAATACTGCTTATGGCATGCCCCTTTTACTTGCTACTTAGACTTGCTTATATCTTTTTTTGTGGTTTTTCAATCTTGGGCTGATTTTTCTTCACTGATTGATCATTTCACCCTTGCCTCCACTTCATCATCCTCTCATACAACAACTGAGAGTGGAAAAAATTATGGTGGCGGTTGGGCCCACATACCGGATGGGGCTCCTCTCTCAAAAGGCGTGACGTCTAATTGGGACATTTCATTGGGAAGAACCCCTTATTTTCGGAAGTACATTTTTTCCCGTCAACATTTTAGCGCTAGAAGGAGGGCCAGATGACAAGATGACCCCTTAGAACCTGCAATTATTCTCATAGCTGTAAATGGCTCATCCCCAAATCATTCTCTCGAGATGTTTATCGGATTTATTAGGTTCTCGATGCTCAATCCCTGATTAACCTCTATATCAATTGTCTCAGTTAGAATTCAATGGTGAGGATGGAATTTCAGTAACTGAGCAATTTTCAGATTTCCTTAAGTTTTGTGAATATTAAGGAATTGATGATGAAGAGCTGTCTTTTGTGCTCTTCTACCTCACTCTAGAAGTTCACATTAGGTAATGGTGCTGCACATTGCCAATAGCTTCCATCCATTCATTCAAGCAACTCGCCAGTGAAGTTCACAAGCTTTTCATAGGTACGATTTTAAAAATGTATTAATAAGGTTAAATGAGTTCAGGATGAGACTTCAAGAATCTCTAAAGGATTTTCTATTAGATTTTTTCATCCCTGCATTGAGTTCCTTGAAAGAGATGTCGATTGGGCATTTTTAATTGAATAATTTCGACAAGTGGTTTTCATTTCCCTACAACACCTTCCATATACAACAAATCCCAATCCCAATTTCTATTATGAGGATTCTCAAGTTACTAGTCATCTAGATTCTATCCCTAATATTTTCTTGTTCATCTCTCTAGGCTCAGAACAAATTCAGGCCTCCAAGGAGAAAACTGTTATTTGTGACATTTCTCTTCCTTCTCTTGATCTGTTGTGTAAAGGATTTTTGGTCACAAATGATGATAGATGCTTACAGGAAAATGAAATATGTTGTATCACTTCTGAATCTTTCATGCACCCTGTCGAATCATAACTTGAAAACCATATTGGCCTAACATATTTTCCTGTTGATAAAACCAATCGCGAGTCCATTGAAAATTTTCTTGGGTCCATTTCTAAATCTCATTCACATACCGACAACCATTTGGGCCTTGTCCCGAATAAAGTCGATTACCTTGTAAAATCCTTCAATCATGATGTGCATGCAGGTTCATTGGCCTCTCTGGATGACATGGATGTGCGAGGTGGAATTCCTTGTATGATTGGTACATTTCATCCATTATTACCTGTTTCATTTCTTGATTTTTCCACACTAGTAATTTATTCAAATTATTCAGAATTGTATCATGCTAGTGTTGATGGCAGTGATGAACACAAGGGTAATTTTTCACAATCACGTTACAAAATCGATGAGTCCCTTATTTCCAATCTCTTTCATCTGCAATATTTAAATGTTCAATAAAGTGATTGCATGTCTCTGTAATATCAAGATGCCTCCCTTACTTATTCATCCCCATTTTAAACCCTAGAGGAGGCTAACATGCTAGATACCCAACCTGATCAAATTGAAAGCTCCAATGATCATTATTTGTCTGAAAATACATTCACTCATGCCTTTGGGGACTGTCATTCTTATATATCTGTCGACCCTATGAAGCCACCGAATACGATGATCCTCTTTTTGACGATTTAGGGACACATCAAAAATTCATAGCAATTCAGATTCCACTAACGGTTATCTCAGGTTCTCACAATCCTGATGAGACCCCCAAAACAAGTCAAACTAGGGTTTATCGAATTAGGGTTTCTGAAATTACAATTTCGAAGTACCACACTCCTGTCAGAATAATCGTGCCGGATGTCGTCTCATCGGGGAAAGCCTTTGATTCTAGTGATGTTTCCCTGAGCACATATTTCTGTCCCCTAATAGTTGGTATGCAACAACCTATATAGCCTAATTTATTCACTGGAAGGAAAACACCGACCAATGTCTCTAATATTTTTGGTCATTGCCCAACCAATATAGATTGTAGTCAAGTACTAACATGTGATTTTTTACAAACCTATCTATTGCATTAAAATATTCCAATCAACTCATTTCACCCTGGGAAATCTAAAGAGCCTGATATGTTGGAGAGTCAATTTGTCAGTTCACAAAAGTTTGACCGAACTAATAATGAGCTTAGTGATAGTTGTCCAGTTACCACAAATAATTATCACATACATTCGTTATTTGATCTCACGAAACCACTGAAGTTTGAAAACCCCCCGTTGGAAGTCCAAGAGTGTGTCCAGGATGGTGAGGCACTTCAGTCCCTGTTGATGGTTATGTCGGGCCATCACGTGTTAGAAAACTTTATATTGCATAGAAATGGAACAAATAAAATATATATGGAAACACAAACACGAGAAACACATAAAACCAGAGAGACAATGATATACGTGTTTCACCCAGTTTGGGCTATGTCCACCCCAAACATCTAGTCCTTCTTTTCTATTATTCAGCAAAATGAAGAGACAGAACCTACAACAGATTAGCTATAATATCCTATGTTCTCTCTCATAGTCTCCCTATCTGTTTCTCGCTCTGAGAATACACATACAATAAACATTTGCAATACAATACCCTCATACAAGAGAGGGGTCATCTTCTAGGGAAAAAAACCCTAAACTAAACATAACTTCTACTGTCATATCATCCGCCTAATAAACAACCCAGATTGACTAGAAACTACTATACTTTAAAAAGGAAATTTTACATCTATTTTTAGCTTTGGGGGCATTTCCGGCCCCCCTTGGACCCCCCAAGCAGCGTTTAACTATGGGAGATGTTTCCGCCCCATTAAGGTACAGGGGTCCAACGCTGTGATAGAAAATAAAAAGGATAATCAGGCTCCACACCCAACATCACGTCCCCAACAAAACCCAGTGACAACTTCGAACTAGGGTTTCCAAAATTTGGGTTTCTTCACTTCTTATGGTCAGTAGTTGTATACATTCTAATTTTCCATTAGTTTGCACTCACGCTCTTTCATTTTTCTCATTGTTGCATACCATTCAGATAATCACTGCATGTGCTTTTCTTTGTTTTCTTTTGCCTACAACTGGTTGATATTTCTCTCACATGGCATTACATTACGTCATAATCCTCATATGTTGCATCACGTTGTACACTTAACTCCTCGCATCATATGCACTGTTTTTTTGCCTAGCTTGGAAAGTTTCTGTGTATTGCGTACCACTGCATGAGCCGTCATTAAACCTAGAGCCTTAAAACCCTCGGTGCCCTGACTAGCTTTCTTACTCCTCCTTGCAAGTGTTTGAAGCTGGATGGATTTATTTCACATCTTTTCAGACATCAAAACCCTAATGATATTTCTTGCTTTCCTTGTCATAATTGAGAAAACCCTAACCCTATTTTTTGTGTGAAGTTGTGGTGGTTACCCCAAGAGGCAGCTTCCCTCAGAACATGTCATCAAAGTCACGTTCTCGACATTATTCCTATGAGTCTAATTCATTATCCAGGGAGATCCAAGAAGGTTTCTTGTGGGGAATCCTAATGAGTTTGAATGGGCTATATCCACAACCGGAGCCTTGTGCGCAACATAGTCTTGAACATCTTAATGATTTGTTTTGCATGTTTCTCCTATGGGTGGAAGATGGGATGTGAAGGCTTGACATGACGGAAAAAAAAATCAGACTATCTTTCAGTTTCTATCAAACAAGAAACAACCTCTCTTGCACGTAAAATAAGTTGGGATCCCTCATCCACCCATGCAAAATAAGTTCCACGAGCACATAAAAGTAAGTGCTACAAGCACATGAAAAAAATAAGGGTAAAGGAATGATAAAGGCTTCATGCACAGATAAGGTAACGCAACGACTCCGTCGAGGTAATGACCAGGCTCGCTGGTAGCGGAGCAACATTTGTGATTTCTTGAGGTGACTCCATCAGGGTACTGTTCAGGCCTATTGGAAAAGGAGCAAAACTAGAGAATTATTTTAAAATTCTGAATATAATAATCTCGTTGCCTTGCTCTCTTCTTCATCATCAAACTACCTACATGTGTGAATTTCTGCTTGGGTGTTTTCCAATTAAGAAAGACCTAGTTGAGGCACAAGGATCAGGAATATCTGTAAAGGTAAAGGTAATACAAGAGGTACCCACAACACCTGTTCAATTTTTTGTTGCATCATTATCTAGACTCAGATTATTGTAGGGACGTTGACAGAGATGTTGGATTCTACCATTGGTTTGCCAATTTTTGTAGCTGCTACAACACCACCCAAAATTTTGGGTATATTCAAAATTTTGGGTCCCCTTCTGCTCGCTCAGCACATTAAGTTTTCGACCCGACCTTCAGTCGATTGATATCCCCCCATGGCCTATTCTAATCAAACCCAGTCACTATTCCCATTCACACGATGCACACATTACCCACTTGTTGTGTTGTCTCATGAATGAACTAAGGTTTGGGGATTTTCTTCTTCAAAGAGCATTGCAAGTCCCTCCATGGATTCAAAGATAGTTTTCCCCTAGATTGTCATGCTAGCAGCCTTAGACATGCTCATAAAAGGGTATATAGGACTATACTGAAAGGACCATATTGCATTAAAGGCACTCACACAACTTATAGGTTACAAAGTATATGAAAAGGGGAAAAAAATGAGAGGATATGACCATCAGAAACAATAAAGGGAAACTAGGGTAAGAAATCACAATACTTGCAGCTCAAGGCTATGGATCCTTACTCATTCGATTATTTTTTGTGATATTTTATGTTCAATCCCATTAAAGCATGTTTATATTGATTCCTTATCTATCATTCTGTGTTCTTGTAGGATTGAAGTGATGGATGGGAACGAGGCAAAGGTATCATCTAGTTTTCAGAGTGATATACCTTTGATTTCTCAAGACCAGGGGTCTACGTTTATCAGTTTTTCCGTTTTCAATAGAAGGCCCATGGGCAAGGACCGTAGCGGCATAACTGGGAAAATATAACTCGGAGCAACCACATGCTTTAGTAGCACCGCTACACAAAAGGAAAAAGGGTGCATGAGTAAAGCTAGGGTTTTCTCTGGAAAGAAAGGAATATTCTTAAAAAACTCCAAGCACCTCACCATAAGCTCAAAGGCACATCTATCACCTGATCATGTGCAAAGGACTGAGGTACAGGAAAATACATCTTGTTTTGCAAGTTCTAAACTCGCAAAAATCGCAAATAGCCATAGGTCACAGATGACCCCAGGTCACAGGTCACAAATGACCTCAAGTCGCAGGTCGCAGATGACCCTAGGTCACAAGTCAGAAATGTCCCAAGTCTCAAGCCATCCCAACAGTCGAGAATTCCAAGAATCAAGGGAAACTCAAGAGTCATCTCAACCTATATGTACAACTTCAGGAAATGATGAAGGGACTTTTAGCACTTGAGTTGAAGCTAGGAGAAGATAGCTGATTCATGCTTGAGAGCTAAAGGAACTCAACTCTTGGTATCAAGTGGAGGGAGTTTTAGTGAGGCTAGAGTTTTGGTATCAAACCAGGAATCGCCACATAAAACCCAGAATCTTCATACCATGCATGCACCTCAGCATTTTGACAAATCAAACCCTCAATGTCTAGCAATTCCAACAACTTAATTTGCGGAAGCTCTCAAATATCTTGTTCACAAACTTCTATGGTTTAGAAAAAATCCATGCTTCAAAATCAATTTTCATACACTCAACCCCAAAACTTCATTTCAATCCAAAATTAGAAACTTCATGCGGAAGCTTCCTCTTTTTATACTTTAATCTATTGTTAAATCTCATTCCAATAACATTCACATGTTCAAGGTTGTTCACAAATGAAATTACTTTTTAATACCTCATTCTCATATGGCTTTTATTTCTGGAATTTTAAAATCCCAATTCTGATAAAAAAATGTGCGCCCTATGCTTTAAACTCAACATGGAAAACTCATACTACGCACATCAATTTCTTGCATTCAATTTAGATTCGAGCTTACTTGTTTAATGCCAGTGAGAATCCAGCGCTCCAAATTCATGCCAAACGTTTTACAATATATATATGAAACAGCTACTGAAACACTGCATCATCGCTCTGTCATATTATGTATTTCCTTTCACGAGGTTTCTACGCTATTAAAACCAGTAGCTGTGGGTCGATTCCAGCATTGATTCAGATCTTTGAACTGCTGCTTGGAATTCGATTTCCCTGAATCTGACTTACACGTTATTTTCTCATATGGGTATTCTTTCTCTACAGAAATCGACTTTGAAACCTTCACAACTCATACCTGATGCTTCGAATTGCCAAGTGAACTTCTGGCAATTGCTGTGGGTATTAAATCCCAATTGTACGCTGTATTTGTTCCTCTGAACAGTCAATTATAATACAAACATGGGGATCGATTCATGAATCTGGCATTTATAAATTTTAACCAGCAGATTTATATAATTTTAAAATTTCCCAAATCGATTTCTATACAATTGCATACCGATTTTATGTATCAGACTCAAACTGGCTTGGGTTAATGCCAACGCCCTTGATTTGTACAATTCACCATTGCTCTGCCTTTACAATGCACAAACTCAACCAGATTATTCCAGCAACAATGTTCTAATGCCGCTGTTCAAAACTCGTCTTCTTTTACATTACCTTACGGTTTGATCCTAATACTGATGTTCTAGAATTCAAATGCAGATAATTACACACCGGTCTTAAATTAAAACGCTTTTCACAAAGGAATAACCAGAATTCCTTTTGATTCAATCCACAGAGATCTTATATCTGTTTCTTCTATGCCACTTCAAACTATCGAATGCAAGTTAATAGAATAACGCCCAGAAACAAATATTTAATACAATTATTTCTTGCTTCTTGAATGAACCAGTCATTTCAGGATTCAAACTGAATTTTCCCAAAAATACCTTCCTGCTGAAATCGACTTCAAACACATCTTCAAAGTTCAGAGACTATCTTACTGCATTCCTCAGACATCAGTATTTCATATAAAAACCAGATTCAGCATTGATTTCTTCAAATTGAAATTCATTAACCCTTTATGCAATGATTTTCATATATATTTCCAGAGTTGAAAACATGAATTGCGCCTTTTTCAATAGTGATTACTACAGTCAATTAGAATCGATCCAAATTTGTGACTGAATTACCCAATTTCACAATAGCGAAATCGACTTCTTCAAAGCTGGTATTAAAATATCAATTTGCACCAGATTCAACCCCATTTACAGAAATTAAATACCCAATTTCTAAAATTCACCAATAAAGCTCTAAACTCACACTTATCATATTAATAAACAAAATACTTACAAACTTTTCTTCCTGGCCAGATATTCAATATTTAGGCCCTTTACAAATTGCCCGAAGGCTTACTGACTTCTGTTGTTCTAAACCACGACTCCACCCGCCCAATCTCTAATGTTTTTTCTCACAAACCCTTTCCCTATTCCCAATTTAAAAATCATAATTAAGTGCTCAATCCATAAAATCCTCAACAAACCCCTAAATTTCTCAACATCCCTAAAGGATAGGTTTTTATCCCTAAAATCCTTCAATTTATTAAATTTCCTCATATCCTTTTATTAATAAAAAGATATTTACATAAATCCTCACATTCTCCTATTTAATTCAAATTAATTAATAAAATATTAGAAATCATCACACCCCATATTTACAATTTAATATTATCACACCCCATATTTACAAATGGATAAAAAGGTCTTGATGCTCCTGCATCAGACTCCCCATGTAAGAAAATTCATGACCACCTGGTCATAAGTCTGGATATTTCCTCCTGGATCCCAGATTTTATTTTGTAAATCTTCCGTGCTTGTCGATTGCTTCACCGCTGTTGTCATCTGCTGTTGTCTTCCAGGTTTCCATACTTTGTGTTGAAGTGCTCCACCTGCTCTGCTCTTGCAATCCTTCACTATCATTCTCTTGTTGTCGTTCCTTTTGTTTCTTTCGGCTGTCTTTCTCTGGGATGTTTTTACCATTAACCTCCTTATCATCTCAATTTCTTTGTCTAGTATGTCCTCTGTCTGTTGATTGTTTCCAACATCTTCAATAAACCATGTTGCTCTTGCTGTCACTGTGGATGTTGCGGCCTCCCAATCTTCCTTTCCCTCTGCAACATTCCTTTGCTCACCATCTGCAATTTCTTTTATGACAACTGCTTTGTCATCCTTCTTCAGCAATCTCTCCTTAACATCCTTGAGTAGATGTTCTTCCTCTTCTTCTTTCATTTGGCTATCCACCTCTTTTCCCTTTAGCAACACTTCAGTATGTTGCGTTGATTTCTCTTCTTCTATCAGCATATCAGTATGCTGATCCGAACTCAAAGAACTCTTGAGACTGTCAGCTAGTCTCCCCTTCTCATCAGCTATTTCAATGATGTCTTCCAGCATTTGTCCACTGTAGTGAACTGATTCTTTTCCAGCCTCTGCTTCAAAACTTTCATCTTCTGGAAGGTACTCTTTCACATCTTTGACAACTTCAAAACACTGCCTATCTTCTTCCAAACCTGCAATCACACACCAATCATTAGTTTTAAAATCACAAGACCTTACGGTCTTATTTGATGCTTCAGTCATCAAATCTTCGGACTGCTTTGAATCATTCATATGATTCAACTCCTCCAGCTCTTCATCACTTTCAAAAAGTAATGGTCCACTCTCTGGGTAACATATCGAAACTTCAACATCTTCTTCAGCATCTTCCTTTTGTTGTAGCTCAACTGTTTCGAGCTTCTCTTTCTTCTGTCTGGCATCTATAACCTGTTCAAGTTCCCTTAGTTCCTTTATCAACTGCATATTCATCTGATGATTCCACTTCTGTTGTAGCCTCTGCCACCTCAACTTCTTTCTCATGACATAACCACGCTTTTGGTCTTCCTCATTTCTTTGCAACATCTCCATTAACACTTCAAGCTGAACTGCTATCTCAGCCTTCTCCCTCTCATATTCCTCTTTGCTTAACTGTCTCTGTATGCCAACTGCCTTGGCACCCTTCTCCTTTTGTCTTCTGCTGTGGTTGATTTCAGAACCTTTGTTATGACTGTCACTAGTCATCATCCTTTCCATCTCTATGAGTCCCTCACTCACTTTACTATGAGTTGCACTAAAGCCTATTCAGCAGCAAGTCCTGTCCTGCCGCCACTTACCTCACCAAGCCCTCCTCACTCGGTATTTTGGCAAGCAATTGGTTCTACCTCTGGAACCTCCTTTGAGCACTTCTCTTTGCTCTTCTTGGCTTCAACTCATCTGCATGTTTACAACTGTCCTCCTTATCCAATCTCTATTGGATTTCTTCAAGGTTCTGCCACACCTATGCTTTCACCAGTTTTCTGTTAGTAATTTTAAACATGTCTTCTATGGATTTTCCTTTTGGGAGTTGCAAAAGTACTTCTGCTTTAATTCAAAGACTACAATCTTCAAATTCAAATAAACCCAGATCACCTTACCTTCAAGATCTCAGTCTGATCTTGTCCTTCCATTCTCCTGTACTTCAATTTCATCTTTATGCTTCCTCTGCAAAATTTCACTGTCAATCAGATTTTAAAATCTGATTCTCTCTTCCAACCTTCTGGCTTGATCTGCATCACTCTTCATTCCTTCAGCTGTACTCTGGTTGCTTGTCTTTCAGATTAGAATCTGATCTTCTTTACCTGCATTTTGTTCACTTGCAATTGCATATGCTGCATTTAAAATCTGATCTTCATCATACATTCAAGAATACATTTCAATTCAACAAAACTTTCTGGTCACCATTCAGAAAATAAACATTTCAACAGAGAATCATGGCTCTGATACCAAAAATGACGCAAGGTCAACCCTGCAAAACCCAGAATCTTCATACCATGCATGCATCTCAGCTTTTTGATAAATCAAACCCTCAATGTTTGACAATTCCAACAACTTAATTTGCGGAAGCTCTCAAATATCTTGTTCACAAACTTCTATGGTTTAGAAAAACCCATGCTTCAAAATCTATTTTCATACACTCAACCCCAAAACTTTTTATGATGCGGAAGTTTCCTATTCAAAGTACTTTAATTTATTGTTAAATCTCATTCCAATAACATTCACATAACTGAGGTTGTTCACAAATGAAATTACTTTTCCATACCTCATTCTCATATGACTTTTATTTCTGGAATTTTAAAATCCCAACTCTGATAAAAAAAATGTGCGCCCTATGCTTTAAACTCAACACGGCAAACTCATACTACGCACATCAATTTCTTGCATTCAATTTAGATTCAAACTTACTTGTTTAATGCCAGTGAGAATCCAGCGCTCCAAATTCATGCCAAACGTTTTCCAATATATATATGAAACAGCTATTGAATCACTGCATCATCGCTCTGTCATATTATGCATTTCCTTTCACGAGGTTTCTACGCTATTAAAACCAGTAGCTGTGGATCGATTCCAGCGCTGATTCAGATCTGCTGCTTGGAATTCGATTTCCCTGAATCTGTTTTACACGTTCTTCTCTCATATGGGTATTTTTTTCTCTACAGAAATCGACTTTGAAACCTTCACAACTCATAACTGATGCTTCGAATTGCCAAGTAAACTTCTGGCAATTGCTGTGGGTATTAAATCCCAATTGTACGCTGTCTTTGTTCCTTTGAACAGTCAATTAAACATGGGGATCGATTCATGAATCTGGCATTTATAAATTTTAACCAGCAGATTTATACAATTTCAAAATTTCCCAAATCGATTTTTACAAAATTGCATACCGATTTTATGTATCAAACTCAAACTGGCTTATTCCAGCAACAATGTTAATTCACCATTGCTCTACCTTTACACTGCACAAAATCAACCAGATTATTCCAGCAACAATGTTCTAATGCTGCTGTTCAAACTCGTCTTCTTTTACATTACCTTACGGTTCGATCCTAATACTGATGTTCCAGAATTAAAATGCAGATTAAAACGCTTTTCACAAAGGAATAACCAGAATTCCTTTTGATTCAATCCACAGAGATCTTATATTTGTTTTTGCTTATGCCACTTCAAACTATCGAATGCAAATTAATAGATTAACACCCAGAAACAAATCTTTAATTATTTCTTGCTTCTTGAATGAACCAGTGATTTCAGAATTCAAACTGAATTTTCCAAACATACATTCCTGCTGAAATCGACTTCAAACACTTCTTCAAAGTTCAGAAACTAACTTGATGCACTCCTCAGACATCAGTATTTCATAGAAAAACCAGATTCAACATTGATTTCTTCAAATCGAAATTCACTAACCCTTTATGCAACGATGTTCATATATATTTCCAGAGTTGAAAACATGAATTTCGCCTTTTTCAATAGTGATTACTACAGTGAATTAGAATCGATCCAAATTTATGACTAAATTACCCACTTTCACAATAGCAAAATCGACTTCTTCAAAGCTGGTATTAAAATATCAATTTGCACCAGATTCAACTCCATTTACAGAAATTAAATCCCCAATTAAAATTCACCAATAAAGCTCTAAAACTCACACTTATCATATTAATAAACAAAATACTTACAAATTTTTCTCCCTGGCCAGATATTCAATATTTAGGCCCTTTACAAATTCTGAAGGCTTACAGCCTTGGTTGTTCCAAACCAGCTTTCTATTTCCCAATCTCTAATGTTTTTTTCTCACAAACCCCTTTCCTATTTATACAATTTAAAAATCACTTAATTAAATGCTCAATCCCTTAAAATCCTCAACAAACCCCTAAATTTCCCAACATCCCTAAAGGATAGGTTTTTATCCCTAAAATCCTTCAATTTATTAAATTTCCTCATATCCTTTTATTAATAAAAAGATATTTACATAATCCTCACCTTCTCCTATTTAATTCAAATTAATTAATAAAATATTAGAAATCATCACACCCCATATTTACAATTTAATATTATCACACCCCATATTTACAAATGGATAAGAAGGTCTTGATGCTCCTGCATCAGTATCATGCACTGAGATGAATAGCCCATGTTCCACTATTTGGTTTTGACGAGTTGTAAAATATGTATTTGAAGTTGCAGCAACATTAATATATATATTATCTTTCTTTGGAACTCATTCATATGCTTTCTTGTGGTGATAGTATTAGTTGTCTAATATTTCACTATGTTTTTACGTGTTCTTTCATACATGCAATTGGTTATGGACTGATTCATAGTGGTTGCATGTACGTTTGATTTTAAATCAATGTTTACCTGTTTCTTTCCATGTCAGTGATCTATTGTAAACTAAATTGCAGTTAACTTTAGTCATGCTTTCTTTCATGAACATCTGATTAGGTTTTGGCTCACTAATCTCTCTCGTGGCGTGCTCCTTTTACCTTTTTCTTATACTTGCTTATATCTTTTTTTTGTGTTTCTTCAACCTTGGGTTGATTTTTTTTTCATTGATTGATCATTTAACCCTTTCCTTTGCTTCATCATCCTCTCATCAGACAACCAAGAGTGGAAACACATATGGCGACAGCTGGGCCCACATATCGGATGGGGATCCTATCCAAAATGGTGTGAGTTCTAACTGGGACCTTTCACTGGGGATACTCCCTTGTTCTTGGTAGTACAATTTTTCCCGTCAACACTTTCATAGATCAAATATTGGATATATTAGCAGGGAAGAAGTATTTCTCATTTTTGGATGGTTTTAGTGATTACAATCAAATTCAAGTAGCACTGCAGACCAAGATAAATTATCCATGTGGATCTTGGTGGCCACCCACCTATTACACTTGGTCCCCCACCATTGTCTCTTTTATCTTTTCAGTTTCAGCACATCTTACTATTTTTAGTAGTTTTTCAGGTCCTGAACTTTTGAAGCCTTTTTGAGGCCCTAAATGATTTTTTTTGGGAAAGCTGGGAGAAACATGGGTCAATGGACCAATGTTTCTCACATCAATAGCTGTAGTCCTTCAATTGTCTTTCTAACGAGGTATGGTGAGCATCAAACAGACATCGTATGCCAAAGTTACGTCCTTGTGAAGTTGAAACACCAATTTACCCAAATGGGGCCCATAGTTTTGGCGTTTCATATCCTAGGGTTAGGGTTTTGGATGTTTATGGGTTTTCCATTGTTTGTAAATAATAAATGGGCCCTCGAGCCTCATTTCGACATAGTTCAGAGGCTTATAGCCACCACATCTCTTCTTAGAGATATGCTACCAACACTCGAGCTAGTTTATTTCCACTTTTTCTATAAGAAAATTTTAGTTCTATGATATTAATGAAATGAAGTGTTATTTCCACTGGATCTTTGTATTTATGGTTATATATGTATTATGTTGTGTTCCTGCATAAATCTGGATCAGTGGTATCAGAGCGGTCTGCTTTTTCTCAATCCTTCTTTGCATGTCCCCAACGAAGTTGAGGTCTAATGAGTTAGGGCTCAATCTGGTTGAACCTTTGCAATATTAGCCTCGCAAACCCTGACGACTGCCCATGGGGGGATGAAAATAAATTTTATGGAGTAGGAGATCCTATCAAAATATTGCTTGAGGAGGCCCTCAAAAGACAAAGGAATGTGACAACGGATAACTTTTTCCAGATCCTTCAACGACTGCTCACTAATGGTGCATCTGCATCTAGCAGCCACTCTGGAGGCGTAACTCCCTTTAAGGTACAAGTAAAATTTTAAATTCCCATATTTGATGGTCAAATAGATTCAAATGTCATAGATAGATGGTTGAATCTATTAGAAGGATATTTCACGGTTCATGACTTTTCCAACCGAGAGAAGATTATTTTAGCACTCCTCAAAGCTACCCCCCATGTCAAGGACTGGTGGGAAACCTACTGTGAGAAAAAGGATGAGACAAAAAATTCTCTTTTCTCAGCCGTACCCACTTGCAATTATTTCTAAGATGCCATCAAGGAACAATACTATCCCATGAGGAGCTATGAGGACAGGTACATACAATGGACCACGCAGTGGCAACAAAGGGATCAATATGTGCATGAGTTGACGAATCTATTCCATACATTGCGCAAAAAGATGGGTATCAAAGATTCAAATAAACATATGGTGCTAAAGTATCGTAGTTGCCTACACAGATACATTTAGGAGGAAATGGAGTTCCTTGACATATTCTTGCTTGGTACGACATACTAGTATGCTACCAAGATTGAGCATAAATTCAAAGAAAAGAAGCGAGACTTTGGATCTGCGAACCAAAATCAAGGGAAAGGTTCCCCTAAACCGTAGAATAAATGACAAATACAAGGTAGGGCAGCCCAAGAAAACATGCCAAATTCGCAAGCAAAGAACAACACCATGAACCCAAATAAGGACATGGGAAAGTGGTGTGAGTTCCATAAGAGCTCCATTCTCAACACAAGTGAGTATCGGGCCAAGCATTCATTGGTGGTCGAGATGAGAGCTTCTGAATCAGATGCATTATTTGACTCAAAATCAGAATCTGACAAGGGGAATGACAAAGGGAAATAGATTATTGATGCGGAACCTAATGCCATTGTTACCACTGTGAAGATACAGAAGGAGGAACTGGAAGATAGAGAGGAGGAGGAGTCTCTCTTCCACTCCCATATGTGCGTAAAGGGTTCCCCACTATAGTTAATTGTCGACAATGGGAGCCAAAAGAGCCTCATTTTAGCAGACTCCGTGAAGCGGGTGGGCTTGCCAACCATAGCACACCCACAGCCATACACCATCAGGTGGCTTCATGAAGGACAAGATCTCTGCGTCAGCTAGCAGTGTCGCCTTCCCTACATCACCAAGCCCTTCACGGATGAGGCATTATGTGACATTTATCCTCTTGATGTTTGTGATGTATTATTAGGCCAACCATACTTCTGGAAGTGACATGTTGTGTATCAGTCCTGACCTCATGCTGTTATTATTATTTTGGTAAATAAGTTGTACAGGATACTAGAGGTACCACCACCTACTGCTATGTCTTTGGTTACTGCAAAACTATGCAGTAAGTTCATTTCCAAAAGAAGAACATTTTTTTTCGTGATGATCCACCTGCAGGGAAAGAAGAAGACTGTGGCCATGACCTCCAAACAGGGCTCCTCTGCATGAAAAAAACAAATGGACAAGGTTGTGGAGGAGTATAAGGACATCTTCACCTCACCCACAGGGGTTCCGCTGCACTTTCATTTCAAGCATCCCATTGATCTGACCCCAGATGTGCCGCTACCCAATGGACCAATATATTAGCGCTCTATTATGGAGAATGATGAAATGAAGAGGCAGATTCAAGAGATCTTGTAGAAAGGTCACATCTGGTCAAATTCATTGCCCTGTGGGAGCTCGATCATGTTGGTATAACAAAAGGATGGGACTTGGAGATTTTGTATTGACTATCGGGTGTTGAAAAAGACCACTGTCCAGAATAGGTACCTGATCCCATGGATTGATGACCTTCTGGACCAACTCAAAGGGGAAAAATATTTCAGCAAGATTGACTTGAATTCTGGGTATCACTAGGTACCATATTTACATCACAATGTGTGGAAGACCGCCTTCAAAGCTAAGGGTGGCCTTTTCAAATGTCTAGTCATGCCTTTCAGGCTGATAAATGCTCCCGTAACCTTCATGAAGTTGATGGATGACATCCTGTGGACATTCACCAAATCATTTGTAGTGGTGTACTTAGATGACATTCTAATCTTCAGCCAGACTTGGGAAGAGCACCTCCACCACATCTGAAAATTCCTCCAAACACTATGGCAACACAAGTTGTGTGCCAATTTGGAGAAGTGAACTTTTGGCATGACCCAGGTTCAATATCTGGGATACATTATTGATGAAAGGGGGGTTCATGTGGATACAACCAAGATCCAAGTCATTCGGGATTGGCTAGCCCCAACCACTCTAAGAGAGCTTTGCTGCTGTCTGGGTATTGCTAATTTCTACTGTAGGTTAGTGTTGGGATTCTCTCATATCACTTGGCCCTTGAGTCAAGTCACTAAGGGAGGAGTGAAAGAAAAATTCTTTTGGTCAGAATATCCACAAAAGGCGTTCATAGAATTGAAACATCGTCTCTGTTCTGCCCCAGTGGTCATTACTAGACTTGCAACAACCATTCAAGATCGAGACAGATGCCTCTGATTATGATATTCGGGAAGTTCTTACTCAACAGGGGCATCTAGTGGCATATAATAGTGAGACATTGTCCGACACATTCTGGAAGTATCCCACTTATGAAAAAGAAATGTATTCCATTGTGAAAGCTTGCCGATAATGGAAGCATTACATTTTGTGGAAGGAAACAATCATCCACATAGACCACCGAACCTTGCAATCAATAAAGACGCAAAGCAGGTTTTAGAATGATTGCCATTAGAAGTGGTCCACATATCTGCAATAGTTTCATTTGAACGTTAAGTACAAGAAGGGTAGCACCAAAAATGTTGCAGGTTGTCCCATCCAACCACTGATCCTGGCGCTAACCTATGTTCTCAACTCTTGTGGGAATGGGTCTTCTGATTTGCCTCTTCTCTACAAGAGAGATCCAAAATTCAACCACACATACAAGGCACTCTTAGGGGGTACGCAAGTTCCAAATTTTCATCTCCAGTATGAACTATTATGTCACCTAGGACACCTTTGTGTTCCTTCAAGCGAGTGTGCCAAGATGATATGGGAAGAACACTATAGTTGAGTCATTGTGAATTTTGGGGTCAAGAAAATAGTGGCAGTACTGCAGAAGTATTTCTATTGGCTGAACCTTCGACAAGATGACGAGAAGTACATCAGATCCTGCACTACATGCACCATTGCCAAATCGACCATCAATAAGCAAGGCCTCTCTACTCCACTAGCTACCCTTATTCAACCTTGGGAATCCATCTCTATGGATTACATTTCGGGCCTTCCTTATACTAATCATGGAAATGACATTTTTTTCGTGGTTGTCGATAGATTCTCGAAGATGGTCATTCTGGTAGCCTGCAAGAAGAATATCACAGCAAAAGCCACTGCTAAAATTTTCTTTGAATGAGTGTGGGTGCACTCTAGGATACCACAATATATCATCTAAGATCGGGATAGTAGGTTCCTCAACACATTTTGGTCTAGCCTCTGGTCAATGCTGGAAACCAAGCTCACCAAGTGCACAACTTTTGATCCCCAAAATGATGGCCAGATAGAGGTCATCAACAAGATGATTGTACACATTTTGTGCATATACATTTCAAACCATCGAGGCACATGGGATGAGAGCCTCCCCTATGTGAAACCCAGTTATAACTAGGCTCTACACAACTCAATTGACTATAGCTCCTTTCAAGTGGGCTTTGGATTCCAGCCACTATGTCCCATTGACGTAGCCATGTCATTTGTGGCTACTCAGGATGATTCATCTCACGCCGAGTATGAAGTTGAAAAAGAAAAAAAAAATCATCGAGCGCATTTAGCACATCCACCAAAAAGTTCATGACATATTGGACAGATCTAATGCTAAGTACAAGCAATGACATGATCAACTTCAGGTGCCATACAACTTCTAGGTGGGTGACAAAGTGTGCTACATTTGTGGAAGGAGCACCTCACTGTACCCCACCGCAAGATTTGCCTGCCTCGATATGGGCCATACACCATCACCAAGGTTGTATGGAATAATGAATTTGAGCTCATTATTCCACCATTCCATGGTCTATACCCAATATTCAATGTGGACCACCTTCGTCCCTACTTCCCACCTCTACTGGACACCTCTGACATTGCAGAACAACTCAGACCAACAGAGTTAAACCCAGGCTCCATGGAACAGGCTACCATAGGTTATATCATGGAAATGCAAATCAAGAAAAATCATCAACATAATATCCAACTGTATCGGTTTTTCAAAGCTGGCCAACTCCTACACCAAGGAATGTGGTTCACTAGGGACCAAGTTCAACAGAAGTTTCCTCATCTCATGGAGGAACTCAATGCAATGGGGACCATTGCTTCCTAAGGGGGGAGGAATGATCCGGGTGGATATTGGTGGCCACCAACCTATTCCACTTAGGTCCCCACCATTGTCTCTTTTAGTTTTTCAATTTCAGCACAACTTACTATTTTTAGCAGTTTTTTGGGTCCTCAACTTTTGGAGCTGTTTTGAGGCCCTAAACGACGTATTTTGTGAAACCCGAGAGAAATGTGGGTCCATGGACCCATGTTTCTCACATCAAAATTTTTATTCCTTGGATATATATTTATAACAAGGTATGGTTTGCATGAAACAGAGATCATATGCCAAAGTCACGTCCTCGGGAAGTTGAAACAACAATTTACCCAAATGGGGCCCATAGTTTTTGCGCTTCATCTCCTAGGGTTAGGGTTTTGGATGTTTAGGGTTTTACATTGTTTCTACATAATAAATAGGCCCTCGAGCCTCATTGTAACATATTTTAGTGATCTATAGCCACCGCATCTCTTCTTAGAGATAAGCTACCAATGCCCTAGCTAGTTTATTTCCATTCTGTCTATAAGCAAATTTTAGTTCTTTGATATTAATGAAATGAAGTGTTATTTCTGCTAAATATTTGTATTTATGGTTATATGTGTATTCTGTTGTGTTCCTGCATAAATTTGGATCAATAAAACCATATTCATCTGTCCATGGGGAACCTATGCTTATAGAGTACTTCCTTTCGGATTGTGCAATGAACCTGCAACATTCCAGAGGGCAGTATTAGGAATTTTCTCTGATCTAATAAATGATTGTGTGGAATTATATTTGGATAATTTGACAATTTACAGAGATTCATTTGAAGAGGCTCTTGAAAACATGGAAAAGGTTCGTAAAATATGAAAAGAAACATATCTTCATTAGGCCATGAAAAATTATTTATGATGTTCACTGAAGGAATTTTTTTAGGAAATCACATTTCATGGGATGGAAATAAATTAGACTCACCTAAGGTTAAATTCATCTCCAAATTATCAATTCCAAGTTGTCAAAAGGACGTTAGAATTTTTCTAGTATTTACAATTTACTATAGAATATTTATAGAAAACTTCACCAAAATAGCATCTCCACTCTTCAAACTGGTTACCAAAGATTCTGAATTTAGTTGGAATCCCGATTTTCAATTGGCATTTGAAACTTTAAAAGAAAATTTTTCTAAAGCACCCATCTTAAGAGGTCCAAATTGGAAAATACATTTTCACATTTCAATAGGTGCTTTAGATACCACTCTGGGAGATGTACTACAACAAAAATATCTGATACCTTGTGCCATCTATTACACAAGTAAAAATTTGACTCCTGCTAAGTTAAATTACATTGTAACTGAAAAAGAATTTCTAGTTGTTGTCTTTTCTATTAACAAATTTAGACACTACATTACCGGTTATGAAACCTTTATTCACACAGACCATTATGCAATTAGGTACTTAATGAATAAATCTATCACTAATAGCCGAATCCCAATATGGTTACTATTCCTATAAAATTTAACATCGCCATTCTAGACCTCCCTAGAAAACAAAACACAATTGTTGATTTCTTGTCTAGAAATCAAAACAACAATAATGATACTCCAGTAGAGGATATTTTCGTGATGAATATCTCTTTGCAATATCTACTAAATCTTGATGGTTTGTAGATATTGGTAACTACTTAGCTAAAGGAAAATTACCAGCATACTTATTTCCTAGAGAGAAAAGAATAATTATTCAAAAAATTGCATTATACTCATGGGTTAATGATGAATTGTATAAAACAGGTCCAGATCTCATTGTCAGAAGTTGTGTTCGAGAAGATGAAATTCCTGTAATTATGAAGCCATGCCACGATGAAACTTGTGGTGGACACTTTGATGATAATATGACTGCCTATAAAATCCTTCATCTAGGACATTATTGGCCATCCATATTTAAATATGCCAAAGAGTATGTAAAAAGGTGTGACAACTGTCAAAGAATAGGGAAACCTATTCCTACAGATGAAATTCACTTATGACCTTAGGTACTCATTGAACTATTTGAAAAATGGGCCCTGGATTTTGTTGGACCAATTAATCCACCATGAAGAAAAAAAAGGTACATTCTGGTTTGCATTGATTATGTCACTAAATGGGTAGAGGCTAAAGCACGTTCTATTGCTAATGGAAATTTTGTAGTTTCATTTCTCTTTGAGGCTATTTTGACTCGTTTTTGTGTCCCAAGGGAAATTTTGACAGACTATGGATCTCAGTTTACATCTAAGGTGGTGCAAAAGATTGGGGATGAATACAAGGTTAAACATAGAAATTCCACTCCATGACATCCACAAGAAAATGGTCAACTGGAGTCCACCAATAATGTGATCAAGGAAATCCTCAAAAAGACTACATCTACATAGCAAGGATTGGGTAGATACGCTTCCTGAAGCCTTATGGGCATACTGGACCACATGGAGGAATACAACATGACATACTCCTTATGAACTTCTTTAAGGGAAGAAAGTCCTATTTCCTATATAATTTTAGATCAAAACTTAAAGATAGAAATCATATTGGGACTTAATTTATCAGATGCCCAAAATCATAGAATGGAGCAATATAATGACCTTTATGAGATTAGGAAAGATGCAGTTCAAATAACCAATATAATTCAGCAACAAAGGTCCAAATGGAATTATAAGTACATAAAATAAAGAAAGTTCCAAGTAGGAGATTGGGCACATTTTTTTGATTCAAAGTTCAAAAACTTCCAAGGAAATTTTTAGACTCCTTAACTTGGGCCTTATGAGATTGAAAAAGTCTTTGACAATGGAGCAGTGAGGACAAGGACAGTTAATGAAGAAAATGTACCTCTTCTTGTGAATGGACTTCGATTAAAAGTTTATCATAAGCCAATTACAAAGGAAGATTTTATCAAAAATTTTCAAGACAATACTGATATGAATTTGGTGAAGAAGAATATTTCTTATTCCCCAACTTATTCTTCTTTTTATTTTCATATCTAAAAAATAATAATAATAAATAAATAAAAATAAATAATATATATATATATATATATATATATATATATATATATATATATATATATATATATATATATATATATATAATGGGTGAAATTGTGAAGTTGGGAAACACTTTTTGGCGGACAGCTAGAATTTGGGAGAAATTTTTAATTTCTTGTCCGAGAAAATAGTCAACTCTATTTCTCGACCGAGAGTTTTAAAAACTCTCGTCCGAGAGTTTTATATGGGCTAACCGGAGTTAAAAATCTCTCGGACGAGAGCTATGCATTTTCTCGTCTGACAGTTTTATTGACGGAAACTCTTGGGAAGACTTTCGGATGAGAGTTTCAAAAACTCTCGGATGAGAGTTTCAAAAACTCTCGTATGAGAGTTTCAAAAACTCTCGTATGAGAGTTTCAAAAACTCTCGTATGAGAGTTTCAAAAACTCTCGTATGAGAGTTTCAAAAACTCTCGTATGAGAGTTTCAAAAACTCTCGTATGAGAGTTTCAAAAACTCTCGTATGAGAGTTTCAAAAACTCTCGTATGAGAGTTTCAAAAACTCTCATCCGAGAGTTTTATTCCTATAATAAAACACAAAAAATTTTAAGTTTTTACAATTGGTATATTATATAATTTAAATAGTACTTTATTAAAATTAAAAAATGATATAAAATAATAAAATTATAATTTTATTTTAAATTATTTTATTATTATTAATGATAAAAAATACATGAAGATTTAATTAAATAAAATTTGTTACAATATTTTGTAATATCAATGTTATATAAAAAACTAAAAATATTTTTATATAAAACTAATTGATATATTAATATAAATAAAATAAAATTCTAAAACATAAATCAAAATAAAAAAACTATATATAATTTATATAATATTTTTTTTGAAATTAATGAATAAATTTAAATTTAAAAAACAATTGACTAAATGCAATGAGGTGATAAAGGAGACAATGCATAGCACCTTAATATCATTATAAATTCTTGGAAATCTCGAGAAATTTTTGAAGTGAGATGAGCTTCTTGGAATGGGTCACTTTATCTTCCACTTCAGTTTCACACAATTAACTTGAAAGGAAGTCTATTTTCCTATGTATGGTTGTAAGGGAATGAACAATATTATTTGAACATTGAGTGATATGCCCTTCTTGGAATGGGTCCTCCTATATTCCACTTTAGTTTCACAAGATTAAATTGAAATGAAGTTTATTTTCCTAGGTATGGATGTAAGGGGATAAAGAATATTATCCGAAAAGGAAATGAATATTAAGTGTGACATTCCAAGTAGAAGTGTATGGGATTGGAGAATTATGTTATTGCAGAAAACTAACCCTTGACCCCTTAACCTTTGACCCATAACCCTTGACCCCTTAAACCCTAATTCCTAACCCCTAAACCCTTAAACCCCTAAACCTTAAACCTCTAAACCCTTAACCCCTAACCCATTTACCCCCACTAAACCTCTAAATCCCTAACCCATTTAACCCCTAAACCCTTAACCCCTACCCCTAACACGTTAACCCCTAACCCATTTAAGCACCTAAACCCCAAAACCCCTAACTCCTAACCCCTAAAATACTTAACTGCTAAATCCCCTAAATGGGGTTAAATGGGTTAGGTTTTTAGGGGTTTAGGGTGGCTAATTGGTTAGGGGTTGGGAATTAAGGTTTTAGGGGTTAGGGGTTAAGGGTTTAGAGGTTTAGGGTTTCGGGGGTTAAATGGGTTACATGTTTAGAGGTTTAGGGGGTTAGGGGATTTAACAGTGAAGGATTTTAGGGGTTAGGGGTTAGGGTTTTGGGGGTTAAATGGAATCCACACTTAAATGGGTTAGGTTCTTAGGGGTTTACAGTGTTGAATTGGTTAGGGGTTGGGAATTAGGGCTTAAGAGTTTAGGGGTTAGGAATTAGGGTTTAAGAGGTCAAGGGTTATGGGTTGGGAATTAAGGTTTAAGGGGTTAGGGGTTTTGGGGTTTAAGGGCTTCAATGGGTTAGGGGTTAACGAGTTAGGAGTAGGGGTTAAGGGTTTAGAGGTTTAGCGTTTAGGGGTTAAATGGGTTAGGGGTTTAGAGGTTTAGTGGGGGTAAATGGGTTAGGGGTTAAGGGTTTAGAGGTTTAGGGTTTAGGGGGTTAAATGGGTTAAGGGTTAGGAATTAATGTTTAAGGGGTCAGGGTTAATGGGTTAGAGGTTTAGGTGTTTAAGGGGTTGAATGGGTTATGGGTTGGGAATTAGGGTTTAAGGGGTTATAGGTTTTGGGTTTAGGGGGTTAAATGGGTTAGGGTTGGTTTAGAAGTTTAGGGGGTTAGGGGATTTAGTAGTTAAGGATTTTAGGGGTTAGAAGTTAGTGGTTAATGGGGTTAAATGGGTTAGGTTTTTAGGGGTTTAGGGTGTCTAATTGGTTAGGGGTTAGGAATTAGGGTTTTAGGGGTTAGGGGTTAAGGGTTTAGAGGTTTAGGGTTTAAGGGGTTAAATGGGTTACAAGTTTAGAGGTTTAGTGGGTTAGGGGATTTAGTAGTGAAGGATTTTAGGGGTTAGGGGTTAGGGTTTTGGGGGTTAAATGGAATCCACACTTAAATGGGTTAGGTTTTTAGGCGTTTACGATGTTGAATTGGTTAGGGGTTGGGAATTAGGGGCTTAAATGTGTTAGGGGTAGGGGTTAAGGGTTTAGAGGTTTAGGGTTTAAGGGTTAAATGGGTTAGGGGTTTAGAGGTTTAGTGGAGGTAAATGGGTTAGGGGTTAAGGGTTTAGAGGTTTAGGGTTTAGGGGGTTAAGGGTTTAGGGGTTAGGAATTATGGTTTAAGGTGTCAAGGGTTATGGGTTTGGAATTAGGGTTTAAGGGGTTAGGGGTTAAGGGTTTAGAGGTTTAGGGTTTAGGGGTTTATATGGGTTACAGGTTTAGAGGTTTAGGGGGTTAGGGGATTTAGCAGTGAAGGATTTTAGGGGTTGGGGGTTAGGGTTTTTGGGGTTAAATGGAATTTACACTTAAATGGGTTAGGTTTTTAAGGGTTTAGGGTGTTGAATTGGTTAGGGGTTTTGGAATTTAGGGGCTTAAATAGGTTAGGGGTTAACGGGTTAGGGGTAGGGGTGAAGGGTTCAAAGGTTTAGGGTTTAGGGGTTAAATGGGTTAGGGGTTTAGAGGTTTAGTGGGGGTAAATGGGTTAGGGGTTAAGGGTTTAGAGGTTTAGGGTTTAGGAGGTTAAATGGGTTAGGGGTTAGGAGTTAGGGTTTAAGTGGTCAAGGGTTAAGGGGTTAGAGGTTTAGGTGTTTAAGGGGTTGAATGGGCTATGGGTTGGGAATTAGGGTTTAAGGGGTTATAGGTTTAGGGTTTAGGGGTTAAATTGGTTAGGGTTGGTTTATAGGTTTGGGGGGTTAGGGGATTTAGCAGTTAAGGATTTTAGGGGTTAACGGGTTAGGGGTAGGGGTTAAGGGTTTAGAGGTTTAAGGTTTAGGGCGTTAAATGGGTTAGGGGGTTAGGAATTAGGGTTTAAGGGGTCAAGGTTTAAGGGGTTAGATGTTTAGGTGTTTAAGGGGTTGAATGGGTTATGGGTTGGGAATTAGGGTTTAAGGGGTTATAGGTTTAGGGGGTTAGGGGATTTAGCAATTAAGGATTTTAGAGGTTAGAAGTTAGGGGTTAATGGAGTTAAATGGGTTAGGTTTTTAGGGGTTTAGGGTGTTGAATTGGTTAGGGGTTCAGAATTAGGGTTTTAGGGGTTAGGGGTTAAGGGTTTAGAGGTTTAGGGTTTAGGGGGTTAAATGGGTTACAGGTTTAGAGGTTTAGGGGTTTAAGGGATTTAGCAGTGAAGGATTTTAGGGGTTAGGGGTTAGGGTTTTGGGGCTTAAATTGAATCCACACTTAAATGGGTTAGGTTTTTAGGGGTTTAGGGTGTTGAATTGGTTAGGGTTTTGGAATTAGGGTTTAAGGGATTAGGGGTTAAGGGTTGAGGGATTAGGAATTAGGGTTTAAGGGGTCAAGGGTTATGGGTTGGGAATTAGGGTTTAAGGGGTTAGGGGTTTTGGGGTTTTGGGGCTTAAATGGGTTAAGGGTTAACGAGTTAGGGGTAGGGGTTAAGGTTTTAGAGGTTTAGGGTTTAGGGGTTAAATGGGTTAGGGGTTTATAGGTTTAGTAGGGGTAAATGGTTTGGGGGTTAAGGGTTTAGATGTTTAGGGTTTAGGGGTTAGGAATTAGGGTTTAAGGGGTCAAGGGTTATGGGTTGGCAATTATGGTTTAAGGGGTTAGGGGTTAAGATTTTAGAAGTTTAGGGTTTAGGGGGTTGAATGGGGTATAGTTTTAGAGGTTTAGGGGGTTACAAGATTTAGCAGCGAAGGATTTTAGGGGTTAGCGGTTAGGGTTTTGTGGGTTAAATGGAATCCACACTTAAATGGGTTTTGTTTAGGGGGTTAAATGGGTTAGCCCGGTTAGGAATTAGGGTTTAAGGGGTCAAGGGTTAAGGGGTTAGAGGTTTAGGTGTTTAAGAGGTTGAATGGGTTATGGGTTGGGAATTAGGGTTTAAGGGGTTATAGGTTTTGGGTTTAGGGGGTTAAATGGGTTAGGGTTGGTTTAGAGGTTTAGGGGGTTAGGGGATTTAGCAGTTAAGGATTTTAGGGGTTAGAAGTTAGTGGTTAATTGGGTTAAATGGGTTAGGTTTTTAGGGGTTTAGGGTGTCTAATTGGTTAGGGGTTGGGAATTAGGGTTTTAGGGGTTAGGGGTTAAGGGTTTAGAGGTTTAGGGTTTAGGGGGTTAAATGGGTTACAAGTTTAGAGGTTTAGGGGGTTAGGGGATTTAGCAGTGAAGGATTTTAGGGGTTAGGGGTTAGGGTTTTGGTGGTTAAATGGAATCCACACTTAAATGGGTTAGTTTTTTAGGGGTTTACGGTGTTGAATTGGTTAGGGGTTAGGAATTAGGGCTTAAGGGTTTAGGGGTTAGGAAATAGGGTTTAAGGGGTCAAGGGTTATGGGTTGGGAATTAGGGTTTAAGAGGTTAGGGGTTTTGGGGTTTAAGGGCTTAAATGGGTTGGGGGTTAACGAGTTAGGGGTAGGGGTTAAGGGTTTAGAGGTTTAGCGTTTAGGGGTTAAATGGGTTAGGGGTTTAGAGGTTTAGTGGGGGTAAATGGGTTAGGGGTTAAGGGTTTAGAGGTTTAGGGTTTAGGGGGTTAAATGGGTTAAGGGTTAGGAATTAGTGTTTATGGGGTCAAGGGTTAATGGGTTAGGGGTTTAGGTGTTTAAGGGGTTGAATGGGTTATGGGTTGGGAATTAGGGTTTAAGGGTTTATAGGTTTAGGGTTTAGGGGGTTAAATGGGTTAGGGTTGGTTTAGAGGTTTAGGGGGTTAGGGGATTTAGCAATTAAGGATTTTAGGGGTTAGAAGTTAGGGGTTAATGGGGTTAAATGGGTTATGTTTTTGGGGGTTTAGGGTGTTGAACTGGTTAGGGGTTGGGAATTAGGGTTTAAGGGGTTAGGGGTTAAGGGTTTAGAGGTTTAGGGTTTAGGGGGTTAAATGGGTTATAGGTTTAGAGGTTTAGGGGATTTAGCAGTGAAGGATTTTAGGGGTTAGGGGTTAGGGTTTTGGGGGTTAAATGGAATAAACACTTAAATGGGTTAGGTTTTTAGGGGTTTATGGTATTGAATTGGTTAGGGGTTGGGAATTAGGGTTTAAGGGGTTAGGGGTTAAGGGTTTAGGGGTTATGAAATAGGGTTTAAGAGGTCAAGGGTTATGGGTTGGGAATTAGGGTTTAAGGGGTTAGGGGTTTTGAGGTTTAGGGGGTTAAATGGGTTAGGATTGGTTTAGAGGTTTAGGGGGTTAGGGGATTTAGCAGTTAAGTATTTTAGGGGTTAAGAGTTAGGGGTTTTGGGGTTTAGGTGCTTAAATGGGTTAGGGGTTAACGTGTTAGGGGTAGGGGTTAAGGGTTTAGGGGTTAAATGGGTTAGGGATTTAGAGGTTTAGTGGGGGTAAATGGGTTAAGGGTTAAGGGTTAAGGGTTTAGAGATTTAAGGTTTAGGGGGTTAAAGGTTTAGGGGTTAGGAATTAGGGTTTAAGGGGTCAAGGGTTATGGGTCAAGGGTTAAGGGGTCAAGGGTTAGTTTTCTGCAATAACATAATTCTCCAATCCCATACACTTCTGCTTGGAATGTCACACTTAACATTCATTTCCTTTTCGGATAATATTCTTTATCCCCTTACATCCATACCTAGTAAAATAAACTTCATTTCAATTTAATCTTGTGAAACTAAAGTGGAATATAGGAGGACCCATTCCAAGAAGGGCATCTCACTCAATGTTCAAATAATATTGTTCATTCCCTTACATCCATACCTAGGAAAATAGACTTCCTTTCAAGTTAATTGTGTGAAACTGAAGTGGAAGATAAAGTGACCCATTCCAAGAATCTCATCTCACTTCAAAAATTTCTCGAGATTTCCAAGAATTTATAACGATATTAAGGTGCTATGCATTGTCTCCTTTATCACCTCATTGCATTTAGTCAATTGTTTTTTAAATTTAAATTTATTCATTAATTTCAAAAAAAATATTATATAAATTATATATAGTTGTTTTTTTTTTATTTATGTTTTAGAATTTTATTTTATTTATATTAATATATCAATTAGTTTTATATAAAAATATTTTTAGTTTTTTATATAACATTGATATTATAAAATATTGTAACAAATTTTATTTAATTAAATCTTCATGTATTTTTTATCATTAATAATAATAAAATAATTTAAAATAAAATTATAATTTTATTATTTTATATCATTTTTTAATTTTAATAAAGTACTATTTAAATTATATAACGTACCAATTCTAAAAACTTAAATTTTTTTGTGTTTTATTATAGGAATAAAACTCTCGGATGAGAGTTTTTAAAACTCTCATACGAGAGTTTTTAAAACTTTCATTCGAGAGTTTTTAAAACTCTCATACGAGAGTTTTTAAAACTCTCATACGAGAGTTTCTAAACTCTCATACGAGATTTTTCTAAACTCTCGGCCGAGATTTTCATTGGGCAAACTCTCGAGCGCAAACTCTCGTCCTAGAGTTTTTTAAACTTTCGGCCGAGAGTTTGGCCGTGCATTTAAATGTAAGTTTAGGCGGGTTAAACTCTCGGTCGAGAGTTTTATAAATTTCTCGTCTGAGACATTATCTCGGCCGAGAGTTTCTGGTCAACGAAAAACACAGAAAATTCTGCAGTTTTTAGGAACCTGCAACTTTGGAGGGGCAGAACACCTACAAAAACAAAATTTTATATGTTGGACAAAGTACCATTAGATTCATCTTTGAATCTAGTTTCTGATGATATGAGATTTGTGGAGTTCATTAAAAAATTCAATTTTTTATTAATTTTTTACTAAACTGTGTCACTGTGAAATTTCATTGTTCGAAAAATTGCACTGAATGAAAATTCAATAACTTTCAAATGAGGACACCAAAAAATTCAAAAAAATCATACTGCACTTCCTCTCCCTATCTACTTCAAAAGGGTACTCTCATTTTTCTTATTGACGATCACATTGAAAAGAAAATCAAAGGATGATAAAATGCACTGAAACATCACTGTTTTTTTGTCTTCGTCCATTTCAAAAAATAATAAAAAATAGTGATTTAATCCGAAAATTACCGAAAAATAGTCTGTGCACTAGTGCAATATATGCAGATTATGATGCTATGGTTTTTTTCCAAAAAATGAATAACCTTCCCTAAAAAAAGTAAAGGATAATAAAGTGACTATTTATGTTTGCGTGAAAATTTCAAGTATATGCAGTTAGTAAACAAGCAATTTACCCCTCTATATGTCAATATTTAAAAAAATATATATATGGGTATGGAGGTAAGACAATTCTCTACAATTCTTGTTTTTATGTCAAAGCGTAATTTGCAATAAAAATATGAGTTTAGTGGAGTTGAAGTTCAAAATCATAGAAAATTACAATTTTCAACGTCAAAAAAGGGAAAAAACTGTTTCCCAACTTCACATTTTCACCCATATATATATAATTAAAAAAGGAAAAAAAAAATTGTATAAGTATGAAAATCATTCAATGATTGGCATCGTTATAAAGAAAATACAAGATGAAAATAAGAAGTTGTGACATCTTATATTTTCTCCCACTCTAAAATCCCAAATTATTTGTTCCCTTTGTTTCTCTGAAGAAATAAAAGAAGTAGCTACAAAATTGCTACAATTCTGCAGCTCTCAGGAGATTCTACAGTTGTCATCACATTATGTAGCTCTATTTCATTTTCTTATAGCCTACTGAAGAAAACATATTGAACATAAGAAATTGAGGACTCCATTGAAGATCATGTTGAAAGGATACCTAAATAATCAATACAAGAAAATAACGACAAAGGTTATTTCAAGGGTATGTTACAAAAATTTGTTCAAGTAATAAGACCAAAAACATTAGTATATAAATTAGATGATCATATGCTGCCTCAACATGTCATCATTAGAATTGATTGTATTTTGATTCACATCAAAATTTCATAATTTGACAACAACATCCGTATCATATCCCATAATAAGCCTTACTGTTCTTCCCATTAATGATTAACGATCATGTCTTACTTCTGTAACTCACTCATCTACGAACCTAAAACCTCACCAAATATATATTTCACCCGTAATTCTCTACAAACCCTCTACATTATTAACCCAGAGTCATAACCTTAATTCATTTGATCAAGAAAAGAACAGTTCTGAAGGTGAAACTCCTCACGACAGAGACATGGGTTTGATGGTGAGAACTGAACCTGTGGGAGAAAAATTCATGGAGGGTTATCCTTAGGTAAAGGAAATGGTGCAGAAGGTGCAATGGCTCTAGTTTATAGATAAGTTTGATGGATTTCATAAGGAGGTCACCAAGTCCTTTGGAAGATCTTTCGACACGACAAATGTCAAAATTGGTGATATAAAATTCTCAATGATAGAAGCCTTTTGGCCGAAGCTACAGAACTCACGAGAACTAGTGAGAGATGGTTTAAGAACAAGGAAATCTATAGCAAGGAATGGAATGTTTTTGTGAAGAATCCAGGTATGGACACTAATGTTTACAAGAAAGGAATTCCCAATTCAGCACTAAAAAATAAATGGAGATATATGCTTTTAATTTTACAAAATTTTGTTACTTGTGCAGGCAGATTTGGCTGTATGTTTGTTTATCATGCCCGATTGTTAATGAAATTTTTGGAAGATGGAGAAATAAACCTCCCATAATTCCTACTGAACAGTCTAAATAAAATGTCAACAAATGTCCATAAAAGAGTCAAATTCATAGAAAATACCATGCACCATCATGGACTAACAAAGATACTTTTTTAATTCCATCTAAAAGGTGTAGGATACTCCTCAGAAATTTTCCTAATCATAAATCACTTTCAAGATGAACCAGAGCAGCCTAAGGATGACAAAAATAGAAAAAGTATAAGGAGAAAGGTTGATACATGCATTGAGAAGAAATACTCACCTCAACCTCAGCAAGAAGAGGAAGAAATCACTATTGCAGAATTAATGAAAAATAAGAAACAGAGTGGAGTAAAAAAAAGAGGCAATGTAGAGAAAAAGAGCAAAGTTACAGGTTTATAAGACTTAAACCCTCCACAGCTAAGGAGAAGGTTTAGAATTTGTAAACCCTTGAAGACGAAACCATCACAAGAGACACAATTTTTTAATTTAAATGAAGAACCTCAAGTTCCTTCACCCATCACTGTCTCTCCTGCACACAATCCTATGCACTCTCCTGTACATAGTCTTGCACATAGTCCAAGGAGGAAATCCTCAAAAATTGGCCCAACATAGCAAGAGATATATGAATATATTGAGTCATTGGAGAAAATTCATGTAGAGGAAAATCCAAGTGTGGAAGAGCAACCTATCAATCCACAAGAACCTCTGGTAAACACCCTCAAGCAAGAAATTTATGAGCTGGAGATAGTGAATAGGAACACTAAATAGGAAAATGAAACCCTAAAAGAACATAATCACTTGGAGAACGTCATCAGTGATAAAAATATATTAAATTTTGGGCTATGGTATAAAAATAACAAGAAGCTAAAGAAAAAGAGCAAATCTCTAAACAATAAAGTCATCAACCTAAAGTACAAACTCCTTATGCGAAAACCTAGAATCGCAATCACTTGAAGGAAAGGAAAAAATAAGAAGTTGGATTTATTAGTATATGTATCAGAACAAATGCAATAGGAGGTGAAGGCTCACAATTTTTGAAAATTGCATGAGGACATGCAATGGTCTGTTAGTGGAGGTATGTTGAACCTCAAAACTGTTCTTATTTTGATACCCTTTTTCATCATTTCTTCCTTCCTTTTCACAAACACATGACTACAATCAATGATCATTGAAATATTCCATATCAAAGAAATAATTTAAATGATCTCTACTTAATATTATGATGTTTCTTATTATTTAAATGAATTTCTTGTAATTAGCTACAGAATGTGTGCAATTCTATAACTAATCGTTGTTCTTGTAGCTATTGTTACGGTTTAACAGCTTTTGAGAAGAAAATAAGGAAATGGGTCATATGGGTATCTCTGGAATGATCCACACATGGAATGTATCCCATCCACCTATTCTAATTAAAAGAGAACGCTTGCCTAGCTCACGGTCAAGGTCAGTCAAAGATTGTGATCTGCGAATGAAATACTCTCGATTTGCTCTGACATAGCAAATCAAGAGATGGCCATTAAAGAATTTTCTTCTATCTAGAATTCTAATTTCAGTTCTATTTTTTTCTATAGGCGGAAATGCCTCAAATAGTTAAATCTGAAACTTGTATAAATATCGGTGTTTAGAAATCGGGAAACAATCCTAATTTTGATAATTCAATGTATGCTTTTGAAACTCTATTTTTTATAATAATAAGATCAGTTCCAGATCCTTTGATGCGCGTGTAGTCTATGGGATTTTCGACTCATGCATGGAAATGGTTTTTTTTTTTTTTTTTTTTGTAGTTTGAATTTTGTCATTTAATTTTCTATTGATTAATTATTTCTATTCTTGTCAATTCATAGTTAAATTCATATTGATTTCATAGCTAGATTCCTGCCATTTCATAGTTTAATTTTTCTTATTGTTTTAAAGATTACTTTCATAAATCCTTTCTTAAATTAGTTTTCAATTAGCTGTGTAATCTTGCGCTTGCTAAGTCATATCAAGAAAGTGGCTTTGTCATTTTCCAATTGGATCATATTTGGGTATTCGATCATACAATAGTTGTAGTTTTTTTTAAACATTCTTTGTATTTGTTTTTTATTTCAGTCAACAATCTCATTTAAGTTCTTAGTAATAGGATTTATGCTTTCAATCCATGGAATATAATTATATTAAGTTAGGACAAGAATTAAAATTAGAATTATGTTTTTAAAATAGAAAAAATGCTCTGTTTTCATAGGACTAGAAGCTTTCAATCGATAAGATAGGAAAGGATTTCATCTTGTCATTTGAATGCAATTAGATTTAGAGTAGTGCTATGTTTTAAACTAGTTGGACATTTTTCATAGATATTTTTCCGGCCTACTAACAACATTCAAAGTTTGATTTATTTTTATATTATTTAGATTAGTTATTGAACATTTCCTTTTCTTCCTTATTTTAGATTTTATATTCCATTAAAAATAGTTTGTAATTCAATTTATTTCCTTAGAATAAAAACAACATTTCCTTTTCTTCCTTTTTTAAGAATAAGTTTTCATCATTAAAATTCATTTAGATTTGATTATTCACTAGCATTTAGAGATTTCATTTCTTAGACCAGTTTTAGATATAAGATACAAAACCCCCAAAACAACATAAACATACACAACAAAGTAAGAGAAAAAGGTTACCTAAGCATATATAGTGTACCTCACTTCATCAAATTACTAACCTCGGTCGGTAATTCATGATAGAAATTTGAGACATAAAATTGACTAAACACCAACTGTTGTGTGCATTCCTTTACATTACCAAATCACCAAAGCTAAAGTGGCCGAGGTTGAGATTTGCATCCGTCACCCACTAATAGATAGAAGGTGAAAACAACAACACTTGATCATTTGAGGCCGAAAAAATAAACGTTGAATTTGTAAGTCTTGCAAAATAGAAATATATAATACTTCAGTGTTACCTTCTGACCTAATTATAAGCTCTCGTTGACTTTGAAGAAAAAAAAATACCTCATATAATCCTTGCTCGAATTGACCACATCACAACATGATAATGACATGGATAAAACCAACAACTTTTTGGCAACTACGTTACACGTCCAAAAGCCAGTGTTTGCAACCCTATGAGACTAAATTCAAGAGACTACAATAAAAAATCTAAATCAATTACTTAGTGCAATGATATTTTAAAGAATGTGCATTTATGAAGCAAGTAAAATGAAGTAAAAACTATAGGATATATGAAAAAGCGATTAGGGGAAGTTGGGTCTAGCTCTCTAACCAGAAGTTATGCTTCTATATTTGCAACTAGAGTAGAAAATCCTTCATTGAAGAGAAAATATAGAGAGGGAAATATACAAACTGACAACAATTACGCATGAAATCTAAACTTATCGCAGACATAGGAGATTGCAGCCAGTTGAAGCAAAATTGTTGGTTCATCTTTAGGACAGTGAATGAAGTATTAAGCAAGAAAATTTTCATGTCTCCATGGATACAAATCCCCAAAATAATTTTCATTATAATAACCTTAGCGGACGTGGCCTTCTGAAACAAGTTTTGGCAGAAATAGAATTCTTGTGGAATATTGGATGCGAGGATATTTGTGATCCTTTGGTTAATGTTTTTCATAATTATTTTGCACTTTCATATGATTTACCTAAAATCAAGTAATATGGACCTCTAACTGGTGGTGGGGGGTGATTCCGAGGTGTCGGACCTCTTACTGGTGGCGATGAGTGCGCAAGTGTTGGCTAAAATGTTAGTGATGGAGAAACAATTTTGTTTGAATAGCACTAATTAATGTGTGCTTATAGTTTATCTTCTTGATATTAAGCTACAATTGGAATACATGCAAATTATATCACACAATTAGCTTGACGCAGGGTGAGTGTTAATCGTAATTAAAAAATAAATAATCAAAATTTTTATATTATTTAATTTAATCATTAGAAATTTTATATTGTTTAATTCATTTAGTTTTGGATTAGAGTTTACTAGACAACCTAACACGTAGGCTCTTTTATTTCCCAAGTTCCCATCGTGTTATAATACCTCACATTTTTCAATATTCTTTCCAAGTGCCAAGTTAGGAGTTGAAGTGAAGGATTCATGATCAATCAGTCATCAAATCAACATATGCCATGTTGGTAATGACTTACCATAATACCTGGAGGTATTTGAAACCTCCCATTCACTCTACTTTTAATAAACCTGAACATAGTTAAAAAGAAAATTATGCTTTATGTTACAAAAAATGTTTCTTGTTTCTCCATCTATTGAATTTGTTATAGTGTTTGCTTCAGTGAATTCACTGTTTTTTCGCATCTAATACATTATTTCATTTGGAAGATTGTTTTCCACATTTGAGGTGTAAATTTATTTCATTTTTCACATCCCAAAAATCAATTGTGTATTATTACCTATGGCGATGACAAAAAAATAAATTTTTGACGTGAAACTCTATATTGTGACATACTGTGGGTTTTTGAAAATTTAGGATTGATAAAGGTGGTTGGTGCAACAAGCGTGGGACTTTATGCATTATAGGAAAATTTGAGCTCTTGAATCCACTATTGTGAGGTGAATAGGGTAGAAATAGGAGACCATGGAACCAGATAGTCCATAGTAAGTATAATTTTGAAAAATCATATTGTTTTTGCAAGATATGGTCCTTTTCTTCACATTTGAAATAATTGTGTGTCCAAGTTGAAATAATTTTTTCAATTTTTAAAATATGTATGGACCTTGTCTTACCAAAGCCATTTTGCTAACATGGCTTTGGGTGGGGATAGTTGTGCACTCCAAACATCTCAATTTTAGTATGTAGTTCTTTACTTGATGAGAATTGATTTTTTTGTAGTAAAGTTAATATGGGTTTGGGAGAAATTTTGGATTTTTGCGGTCTTAAGGAAAATAGTTTCTTTTAGGTTTAATAGAACTACTGTCAAATAAAGAAGAAACAAGAGAAATATATTGGGTGGAGTTTCTTTATTGTTGGTGTGAATTTTGATGGTTTCATTCAAGCTACTATTGGAAATTTTGATGGGATATTTTCAAGCTTTATTTCTTTTTGGTGTAAATTCTTGTTTGTACTAAGCAATGTAATAAAAGAAGTATATGTGTTGGAGTTTATCCAAATCGAAAGACTAATATATCGACATTTATAGGGTGGTGGTCTTTTTATGTATGTTGTTTAATTCTAAAGTAAAAAAAGGCTAATATGTAATTTGTAATTTTGAATGGGATGTGGTAGTAATATGCTTGTAATTACTAATTAGTAATAGGTGTTTGATAAACTAACCCAGTAATGGTAGACCCAATGATATAGTCTTTGACCTACAACTTTTGCTAGCTAAATGATTTCACGGAGCTTGACACAATTATCCTGTTTACAAGCCTTTGTGTGTCCATACTTTTCTACACTGGTTTTTCATTAATAATATATTTTAATCTTCAAGTCGGCTAAAGAAGGTATGGTTTTGTTTTCATGGAATCTAGTCATCACCTTCATGTATCTTGATCTACAAAAATTAGGCATAATTAACACATTCAATCCACATAAGTATAAATTCAGAAGGAACTCTAACTTACACCATGGTCCTTATCACCTCACTAGCAAAAATTTGGTAATTCATCATATTTAATGTACATACATCTAAACAAAGAGCACACATTCTTAGCTTCTCATATGGTGGTAATTAGAAGAGAGATTGTCACAGGTGCATTGTTGGTGAGGATATTAAAAATTTCCTTCTGTCATGTGGAGTGTGGTTGAAGGCTTGTCAATAGTCATGTTTAGTAAGAAATTAAGAGATTTTTACTTTGAATGAGTATGAAGGTGTTGCATATGTTTCCCGCCCTTCATTTCATAAAAGCTAAGACTTCATTATGAAAGATAGAAAAAATGGAGAGGCAAATATACAAACTAACAACAAGGCCATCTCTACTTGCCCCAAAGGTAATGATGATTTCTAGATTAAAGAATTTTTCTTTCCTCAAAGTAGAGTTATCCCATTTATTCCCCCGGTTACAATTGGTCGGTTAAATAATGACTATGAAGGTGTTGTGTGTGTTGCCTTCCCTTCATTTCATAAAAGCTAATCCTTCATTGTCAAAGAGAGAAACTATCGAGAGGGAAATATACAAACTAACAACAATGTCATCTCTACTTTCCCCAAAGGTAATGACGATTTCCAGGTTAAAGAAAATTGTTTGCATCAAAGTAGAGTTATCATATTCCTTCTGTGGGTTGCAATTGGTAGGTTAAATATACTAATCATGCAAGAGAGTAGTGGCTAATTTTTTTTTTTACTTGTAGAGCTTTAAAGATTTCCTTCTATGATCGACATAATTAACGAGTTTTCATTTTTTGCAGCTTCAGTAGTCAAGTCAATTATGTCGGCTTCATCCAATAAATAATAAATAATTCACATTTTATGTATCAAATAATTTAAAATCTTTTGTATGGAACCAAATCCTCCTCAACTAGATTATTGACAACATACCATGACAATTCTGTATATTAATAGTTTTTCTTTGACATTGGTAAGGACTTGCTGCTTCACAACTCCCCTCCCCTTGTTTTTATAGAGTAAAGAAACACCATGAGTTTGACTTCCAAAGATTTTTGGTTTATTTTTTATATTTTCCATAATTTTTAATTTTATTTTTTTACTTTAATTTTATTTACTTTATACAATTAATTAGTGATGCTACTCGTTAAAAAAAAATAACAAAAATACATGATAATTCATTTTCTTCCAAAATCTTTGTGATTTTTTTTTTTTTTTCTCTAATAAATAGTAATTGTAACTTCAATTAAGAAAAAAGTGAGAGATCCATATAGCACACTTTGATGCTTTATCTCATAGTCACAATACGATAATCATTTTGATATTTTATTTACTTTAGCAACTTTGTTTTTTCAAAATTGAAATTGGTATTTATTTCGGCTAATATTGAAGAAATATTTCTCTCATGATTTTTTTTTTTTTTTTAATGTTTAGTCATCGATTTTTTTTTCGTTTCACGTGATCATGCTATTTAAACCAATAATTGATTAATTTGATTTCTTTCACCGAGGTTGATCTATGAGAATACCATTCTCACATGTAAAAGTTAAATGCATCTATTTCTAATATTCACTTAAATTATTGAGGCCATATAATGCATTTGGAATATATGATTTTAAATTTCTTTCACTCGGGAACTAATTTTTTATTATTTTAAAATAAGCTCTATAAGCAGATACCAAGGGAACTTAGAGCTACTCTTCTGTAGGTTACGTAATACATTTGGAAAATGTTGTTTGTAATTTTTGATTTATTTTACTTGGGAATTTGGATGTAATATTTTCCAAATGCATTATATGATTTACCATGGGTACTTAAAATTATAAATGATATTTTTTAAATGTATTACATGATTTATCAACATATTAGAAATTTTGAGCATATGTTTATTTGAATTTTTATAATATAAATGGTTAAATCATATAAATATTTTTAAAAATCTAATTTTATTGATATGTTTTTCCTCTTAAGACTAGTATTTGATATATTTGTTTTCTTATTTTTTTCTATAGACATTAATTGTTAAACTAGGAAAATAAATTTTAGTGATAATATATTATTTCCTTCCATTTTAGGATCATAAATTACCTAGTCCTTTTACACATTTTTTTTTCATGTAAATAATATCTAATTTAATTAAAGAACCTATTTTTAATGTGATGCCAAATAGTGAAGACTTTGCATTGATTATCACTAATTAAACGAAGTCATGATAAGAAAGTAATATCAATTTCCTAAAATCAGTTATCTATGCAATCAAATGAAAGAATTTAAAGTGCTTTCTAAAATAGATTTATAGTTGGAATATGATCAATTGAGATTAAGAGAAGAGGAATATTCTTAAGACAAAATTTAAGATGCCTTCTAATGATCATGGATTTTAAGTCATACCCTTAGGATTGACAAAATTACCTAGTGTATTTATGAGTTAAATCAATGGAATGTTTTGAAATATCTCAACTAGTTTGCATAAGTATTTTTTAATGACATTTTAATATATTCTAAAACATAAGATGAACTCAAAGATAATTTAAGGAAAGTGTTACAATGCCTTAGAGATAATAACATACATGGTAAACTTTGGAAGTTTTCATTTTATGAATCAAAGATTCACCACTTGGGGAATATATTTTTAAGAAAATGATGTAGTAAATCTTGCAAAGATAGAAGAAATTATCGAATGAATAGCTCCTACTAGTGTACAACAATTATGTAGGTTTATGAATCTAATGAAATATTATAGAATATCTATAGGGGTTGTTTTAAATATTGTCAATCATATTACTAAATTACAAAAGAATATTAGAAATTAGTGTGGATAAAGAATTGAGAGGAAGTGCTTCAAAGAGTTAACTAATTATTGATGATGAATTCTATTTTTAAATTACTAGACATGGATCTAGATCTTTTAGTATGTATGGATGCTTCAAAAGAAGAATTAGATGGATTACTAATCCATGAAGGTAGGGTGATTTTTTATTCTTTGATAAACTTAAACGACATGAAGACAATTATGTAACACGTGATTAAGAACTTGTTGTGATAGTACATTCATTAGTGACTTTGGTATCTTAATTAGTTGGAAGAAAGTTTGAGTTGAATATGGACTGTCATGCCCTTAAAATTACGTTTATGTAAAATAATTTAAATTCTAGGCAAATTAGGTGGTTAAAATTAATAAGTGAGTATGGTTTTAATATATTGTACATTAAGAGGAAAATAGATAGAGTGGTAATTAAGTCAGAAGTCACAGATTTCTCAACATATTTATTAAATACAAATTTACGAGAAGAGGTATTGAGTTACAACTAGAGGCAAATGATATGATGATTATGATGATGGTTAATGTCCACTGAGACCAATATTTGATCTATCAGACCTAAAGAAAAGAGTTATTTAATTTGATTTAAGATTTTATTCCTATGCTCAAAATTCTTGGAGAGAAGCCTCCCAAGATCACTCTAATTTTGACATCGTAAAAGGCTAGAAAGGTCATTATTGCAACAAAGATTATGAAATTGAGCTCTAATGTGGTTGTATGTGGGGCACTCTAAGAGGAAGTGATTTTCATCCTCGATGTTCATATTCTCACAGAGATGGTAGATCCTTTCCATCCATGGTGTTTTTGGAACTGTCCAACAACCTGTTTCACTATGGAGCTCATGAGAGTTCGTTCTAATCTTGGCTATATTAATTTTCTTCTTTGAGCTAGTTAAAATAGAGAGATACTTTTGATCTTCTAAGGTGGGGTTGATGACCTCGTTATAATACCTTAATTTTCTTTTAGCTGCTAGATCTTTCTCACACGACATTTTTTCTTTGAAATTAGAAGTAACAAATTTTTTTTTATGTTATTGATGTTTTTCAATGCAACATTCTCATTGATCTCCTAATGGTTTAGCTAGGCCCTAGTGTCTTTATACCAACCTCGTTTAAGCCTTAGGTGGTTTTGGCTGGAATTTGAAGCTAGCTTAGGAAGTCTATGGTCTCCTATGCTATTGAGCTTGTGCTTGTACAACAAAAGCCTAGTCATAGCTAGGCTCTCGATAGGGGAAAGACCCACTTCTATAAGGAGAATAAGATAGGGTGTATTGTTTTTAATTTCAAGGTTATACGTTATAAAACGCTTCTGGATTTGTTCAATCTTTCTCCAGGATTGTCTAGTTATGTTGGAATTAAAAAATGAAGTGATGAAAATTATGAAATATAAAAGATATACTTTGGATTATGATGGTTTATTATTATTTTTCAAAATAATTTACATACTACTTAATGATGAAATTAAAATTTAATATTAAGAAAATATTAGAGAGTAGTTTATATTGCTCATCTAGGAGTAAGGAAGATGATTAGAGATCTAAAACTATTGTTTCTTTTGAATCGAATGAAAATATGAATGACTAATTATGTAGTTGGATTCCTTGAATGTTATTAAGGGAATATTTAGCATTCACATCCAACATGATTATTGCAACTATGATAGCTATGTAAAATTAGGAAGTGATTTCAATGGATTTTATAGTAGGAGCATCTATAACGTTGAGAAACATTGTTATATACTTGTAGTGGTAGACACTTTGACGTAAAATGGATATTTTATTCCAATAAAAAATACTTATCATGCATTGAAGATTGCAATATAAGCATTTATTAGAGAGATAGTAATATTACATGGAATTCTAAAGAAGATAATTTAAGATAAGGAATCATAATTTATAGGGAGAATTTTGAAAAAATTTTAATAGGCATGGGAGAAAAACTTCATTTTACTATAATGTACCATTTCAATCACAATAGAAAATATAAAATAATTAATTAGATGTTAGAAGACATGTTCAACATGTATGTAATGGATGAAAAGAAATGTTGGGAGGAGCATTACCATTTGTTAAATTATCGAATAATAATACTTATCAAAATTCAATAGAAATGTCACTATTGGAATTTTTGTATGGTAGGCCATGTCGGACACCTTTTATTTGGGATACCCTAGACGATAGGGTCCTAATTGGCCCATAATTAATCCAATAAATGGAAGAATAGATGAATATTCTTAAAGCAATGCTAAGGGAAGCACAAGAGAAGTAGAAGAGCCATGTGCATGCACATAGAGTTGAAATAAGTTACAAAGTTGGAGATAAGGTGTTCTTGCAAGTTAGACGATAAAGGAGCTACATTAAATTTAGGAAGGGCAATAAGGTTTTTGTTTGATGGCTAACTCACACGAGATTTGAACTAATGACTTATCACAAGTAAATTAATAGTGCACCCATTAATTGTCAATTCAAAGCCCTGTAGATGGAAAGGGAACTAAGTTGTCATTATGATGTGTGGCACCATTTGAAATTCTTCAAATAAAATGATGCAATGTTTATCATCTTCTATTTTCATGATTATTAGATCATATGCATGATATTTCTCATGTACCTATTTTACATCGTTATATTTCAAACCCTTTTTCATGTTATTTACTTGAGTCATTTCTAGATGTTAGATGATGCGACCTTATGGTTAAATCAATGCAAATTTTGGATTAATACATTTGACTAATTTGATTTCATTTGGTGGGCCAAGGAAATGTCAAATAAGATAGTTATAGGCCTAATTTAGTTATTTGGAAGAACGTAGCTAAAATGCATTCTTAGTTTGCATATTTATTTTAGAACTTTGGGAGGAAGCTTCTTAGAGGCAATGTATGTAGTGGCCTATTTTATTTGATTACTTTAATAGATTGAGGGAATTTTGTTAACAAAATGACTAGTTTATTGACTTATATTATGATGATGAAACTTATATTTTATTATTACAGTTGAATTTAATTAATATAATTTCAATTTTACATAAAATTTATTTAAATCTAAAAGATAAATGCATTAAATATATATTAATTTGATGTAATTGATATTATCTAATCTTATGGATGGTATTTTAATGTTACTTTGATAGATTGAAGGAATTTTGTTAACAAAATGACTAGTTTATTGACTTATATTATGATGACGAGACTTATATTTTATTATTATAATTGACTTTAATTAACATAGTTGCAATTTTAAATAAATTTTGTTGAAATCTAAAAGATGAATGTATTAAATATACATTAATGTGATGTAATTGATATTATTTAATCTTATAGATGGTATTTAAAGTGAATATATTTTAATAAATTCAGCTTAAAAATGTAAAATTAATAAAAAAGTAATATTGGTAATTATATTTCAATATTTTATTATTAACCAATAAAAATTCAATAGTTTTTAAAATTTAATTATTTTAATATTTAATTAATATAATAGTAACTTTTAATAAAATTTATTTAAATATTTTTATAAAACATAATCATGTAAAACGTTTTATATATTAATATAATATATTAATAAAATAAGATATAATTATTAATATGATGAAATTGACATTAAACTAAATAAACAGATTTTAATATAATTATTTTAATAAAAGTAGAAGAAAAAGGAGAAGCATCAAAGAATCAAGAATGCGACAAACACTAAATTTAAAAAGAGAAAACAAGTTGCGTGATTTTCTATGAAGTCCTAATTACTATGCCTAATGGAATCTTAGTTGCGTTTTATGAATGGTTCTCAAAGTTTGGTCCCTTTAACTATTTAAATTGTAGTTGGCCTTTCGAGATATATTCAAATTTTTTATTGTATTCGTTGGGTCAAATTATAATCCCATTGGGATTTAATTAGTCTTTCATTGCACGCCATATATATTCCAATGGGTTCCGTCCTCTCTTTGTCTATTGAACATTGGGAGTTGAGCAGATTTTGTTGTTAAATGACGGTCACCAATTCCTATCTCGATATCCACGTACAAGGTAAATGGGACAACATGCAGCATGAATAGGTACTGCACCTATCATAGGAAGGGGTTTCTATCTTTGTTCAAGCATCCCTCTCAAAGACGGTCATTAATCACTATTTAAATGACTGTTGGGGTTGGTGATATATAGATTTAAAAATGAAAATACTGATTGGTGATATATAGATTTATAAGTAAACATAGTATTTGTAACTTGATACCATTCTTACCTAATATCCATTGTGCTCAACTTATACTTATTTTATTTTCATAGTGTAACCTTAATATATTAAGGTAAGATCATGTTTATTAATTTCAACATATTCAAACATTTTAGCATAGTCAAATTGATTTAAATAATTATTGATATAAATAATAAGGTTGGATTTTAAGTTTTATAAAAAAAATATGTTGATAGATGTGTTTATTTTGGCCAGTGTGGAAGTCTAGAATATGCTCTAGAACACTTTTGGCTTGGTCAACAATGGTGAAGAAGTAGAATGTGTATATATATATAAGCAAAAAATGATGAATGAAACTAGAAAGGAAGTGTGAAGAAGAAAATGTAGAGTAGGAGCATAACCCTACGTAAATCATTTTTCCTGATGCCGAATCGAGCCATGTGGATTCTAAAAGAAGATTTTTATTTTATTGTGTATAAATTAGAAATTAGGGAAGTGTAGTATAAATTTGTGTTCTTAGTATAGCCATGTGGCTCATTGTAATAATGCTAGTTAGTAGGCTGAGTTGTTAGATTTTTTTAGTGGTTGGCCAAGTGGTCCTATATCCATGTAACATGTGAAGAGATAGGAATGTGGTAGTTTTAGTATGTTGGACAGATGTCCAAATTTCTCTTTTCCTATAGAGATATTTTATGAGCAGTATTATTGTCATAAAGTTGTGTCTCTAGGAAAGAGGAAGCAACTCCCTAGTGCATTATCGAGAAATTATTTGGACATGTGTTTGGTAAGACTTAGTGTGTGTGTGTGTGTATATATATATATATATATATATATATAAGGAATGAGTATGTATTTTCCTACTTTGTGCTTTATATCTTTGCACAGTTCTAAATTCTATCACTCAGGAATGGGATAGGAAACCCCTCGATTCAACTCAATATTTGTATATGGCTAAAGAAAATTGAAAAGGGAGAAAATCTATGTATTCTTCAGTCAACATTCCTCCTCAAATCTTGTGTTAATTAGAAAGCAATTAGATTTTGGTTACTCCTAGCATGCTTAGTAAAACCTCTACAATTACCATCATGAGGATTTAATATTAACTCGAAAGGAAATTAGAATAGAGTATGGGTTCCTAATTTTACATAACGTTGTGCGTACATTTGTGGTTTTCAAATTGAAAGAGTAAGGGATAGCACCATGCTCTGGAATCATAGTGAGGTAGTGATGAATGAGTATTGAAGGAGCAACATGGGAATAGACAGTGTGAGTCCAAGGGCGTGAGTATTTGTTTTAGCAGCATTGGGGATGTGGGTCTTCAATATGAAATTCATTGGAAGGAGTCAAGTCAAGGTTATCGTTAGTCCATAACAGTCATAATGGAAGCCACGGTAATTTCATGAATAAGAGGGAGTCCAGGTAACCCAACTTCCAACTAACGTCACCAATGAACTTTTGGATTTGGATGAGGCCTAGACTGATCTTAGTCAGGTAACCAAGTTGAAGTGTAGTCAGTTGGTACGCTATTAGAGATGTTAGTCTAGGAATAGAGAAAGAGGGTACTTCGAAGGATCTAGGCCTCAATCTCCTTCGTGTGGACTCCTCAACAATCAAACAAGGAGTAAGTATTTGATCAAAGAACATTGAAATTTGAGGGGAGGATTTTCCATGAGTCACAAAGAGAATTATGAGCATCATAGTCTAAAGGGAAATCAAGCTAGAATTAAAGGGTGGTTCAAAACACAAAGAGAAGTTCTACCCCTTAAAGTTAGTGAGGGAAGGTGGGGATATTTTATTCCTTTTGGTCATGTGGTTTATTGAATATGAAAAGGGAAAGGATTGAAAGAATATTGGGCTATAAAACAAGAATCGAGGGGCATGTTATCATCTGCTATCAAAGTGCTTTAAAAAATAGAAAAGGGATTGTGATCGACATTGTTGAAGATGGTGAAGATTTTGGAACGAATATTGTAACTAGTGAAGAGGACAAAACACTAGATCAGATAGGTTATGATTTCTCTATTTATTTAAATGAGAAATGACAATTTGGTCCAATTGTAAAGCCCAGGTTGAGAAAGAAAGGCATAGAGGTCGAGAGAAAGGATATCAGAGTAGAAGATTCTATGAAAACAGGCAAGAGAAATTGTGTCAAATAATTGCATAAAACTAGGGAGAATTTCAACCAATTGCAGAGCTAGAAACACAGGAGAATACCATCCAGAGGTAGAACTGGGAGAATTGATATATTGATATCTTAAAGGAGGAGAAATGGACACATATAATTGTTTTATGTTTTATGTTTGGCCAAGGAATTTGTGAGTGTAGGTATGATCCAGATATATGCAGGAGCACAACAAAATACACATATAACCATAAATACAAAGATTTAGCAGAAATACCAATTCATTTCATTAATATCAAACAAATGAAATTTTCTTACAGATAGAATGGAAACAAACTATCTAGGCTGCTGGTAGCTTATCTCTAAACTATGTTACAATGAGGCTCAAATGCCTATTTATTGTTGAGAAATAATGAAAACCCTAAATATCCAAAAACCTAACCGTAGGAGATGAAGCGCCAAAACTATGGGCTTCGTTTGGGTAAATTGGTGTTTCAACTTCCTGATGACGTAACTTTGGCATATGATCTCTCTTTGATGTGCATCATACCTCGTTAGAAATATCTATCCTAGGAGTATAACTTTTGGTGTGAGAAACATCGGTCCATCGACCCATGTTTCTCCTGGTTTTATAAAAAAATGTTGTTTAGGGCCTCAAGACGGCTCTCGAAGTTCAGGACCCGAAAAACTTCTAAAAATAGTAAGCTGTGCCGAAACTAAAAAACTTAAAGAACTAATGGTGCAGGTCCAAATTAAATAGGTGGGTGGTCATCAATATAGATGTGGCTCATTAGGGCCTCCAAATAGCTTCGAAAGTTCAGGAAATGAAAACCTTCTAAAAATAGTAAGTTGTGCTGAAAGTGAAAAGCTAAAAGAATTAATGGTGCAAGTCCAAATGGAATAGGTGGGTGGCAACCGATATCCACCTAGATCATTCCTCCCTCGTTAGGAAGTAATGTTCCCCATTGCGTTGAGATCCTCCATGAGATGAGGCAAATTCTGTTGAACTGGGTATTAAATTTGTCGCAGATGTCATGGACGTACAGACAGACATGCTGGATTCGTTTAGTAAATTTTGTTTTTTTATCAGCCTCAAACAGTACATGTGTGGATTATGTCTGTGTAGTCCTATGAGTTATGGAAACATCAGGCGACGACGCTTCAGTGGTCAGATCAATGGAGTGCTTGTCGTGACAGTGTAGAGGAACCTCTATGAGTGAGGAGAAAATGTCCTCATATTCCTCCATGACGTTGTCCATCTATTGCAGTCATACATGAGAGCCCTGCTTGGAGGTTGTGGCCATAATATTCTTCTTTCACTGTGAGCGAGTTTTAAGGAAAATAAATTTCCTGGTTTGGAAAACAATATTACTGCATTTTTTTACAGTAGTCAAAGAGATGACAAGAGGCGATACTACCTCTGTATCCTGTAAAATTTATTTCCCAAAGCAATAATAACAACATAAGGCCTAGATTCATACACAACATGTCACCTCCATAAATATGGTTGGCCAAATAATACATCGGCTACATCAAGAGTAGTAACATCACACAATACCTCATCCATGAATGACTTGATACTATACAGAAGGCGACACTTTTGGCAGACGCAGAGATCTCCCCCTAGGTGAAGCCACCCGATTTTATACAACTGCGAGTGTGCTATGGTCAGTAGGTTGAGCCACTTCACGACCTCTACTAAAATGAGGTTATTTTGGCTTCCACTATCGACAAGGAATTGTAGTGGAGAACCCTTCACCTGCATCTGCGAATGGAAGAGGTGCTCCCACTCCTTTGGATCCTTGGGATCCCCTCTCTAGATCTTGGTGGTTGGAACAATGGCACTAGGATCTGCATCAATGATCTGATTCCCTTTTTCATTGCCTTTATATGGTTTGGACTCAATATCAAAACATGCATCTGATTCGGGTGCCTTCATTTTGGTCACCAACGACTATTTGGCCCGACACTCGTTTTTACTTTGAGTGGGGATGTTATGAAATTGACACCACTTCCTAGTGTCCTTGTTTTGATTTGTGGTGTTGTTTTGAGTCACCTGGCTTTGGCCTTTCCCCTTGTTTTGTATTTCGAGGGCGCCTTTTCCTGGCTTCGGATTCACGGATCCAAAGTGTCGCTTCTTCTACTTAAATTTCTACTCGATCTTGAAGAAATAGCGATATGTGGTGCCAACGGATGTAATGTCGAGGAAATCCATTTACTCCTGAATGTGTCTGTGCAGACAGTTGTGGTACTTGTGAACCAACTTTAATACCCAACTTTGTGCGGAGGGTATCAAACAAATTCATAAGTTCGTGCACATCTTGATCCCTTTGTTGCCATAGCGTGGTCCATTGGATGTATTTATCCTCATAGATCCCCATGGGTTAATATTTTTCCTTGAAGTTGTCTTGGAATGAATTCGAAGTGGGTGCGGCTGAAAACACAAAGAGTTCCCCCTCATCCTTTTTCTCACAACACATTTCCCACTAGTCCTTAACATGGGGGGCAACTTTAAGGAGTGCAAAAATAATATTTTCTCAGTCGCAGAAATCATGGACTGAAAAATACCCTTCTAGAAAATTCAACCATCTATCGATGGTGTTTGCATCTATCTAGACTTCAAATACAGGAATGTCAAATTTTACCTGTATCTTGAAGGGAGTGGTGCCTCTAGAGTGGCTGTTGGATGCAGATGCCCTGTAGGTGGGAAACCATTGAGGGCCTCCTTGAGCAATATTTTTATAGGATCTCCTACTCCCTCTTCTTTATTTTCTTCTGCCATGGGAGGTCATTGGGGTTTGCAAGGATGATCTTGCCAGGGTTCAACCAGATCGAGCCCTAACTCCTTATACCTTGACCGCATTGGGGACATGCAAAGAAAAAAAGAGAAACAACAGACCGCTCTAATACCATTGATCCAAATTTATGTAGGAATGCAATAGAATACACATATAACCATAAATACAAATATGCAGTGGAAATAACACTTCATTTCATTAATATCAAAGAACTGAAATTTTCTTACAGACAAAATGGAAATAAACTAGCTAGGGCACTGGTAGCTTATCTCTAAGAAGAGATGTGGTGGCTACAGGCATTTGAACTATGTTACATTGAGGCTTGAAGGCATATTTATTGTTGAGAAACAATGCAAAACCCTAAATATCCAAAAACCTAACCGTAGGAGATGAAGTGCCAAAACTATGGGCCCCGTTTGAGTAAATTGGTGTTTCAACTTCTCGGGGATTTAACTTTCATATAAAATCTCTCTTTTAGGTGCATCATAAGGAGCATAAATTTTGGTGTGAGAAAAAATGGTCCATGGACCCATGTTTCTTCCGGTTTTCCAAAAAAATGTCGTTTAGGGCCTCAAAACGACTCTGAAAGTTCAAGACCCGAAAAATCTGCTAAAAATAGTACGTTATGCTGAAACTGAAAAAATGAAAGGACTGATGGTGCGTGTCCAAATGGAATAGGAGGCTAGACACCAATATCCATGTGTCTCATTAGGTCCTCGAAACGGCTCCGAAAGTTCAGGAACCGACAACTTGCTAAAAGTAGTAAGTTGTGCTGAAAGTGAAAAGCTACAAGAATTGATGGTGCGAGTCCAAATGGAATACGTGAGTGGCCATCGATATCCACCTAGATCAAGGTAGCAACATATACAGCTACAGGTGTTGTCCAAAGAAAGGTAAACATGAGAAGTTTTTCTCAAAAAAAAAAGATATGGTCTAGGATGATGTAATATTCCCAAATGGGGAAATCAATAATACATGCACAGAAAACAATTTTTTCAAAAATTTATGCAATAATGACTAATAAAATTCCATGGATCCATTGTTTTATTTGTTATAGGACCCAAATCCAAAAGGATATCAGAAACAAATCATGATAGATGAGTTAAATAGGTCTCCCACAGCACGAATAGCCCAAAACAATGCAAAATTCAAAACTACTGCAACAAGTGAAATCATAGTCTAATGAGTGTTTATACTTAGAGATTAGATGAGTTAAATAGGTCTCCCACAGCACGAATAGCCCAAAACAATGCAAAATTCAAAACTACTGCAACACAGAAATATTCCAACAAGTGACATCATAGTCTAATGAGGGTTAATACTTAGATATTAGAGATACAAAGAGATCTACTCATACATTAATCAATATTTCTCAAAAACTGAGATCTAGTCTCCTTTATACAATTCCAAGAGAACTCGGGAAGGGTTTTTGGAATTACACCCAATAAAAATGGTGATCTACAACCCAAAGACTAAAGAGTCACTGAAAACTGAAGAAAATGAAGATATGAGGCTGCAATAATATATATCTTATGCTGATCTACTCAAAGGTCTCCTCCAATGAAAGGCTAGACCCTTTAATAAGAGGAAAACACTCTCAAAGAGCCACAAGATCCCTCACTAAAGCTGCTCTCCAAAATAACGCAATTCCGGACTGAAATCACACTGTAAGTGGTGAAAATAGATTGGCCTAATGCCAAAGATCTAAAATGTGCTCAAGAACCCTCCAAACGGATCTCCCAAGAGAATGAATCCTTCCTCCAATGAAAAACTAGCTCAAAAAGTGGGTTTCTCAACCCTCCACTGCAACACCCTCCAACTCAACACAATATTCTACAGAAACTATGTTGTAGCTGAAGACTAAAGCTTGGAATTCTATATCAAGACACTCCCAAGAGGCCTCTCAAGGAAAGATATGGAATTCCTAAACATGAATACCTAGATCTAAGCAACACCAACAATCTTAGCTAAACAACTGAAAAAAGAAAAAGAATAAATAGACATATCAAAATATAGTTCCTAAGCTTGCCCATATGGCTACCATCCTCTTCCTTATAATAAATGTGAGCCTTGTCACCTTGGGTCCCACTCATTATGGTTTCCACCATCACACAATCAATCTCCCTCCAGTACTGCATTGTCCCATCATTAAAGCCACTCCATAACACCGTTGTTTGATTTGGTCAAGTTGACCTCTTCAAACTGATCCAGACCCTTTCCACACCTATGGGTTTTCAATCAAGCTTTAATATAGCTCTATAAACTACTCCACATTCATATTGAGCTATCTTTATTGATGATCCACTCCTCCCCCATTAGTGTTGTTGACTTGGTCAAAATTGACTTTGTCCACATGCATTAGCCCTTGTTCACACATGAGGGTGCTAGATCCAGTTATTATCATGATCCCTTTTCACATCAAGAGGTATTTTATGCCTATTTTTGATATATATGGGCCTCCTTACCCATTTACTCATCTAACTATGTGCTAAGAGAAAAATTAATATTCCTATTAGTTGCATGATAATTTAGGAATATTACAGTCCTCCCCTCCCAAATGTTGCTTGTCCTCAAGAAACTGCAAGCTAGAACCAAAGAGCCTCCTCTCGTCCTCCTGTAGAATCCTCATATGATAAAATCCTCCAAGGTACAAGATGTTGTATGATCAATACATCTCAAAATTTCCCCTCCCAAGTATGCAAGTTAGCTTTTGGTGACCATCCTAAGTAGCTATCATCATGTAGAAGTAAGACAACCACGGAGGCAAAAATGTGTTGTCTAGAGGCCTTCTTGAGGCATGATATATGATATATGTTGGGAAATATCATCCCCATGTGAACCTCCCATCCCCAAGCTATCATCCATACAAAATGAGCCACCCTCCAAAATGGTAACTCATGAAAAATATCCTCCACCTTTGGCTCGTGCAATGTTGGTGGGCTGCATAATTGAACATGGTAGAAAAAATAGCATACCCCACGCTATCTCTTTCTCCATTTACGATAAGTGTAGAGTAGCTGCTGATTTTGGGCTGCAACAATATTTCCCTCAAGAGGCAAGAAGAAGAGTAGATCTTCAAACATTCTCTCCATAGAACCATGAATCATGCTAGCCCAATCCATCCCACACAAAGTGAATGGTACATCATTACCATATGGTATCCAAGTCAGAAAATTGTTGAAGTTTATGTGCAAGTTTGGATGATACCAACGGTTTATCAAGTGGATATAGCGCAATCTTCCCAACTGCTAATTCAAAATATCATGTAGCAAGTGATCCTCGAACAATTTTCTAGTTGTGCATGTTTTCTCATCTACTATGAGGTAGTAAATAGCATTATATATCAGCTGAGCATAACAAGAATAAAAACACACTTGCCCAAGGTCATGTAGGGAAGGGTTATTTCCATCATAAATGTTTGTCCTAGGATGACCATGAAACCCAAAAACAATCTTGCCCTTTTTTGGAGCAATTAACTCTACATAGATGGTGAGATAATGCAAATACTCAATGAAATGATCAATAAGTACATAAATACATTTCTTACCATGCATAGTGAGTAGGTTGAAAGTGAGGTCCATGGATGAGTCCTCCCATGAGAATCTTCTCATATGGATCTGAAAAATGAAGGAATACATACTCCCCTTGGAACACTCCATCAATAGATACATACTTCTAAGTGACAGTGTTGTTGGCCTTAGTGATAAGGCTATTGCATCATCATGAATCCATTCTTTGACATGCCATATGCCAAAGTCATCCACCATCATGTTGCTATGTGTGGCAATCTCCTTCCTATGTGGAAGTACCTCATTATCCTCCAATGCTGAAGGGTAGCATCCTTGCACTTTGATCATGCCATCCCTTCCTCCAGAAATATCCTACTAAGTATGGGAAAAATTATGTCGATACTCTCCCAAGAGTAGCCAAAGCAACAATAACTATTGTTGTCCCCTCACACCTCCATTATACAAATCATGAGGTGAATATATGATGTTTGACATGAAGGATGTCATATCAACACAATGCACCCAAACTCCTTGTTGCCATATGATGCAAGTTTCCTGCCAAGTTTCCTCCACTAACATACCGTTTGAAGAAGAGTATGTCACATGATGCCAAACTCTTTCAAGAGTAGCCAACACAGCCATGCCTCCTACTGCCCTATGTCATAGATATGTAAGTGGCTCACCAACCTCTTGCTCACCATCCACACCTATTCATCCAAATGTGGGTGTCTCTAACCATGCTCCATCTTGGTACTCGTCCAATGGAGAATACTATCGTCCAAAATCAGTCTTCTACCTTTGCATTTCATGGGATGCTAAAATGCAACTTCTTGGAGTTCTCCCAGTGAAGACCCATCACAATGATGAATGATAAGAGGACTCTCATAAACCCTTTTTTCCTCTAATGTCACACAAGTGTATTTATCATCAATATGCTCTAGTAATAGTTGGGCCCCATACTCATCACTGTTACTCAATGACAACGTTGTTGGTCTCCACAATGGTGTGCTCGCTATCTCATGCTCAAGCTCAATGTTGAAAATATATTTCTACATTGGATGGCTTAGGACCAAGATCATCCTATCCTCCAAAAATCCACACCCCAACCCCAAGTGTTGTGTGCAGCTAAGTAATGACATATTAGGATGATTGTTTTTCCCTTTCTTGAACAACTAAAGGTCGCACAATGCAGTGAAAGTTTGTTGTTCCAAGTGAACAGTATGTTTTGACCCTTGGTCATGCAAAGGCATATTTTCACAAATTTCCATAGGATGTACTGAAAGAACAGAATGTGGAAACTCATGCATACCTTGGTGAAGCTTGGGAACATCTTGTATGGTCACAAGGGTTCCTTCTTCCAATGTATTGGCTCCCCCAACTGTTGATGGTAATGGGTGCTCTCCCATAGTTGTACCAACTCTAGTACAAGTCTCCTCAAATGGTGGTGAAGGATTCTTGTCCTTATATTCCTTCTTCTCAAATCTTTTAATCAAAATTTGAGTAAAATATGCAAATGCAGTCACTTTGGCATGCCTCAAATCGTTGAAGCACCAAATGTTTGCTTCACCCTCAAGGTGCAGCGCTGCAATCTTAACACCCTCTCTCTCTACTGCTGAATGTAATAGGAAGAATGCATCTAGCTTCATTGACCACACCTTTTTTGTACACGTGGATGATCCATCAAAAGTAGACAATAGAAATCTATTGCCCCTTATTTTCCTATTGCTGTAAGGTCTCCTTTCTTCTTTAAGCTGAATAAACTGTGGAAGAGTTAGAGTTTTCTTGAAAGCCTTAGGTTGAGACTTATATTTTGCCAGGTATCCACTTAGGATCTCATGTTCTAAGTGCCCTCCATCTCCCTGCTTCTTGTATTCTTCCTCAAAAGGAGAAGGCAAAGTGTAATGCTTTGGAGCTCTCTGCAACACAGGTTCTTTCTTCTGATAATAGGAAGTACATGGACCTTCCTCTTCTTGAAACCCTCTAGAGGTCTCATTGCATCTTTCCTCTTTCATCTTCTAAATCTCCTTGGAGAGGTTCTTCATAGATCTAGAAATGGATGAGACAAAGTTCATTCCATCCATCATTCTATATCTCTTCTCCTTCTTATAGCATATTGGATGAAAATTCATAGGCCAAGCCAAGATTAGGCTCTAATACCACTGTAATATTCCCAAATGGGGAAATCAACAATACATGCATAGAAAACACAATTTTCAGAAATATATGCCATAATAACTAATAAAAATCCATGGATCCATTGGTTTATTCATTTTAGGACCCAAATCCAAAAGGAGATCAGAAACTAATCATGATAGATGAGTTAAATAGCTCTCCCACACTAAGAAGAGCCCAAAACAATGCAAACCTCAAAACTACTGCAAAACAAAAATACTGCAAGAAGTGATAGCATAGTATAATGAGGGTTTATGCTTATATATTAGAGAATCAAATATATCTTCTCATACATTAATCAATATTCCTCAGAAAATGAGATCTAGTCTCCTTTATACAAATCCAAGAGAACTTCAGAAAGGTTTTCTAGAATTACACCCAATACAAACGATGATCTACAGCCCAAAGACTGAAGAGTCACTACAAACTAAAGCGCATGAATATAGGAGGCTGAAATAATATAGATCTGGTTCAGATCCACTCAAAGGTCTCCTCCAATGAAAGTATTGAGCCTTCAATCACAGGAAAGCACTCTCAAGGAGCAAGATCCCTCATTAGTACCCTCCAAAATAACACAATTCTAGACTGAAATCATGCCGTAAGTGGTGGAAATATATTCGCCTAATGTGAAAGATCTGAAATGTGCTCAAGAACCCTCCAAACTGATCTCCCAAGAGAAGGAATAATTCCTCCTATGAAAAACTAGCTTAGAATTTCTCAACCCTCCACTGCAATAGCCTGCAACTCAACACAATATTCTACAAAAAATGCACTGTAGCTGAAGACTGAAGCTTGGCTAGAATTCTAGATGTGTGGAATGATAGATCAGGACTCTCCCAAGAGGCCTCTCAAGGAAAGAGACAGAATTCATAAAGAGCAATACCTAGTGCTAAGCAGCAACATCAATCTTAACTAAATAGCCGAAGAAAGAGAAAGTCTAAACAGACATATAAAAATATAATTCCTAACCTACCCCATATGGCTTCCATCCTCTTCCTTATAAAAAATGTAAGCTTTCTCACCTTCGGTCCCACTCATTAGGGTTTCCACCATCACACAATAGATATCCCTCCAAAACTGCGTTGTCCCATCATTAAAGCCACTCCTCCATAACAACGTTGTTTGATTTGGTAAATTTGACCTCTTCAACCTTCTCCATCCCCTTTTCACACCTAAGGGTCTTCAATCCAGCTTTTATATAGATCTCTAAACTAATCCACATTCATATTGAGTTGTCTCTATTGATGATCCACTCCTCCCCATTAGTGCTGTTGACTTGGTCCAACTTGACTTTGTCCACATGCATTAGCCCTTGTTCACACATGAGGGTGCTAGATCCAGTTATTATCATGATTCCTTTTCACATCAAGAGGGATTTTATGCCTATTTTAGATATGTATGGGCCTCGTTACCCATTTATTCAACTAAATAGGTGCTAAGAGAAAAATTAATATTCCAATTAGCTGCATGCTAATTTAGGAATATTACAGATGAGGAGAGAACAAGTGGTGTTCTCAAATGCTATGGAAAAAGAAAACCCTTACAACAGAGAATATGCACACAGAGAGAAACATTCCAATTGAGGTTGGAAAGAAGAGGGGGATAGAGGAATTCCTCAAGGAGAAGAGAACAAGAGAATTTCTCAAAAGGTGGGCAAAGGAGAAACAACTAGAGAGGAGCATAGAGTGCTCTAGAGGTTCCACAGGAGGGAACCAAGAGGGACACGAATAACTAAGAGGAGATAAGGTCTTTGAGTAACATGTGCCGCGAGGCTTGTTACAAGGATAGGTTGTAGCTCACGATGAAAATGTATTAACACATCTAGAGAAGGAAGAGGGTGACCATTGTTGCTCATGAAGAAGGGTCGAGTAAAAGCCACAAAAAACGGGAGAAGGAAGCCAAGAGAAATGACACAAAGAAACTAAGATAGGATGAATTTGAAAAGGAGATGGTTGGGTTGAAGGAACAACATAATGTGTTAATGCAGCTACTACAAGCAAGGGAAGAAAGCCAAAGATGAAAATTGAGTAGGAGGTTCAAATTATCTTTCAGACATAAGAGTTTTAAGAGGAAATCCTCAGAGCTTAAGAGTTAGAGAAGAAGAGGGTAAAACCTTTGATAGAATTTGAATTGAAGAAGAAATTCTCAAAGCAATTGAGCCTATGGAGGGATTAGTTCATTACTAGAAACTAGTATGGATACCACTTCCTGAAGACAAGGAGAGGAGACTAGTGGAAGGTCTCATGGGTTGTGAAAATAACCGAAAACAACAAGAGGAGTTGTTGATAGAGGAACATGCTAAATACCCTTATGTTTTTAAAACTAAAAAATTATGTGTGGATGTATGTTATACAAACAAGAAACATGAGAAACCATATAAGGTTATTACAAATCGAAGGCTTGGACAGATTTTCCAAAGGTTGAACAAGAAGATAAATTGTTGGATATTCAAAAGGAGGAATAAAATTAAGTGACCTGTATTCCAAATTAGGTTGAATCACAACATGAGCACTTCATTAATGAGAGAAGAACTTATATTTTCTGAGTATGAATGAGTAGAAGTTCACTTCTGTAAACCAGAGCAAGGACAAATCCTAGGAGAGGATGATGCAGGTGATGAAATGATGATTTTCATAGTTCAACACAAGGAAATAATGTTAGAAACATAACATAGAGGAGGAATAAATACATATATTTGTAGCTAATTGTTTTCATGAGTGTCAAGATGAAAGTACTAAGCACCATGGAGCTAAAAAATGGCTAATGATTGTGGAGAATGCAGAGACTTAGGAGGAAATGAGCTATATTAACAAGGAATAACAAGAGGAAGCTCTTTCAAAAGGTGGTGAGCCTCAAGGAATTGTCACAAAGGAAGGAGCTACATAGTTATCTGATGAAAAAAGGTGGATGAAGACCATATAGAGTGCAAGGCTAACAGTCTCAAAGTTTGTGAGAGGAAGAGTAACCTTAGAGGCATAATTTTCTGGTTATGTATTCTCTTATTAAGTGTTTATTGGATCATTTTTGAAAATATTTTTTCATGGGTTGAATATCAATGAAAATTGGGAAAAGAGAAGAAACTGTGTGTTTTGTATATTTGTGGATTTGTTCAATATGAATATGATGGAGGTAGAGATGGTGAGAATACCTTAGTACAATTCAATTTAGCTAATCCAAAGGAGGTCAAAAGAGCCCAAGAAAAAGAAGACAACAAAAATTTTGTTATTGACAAAGAGGAGACACCACTATCTCATGCAATTGGGGAGAGAAAAAGTGTATTATGTGGAAAGTTATAAGGCAGTGTACATAGAAGTACCTTTAGGAGGAGCATGCCAAGGCATAAATGAGAAAGCTTGTGCAAATAAAGTCATGGTTTTGTGGAACAATGAAAAGAGTGCCATCTGGGAAGTTACAATAGATAGTGAAAGGGTTCAAGGAGTAACTCATTTTCCAGATGAGACAAAAACCCATACTATTGTAGCATAAAGTTAGAAGCGGAATGGTTTTCCATAAAAAGTTTTTTGTATGTGAATGTGTGATCAGAGTTCATAATTTTTGGAATACCAGCAAGAAGCCTTTCATAAGGATAAGAGGGAATTAGACATGGTAACCATGTATTATGGAGTTAAATGAAGAAAAGGAGGAGAATACTCTTGCGATTCCTATACATAAAATTGTTGAGGAAGAGAAGGTATCAGTAGAATGTGAAGTTGAAACATGCAAAAAGAAAATGTTAGAAGTAAAAATTGAACAGATCATTTAGAAAAGAAAGAAACAACGATTTTTTCTCCAAGAATAAGAGAACACAAACAATTGGGGAATGCACTTAATCACTGGATCAAAAGAAGAATAATGTGGGAAGGTTGTATTGAAGGGATATTAGGTTCTTAATGTCTCAAAATATTTTTGTGGAAATCATGATATTAAAAACATAATTGATTATTCATAGTAGGAAAAGGAATTTTTGTAAGGAAAAGAAAATGAGAAGGATCATGAGACAATTTTGTATCATTACAATTTATTTCATTTTCAAACAAGGCATATAGGGTGTAATTTTATCTTAGGAGGGAGTCAACAATTTACAAGAATATATTTATTTCATTGTAGAAATGAGGATAAATTTTGTTGTTATAGGTGTAACATTCAATATGTAAGAGGTATATTTTATAAAGAAGAGCATAATGAGGTGGAGAATCAAATCCTATAGTCTTGGGAGCTGTTTCGTAGGATAGCTTGTAGCAATAATTTAAACTAGAAAGGGATAAGAAAACTGTATAAGAAAGAAGTCTAATTTGGCATGGAGATTGGAGAGATAATGACGTTGATAAAGGGAGGGCCTAAGGTATGGCACAATGGAAAGGAAAGAGTGATTAATTTTAGCATATGGTTGATTAGAGAGAACTACATCAACATGGCATAGGTTAAGAAACTATGAAGTAGATTTTTAGATAGAGGAAAGAACATAACAACTAGTATCGAGCTAGTTGTGCAGCATTACCCCAACAAATAAAGTGGTACATTGAAAAATGAAATATGGGGTCCTAGTAGATTGAAGTCATGGCTGAAGCAACAAAATGATGAGATATGTGGGTCACATCAACAATTTGATTGAGATCCTATAGTTATTTTAATACATTTGACCAAGAGGTCCAATCTTTTCCCACCTAGGGTGTCTAATGTAGGATAATCACCCTAAATAAATCATTTCATTTAAGGCCCAAATTGAGCCATGAAGATTCATATTCTGTGCATTATTTATCTATGTAGTTCTAAATTCTGTCACTAGAGAACGGAATAGTAAACCCCTCGATTTGAATTAGTATTTGTATAAGGATAAGGGAATTTCAAAAGGGAGGAACTCTATTTTTTTGTCGGTCAATGCTTCTCCTCAAATCCTTTGTTAAGTAGAAATGAATTTTTGTTTGGTTCCTCCTAGCATACTCAATAAAACCTTTGCAATTAACATTTTGAGTTAATTTTAACTATAGAGGAATATATAATAGAGTTTAGGTTCCCAATTTTACACACCATTGTGTGTATACTTATGGTTTTTGAATTGAAAGTGTAAGGGATGACACCATGCTCCAGAATGAGAGTGATGTTAGTGATGAATGAAACTTGAAGGTGCAACATTGGAATAGAAGGCTCAAGTTAAAGTGCATGAGTCTGTGTTTGATTTTTGTGAGAGATGAGGGTCTTCAATATGAAATTTGTTGAAAATATTCAAGTCAAGGCTATCGTTAGCCTATAATCGTCACAAATAAAGTGAATGATGGTCATTTAGCTAAGAAAAGGGATTCTAGGTAACCCAACTTATAGAAAACTTTGTCAACCAACTTTTAGATCTGAATCAGGTCGATGCTGACGTTAGTCAAGTAACCAAGTTGAAGTGAAGTTGGTCAGTCGGGTATTAGAGATATTAGTGTAGGTGTAGAGAAAGATGGCACTCTGACCTCTAACATCTTGTTGGGATATAAACCCCAAATTCCTTGGAGTGGACTCCTAGATAGTCAAAAAAAGTGTGGATTAAGTCTGTAATCAAAGAACATTGAAATTTGAGAGGAGTATTTGCCGCGATTCATAATGAGAATTATGGGGGTCATAGTATAGAGTGAAACTGAGCTATAATTAAGGTGATGTTCGAAACAAAAAGATAATTTCCACCACTTAGAATTGGTGAGGGAAGGAGGGGATAATTTATTCCTTTTGGTCATGTGGTTTATTGAAGATGAAAATGGAAATGAATGGAATAATCATAGGTTATAGAGCAGGCAACAGAGGGGCCAACTATTAGAGAGGGGGCAGGGGGGTTGAGGGGATGAATAAGGATACTAAGTAAAAAAATTGGGAAAACTACTGAGTAAGGAGAAAGGGATGAAAATTATATGTAAATGAAATCAATTATAAAGGGTGACAATGAGGAGGGGGGAAAATAAACTAGAAATGAAGGAAGAAAAGCTAAGAGAGGAGGGAAGGAGTAAAAAGGGGGTGGGGGGTGGGCGTTAAATATGATTGTTAATAGCAGAAAATAGGACAAGAAAAATACATTCGAGAATGTCAGAAAACAATGCATTTGAATTTTTTCAAGGATAAATACATTATGAAGAACAAAAATTTAATTATTTCCTAAGGTTGAGTCAGAAATTGATGGACAACACACCAACAACACATAATTTTTTAGCATAGTGCGCTTTATCCTTTGATAGCTATGCAGTCCTGGGGATGGCGAAAATTCACCATCCGGGACCACTTAACACACTTGTTAAAGATGATTCTTTTTCAACTGCAATCAAGGTCAACCGAATTGGAGCCATCTTGAGGAGGCATGCAACCCACAGACGAATCTCTTATCCTACTCTTGGGTCGTTATAAATCTTGGGCCAAGAGAGGGAAGAGATTTCACATAATTTCTATATAAACTAGCCATGGGAAGATAAAAAGGAGACACATTGTTACGCTAGCCACATATATACCCTAGAAAACCATCTTTCAAGTGTTTCAATAGAAGGATTAGAAGACACTAGCATGTTCTCCACACAACATCTTAGTCAAGAGGAGAGCTCCATCATAGGAGAGTGATCACCATCCTTTTGAGAGAGGGAGGAGATAATTATATCAAAATAAAGGAAAGCAACCCCCTTGTCTTGAGTATTTGAGCTTCATATCTCAAAAGACGCATTGCAAGAGAGTTGGCATTGTATTCGCCTTACCACCAACACCTAATAAAGGGATATTTCTCCACTTGTTTCTATTAGGTTGTTTATCCATTTGAGCATTGTTTTATTGTGTTTTTATATTTAAGTTAATGTTATTGTATGCATTACTTTCCTTATGAGTTTTATCTTACATTGTTTGTATTTTCACTAACAGCAACAACATCTTCTCTATAACCTTCTGTAGGTAGAAACTGACTGCTAGAGAGGTGCCTTTCGGTACACGTGTGTAGAAAAAACACCACCACAGTATTAGCGACCATACTGGATTCTTTTTCTTGGTTAAGTTTTGTCTTTGTAGGTCATTCTCCTTGCTCAAACAACTACAAAGCATTAAAACACTCTCTAATAATTATTCAAAACATTCAGTCTCTGTTTTGACAAGGAGAGAGCCCAAATTTTTTTTCGCAGCAGCACATCTTTTTCTTTGAAAAAAGTGCACACCATGATTGTGGGTAAAAAAAATGCATTGTATTTACAGAAAGAAAAAAATCAGTGTATTTTTTGAGTTTTTTCAGTGATTTTCAACCCATAAAGACTTTCCTTCACCACCAATCTGCATTTTGATCTTTTATATAATTAATTGTTGAACTAACCACCACTAGTATAGTGATTAAGGGTTCTTATTTACATTTGAAAAAACACATAGCTTAACTAAGAAAAGGAGTAAGTGGTCCAAATGCACATATTTTTCCTTTTCAAGATTATTTTTACTAATTCTTAGTCAAAACACATAGTTTGATTAACAAGAGTAAGTGGCCCATAATCCACAATTGTCTTTTCTAGATTAACTATTTTTTCAATTTTTGCATTAGGCTTGGGACTAGCCTCATAATGTTAAATAAAAAAAGAAAGTAATATCTACCTCCCTTGAACCTCTCGATGAACCTGGGTTGGCACATGAAAGCTTTTTCAAAAGAATTTTGAACTACCATCTCCCTCTAGTTCTACATAGTATAATTAGGAAAAGTGAAAGTGGCCCATAATCCGCACATCATCTCCAAATTATTCAATGAAAAAAAAAAACATAGAGTAATTAGGAGGGAAGTAAAGGATCATCACATATCCACGTCGTAACACACTCTTGGTTATTCAACCAAAACATGCACTAAAGCATTTTTAAGATTTGAACCAAAGGGAACCCACTTGTTGGGGATGTTATTCTTATCTTACATTTTCTTGCAAAATCACACCCTAAATAAAATTGATACTCTTAAAAATGACCCATAATTTGAACTCACTAAGTTCTCCCCACACGGGTCACAAAATAAAATTGTAGTTTTGGTTAGGACCATTGGGGGGTATGCATCCAAAAATATGCCATGGTCATAATACATTTTTAAACGTATATGTTGAAGTTTTACGAAGCTTTGAAAGTCCTTCTATCTGCCCATGTAAAATATTACTTGAGCATTATAAAGACCTGCTTCAGAGGGGGTTCGGGTTAGCATTAGGGGAATCTTAAGGTCTAAAATGGGCCTCCTAGGAAAAATGTACAATAAAAATAAAATTTATAAGAACCAATAGGATTCAAGATGATGATGTCAACCATGGAGGATGATTCACCATTTTTTAAGTAGAAGGGTGAAAATATTAAAAAATAATAAAGTAATAAAACTACTTTTTCAACTCTTATTTTCAACTTATCTCCCAAATTGTTAACTCAAATTTCGAGTGGGAGTACTCGCTGGATGAAAATTTTAATTCCTCATCTAAGGAGTACCCATGTTGCATACTTTTGATGGACCTTGCTACACGAAAAATGAGAAATACGTGAAAAAACATGATTGCATTCACATTTTTCATGTATTTCTCATTTTTCATGTAGTAGGATCCATCAAAAGTATGCAACATGGGTACTCCTTAGATGAGGAATTAAATTTTTCATCCAATGAGTACTAATAATCAAAATTTGAGTAAAACCTTTGGGAGGGAAGTTGAAAAAGTAGTTTTTTATTTTTTCCTTCTAAAATTTGATGATGTAATCAAATATTATTTTATTATTGCCACTATTATTTGATAACTTCCTTAGGAGGTCCATTTCAGATCTCAAAATTCCCCTAATGGTCGACTACATGCTGTACTATTTGGGGCTACCCAACCTATCTTGTGCTCGGTACTGGTAATTGATTACCAGGAAGCTAAAGACTTGAGTGCTCGCGTGGGTTGAAGGTACTTTAGCAACCAAAAAATACGACATCCATTCCCTATAGGGGATGGTTCAGGAAACACTACATCCTCGTACCATTACCTTTGTTGATTCTTTGGCTGCTGGAAGGCATCACCAGTTCTTTCAAGACGTTGGCACCTATACCCATCAGAATTTCTCTTCGCAATGCCAGTTACAATGAGAGTGTAAGGACAATCAGGTCTATATAGGATTTTTGTATCATACACAAAACATACAAAAGACCTCATTTTTTTGCTTGATTGATCACATAGTTTAAATTTAAAATGAAAAATTACCTTTCCATTTTTTGCTTTGATTTATGTATGTGATTATGTTATTGCATTGATAGAAATAATCCTACATTCAAAATAATAAAAACACCAACCACATTACATTAATCGATAACATAAGGGACCCAATGGGACCCCGTTTGTTTATTTTCTTCTTAAATCTCCCCCCATTAGAGGGAGGAGTGCCATTCCTCTTGCCATTTAGGGATAGAGGATGTCACATTGTCATTGTTATAGGATATTCCTTTATCGGTGCATATTTTATTGGAAGCCCTAAAGGATCACCAACCACCACACCAGTGGAGCCCCCCCCAGGGTCACCACACTCAAATCCTCCTACAGCCCCTTGAGGTCGAAGGACCGTAACCCCATTTGGGAGTTAGCAAAACACCCTTTAGGGAACGCCATAAGAAAATATTTCTTAGGCACCTCCCCAAGGCCACCACATACACATACTAGTGCACCATCATCTACGATGGTGATCAATAATTTGTTACCTTTCTTAGCATCATTAAATATTCCGTATCTGACCAAGTTAACGAATGAACCCATTGCACATGGCCCCAACTCGCCACCCATGCCCATGAAGTTCCCTTCAAACATTAAAAAATTTGAAGGTAAGCAAGTGGAAGACCCATGAAATCATATTATAACTTTCCACCTGTGGTGTTCATCGAAAAATATCATAGATGATATCATTCAACTAAGATGATTTCAATGCACCTTTATAGGGCCATCACTGAAATGGTATGTTGACCAACCCTCTGGGTCACATGGAACCTTTTCCTCACCTTATTCCATCCCCCAATTCACCATGATTCGAGAATGAAACTCCTTAGTCATTTAAAAAAAACACATGCCATTCACATTTCAGACCATCTCCATGAATGGCAGAGGTGTTGTAGCTTCTCCAAAGCTAATCTCAACGATAGAGTTATTCTAGACATATTTTTTAAAACAATCACAATAGAAATTTCAAAATACATGGAAACGCAAAAACCTTTCTCTAAGGAGGAGTCCATCATTAAATTTGAGCAACCTAAGCTCATTTACACCAAATCTGGATATATCTACCATATCGTTCCAAATCCCCCATGCCTACAAAAGCATAAAGAGTTACTAGGCATGTCGAACATTTCTAACGGTTCTGTAGGGTCTTTGGCCTAAAGTCAACCAAACAACAATTATAAGTACCCAGGATAGTCTTACGATACTATGAAAAATGTATCACAACCAGGGTACTATCATACTCATCCTACACCTCTACAAAGCATGAATAATAGGAAAATGACATACCACCAACTGGAAGGAGGTCCATACCCTCCTTTGGAGGGAACTCAATATTTAGCTAGAAATGTTGATACTAAAGAGCCACCCCAACATACATATTTTAAACAGGGACATCAAAATCAACACTCCCCTTTTCCTGTGAAAAATCTAACATTAGTGCAGAAAAATGCATCGGTTAACCTTGTGCAACCCTCCCAATATTAGAAGCAACCTTCATATAATTAGGAGAATAATAATAATCCTCAAAACGTTGCAAAGAAAAAACCAAATATCAAAACAAAGGGAGACTCCAGACAAGGGGAAACAATCACCAGCGACCCTCACAATCTCAGGCTAGGGCCAACTCCAACTGAAATCAGAACCAAAAATAAACCAACAAATCATAAAGACAAAACAATACAACCAGTCTAAGGACAAATAATTCATATTGCATATGTGGTGAAAACGGACATTACACCCACCACTACCACAAAATCCCTGAGTTGAAGTGACTTCAAGGTAACTGAGAGCAAGGGGGGAAAAAAAAGCAGCCTACGGTGATGTAGGAACGCTTCCCCCATTAGGGAGTGGTTAACAACCAGCAGCAACAACCACCCCAAAAAAATTTCGGAGGAAACAACCACGATATGTACATGGTTGAAGAATAAATTTTCTTCCAAAAATGGAATAGGAAGTATGACACACCATCATATACCAACCCTTCTGGTACGAGTACGAGCAGACCTACTTCATTACCAACCATCTCCAAGATACGTATTGAGACTGTTCCAAAAATGGTAAAAGGACCAACAAGGCATGTAGGGAATCATTCCAAAGCTTCTCATAGCTATAACATAGTGGATGACATAGCTCAATCTGCAGAAGCCATGTTAGCATTAGAAGTCCTGCAATCATGCCCAACACAACAGTGAGCCTTATTTTCCTCTTTAGGCATGATTGACAATTTGTATTCTAGCCCAATTATTTTTTATCAAGAAAAGGAAAGCCCTAGGATTCATTCCCTAGTTGCTTTCAAAATATCAATTTTAGTTCAGAACATCACTATCCACCATTGCAATGTGGATGAAGGAGCATCCACATGCATCATGTCCAAAAAAATTTGGAAAAAGTTAAGATCACCTAAATTAAAATAATCTTACATCATTCTTAGAGGATATGATCGGTGCCCATCAACCCTAATAGATATTTTCCAAAATGTACCACTACACCTGGCCAACAAAACAATCCTCATAGACATTAAGGTCTTAGATACACAATTAGACTATAATATCCTCCTCGAGCAGAGTTACATATATGTTATGACCACGATAAAATCCTTTGTTTTTAGGGTGATGATGTTCCCTCATGAAGACAAAATCATCACCATTGACTAGCTCACATAATATGAAAATAAACTCGTGACCTCACTAGATGTTGTACCACCGTACATAGAAGAAACTATTGAGCTAATATCAAGAGATATGGAATTTTTCCCTAGAAAATTCAAACTATATTCTATCATGGGAAAATACCGAGGAGACCCCCCTATAATACCAGGGGAAGCCTCGAAAAGTATGGAGGTAGTGGTGTGCATGATGAGTTCATCAAACACAGAAACCAGCTCGAAACCAGAAACTGACAACATGGATGTCATCACCTTTGATTCGACATTCCTACCATATGCTATCTCCCAAACCCCATTTTTATATCCCTCACTTATTTTTGTTTCGCAACGTGTCATGGAAATGCTTACATTCCCAAATGTGGCTTTGGCAGTACCAATGTTGTATTTGGCCCCTTCGGCAACATCAAGAAACCCAAGCATTACCTTTGCATGAATAATGTTTATTACATCCCAAAAAGGCGCAATAGCCAAATAAGCCCCTATAGCAACACCAATGTTTTCTACCATGAAGGATAACAAAAGTTAAAAAGGTAGACACCCCTCGGCTTCCTAGGGCATTGCAAACTTGTGCATATTGCAACGTCATAGGCCATCCTACTAACATTTTATGAGAATTAGATGAGTTAAAATATCTTCTACATGCCGAAATAACTGTCGCGGCCTCAACCACCTATAAAAAGGAAAAGTTCATGAATACCCAAGGTAAAGAATTATGCACCAACCATGTGTCTGCCAGATGCGACCAATATGGGCATTATACCCTTCATTTGCTGAAGATGCCTCGATATAGGGATGCATTAGAAGCCTTAGAGAAATCCAATATAAAGGAACCCTCTACAAAATCCATGGAGATGGAAGGATACTGGTCCAAAACCATCTTGTACGTACAAGAAGAGCCCACATCATGCTCGTACTCAAAAAACCCAGTGGCTCAAAGAAGGAAAACAAAGGCCATGCCTCAAGTCCCGATTTGTGCATTATGCGACGAGCATGATCATTTGATTGCTCAATGCATAGAATTGGATTTATTTTAGAGATGGTATGTGGTCACACTACAAGGAAAATTCCCTCTAGTGGAGGTTATAACAGAGGTTTCTAGTGTTATAAAATTGGCCAAAATTGTCAAAAAACCATTTTCTACAACATCCATTTTCGGTAACGCAGGTTTTTGCGAAGCTTCTAACGGAATTTCAACAAACCTAAAAAAACTAGGTGGACAAAGTTTATTACAAATGTTTTTCTCATCGTCGTGTTATTAAGGTGTCAATGCACTGGTGCGTTTTAGAGTAAACGCACTGGTCCTGCAAACCTACAAAGCATCGGGACAGAAAAAAATAAAGGACACCCTGGGACATTTAGAAATGTCTATTTGCATGTCATCCATATGGTCACCTCGGGGTGGTCGAAGGTGCATGCACCGGGCCATAAAGGGTCTAAAACCACACCGGGTACACTGTAGGTGATACAACGCACTGTGCCATTCTAATTAGTATTGGGATTTTGTTGTAAAACAACATAAAATATATGAAAATAAATCTATTTAACTTGTTATAAGGAAGTAAAAATTACTCACAAACTTAGATATCGACCCTTTTCTTCCTTGTCATCCTGTTCTGTGTGTTGAATGGGTTCCATTTTCTTTTCTTTTCTCCAAGAAAATACTTGAAAATTAATATTTAATGCTAAATTGTTTATTTATTGTACCTAACCGAAAAATTCACTGATTACATATTACATTTGAAGCACATTTTTGTTGAGATGGCTCCTCGTGTGATGCAATTATGTCCATTTCTATGACCATATCCTTGTATACCTTTTTGGACATTCCTACTAGCATATTTCTAATATCAACTCGTTCATCTTTTGAGATTTTCATAATCTTCCTGAAAATGTAACATGATAATAAACTATTTAATTTTTACATTGATATATGAAAAGTAAATATAAAAAAGGTGATATTTATAAATGATATTTCTAAATAATTGTTGAAAAATATTTAAAGGAATATTTATTTTTCATTACTTATTTTTTGTTGTCGTATGTTTTTGGTATTAAAAGTCTGACTTGTCTCATTGACCAGTTCTCTAGAAACTCTTCCTGTAGTTTAGATAAAATTTGGTTTTTGGAATCATTGGATTGATTTTTGTATTATAAGTGGAAATAAAGTCCATACATTCATTCCACTACATACCTCAAACTTTTGTAAAAATTTCCCCCCCTTTCGTTAACCTCGAAGACCACTCCAGATGAGCTAAGGAGCAATTCATTTTCATTTGCATGTTCTATTTTTTTTATTTTATTAGAACAACATTTCTTTTCTAAGTTGTTGGTCCCTGTAGGATGCTAAACATATGTGAATTAATATATTTTTTGAAACGTGTTATCTAATAATTTTAAGTATATTATTAATGAAAATTAAAAAAAGAAACTCATATTTGATCGATAGTATTTTTTTCGTTCACCTGATTCATCTTTTTGCAGTTTTTCCATCAAGATTTTACGCTATTCTGGTCCTAGATAAAAAATAATCTTATTGAGCTTTGTCATTTTGTGGCTTTGCATGATACACATTAAACAATACATATAGTTAAACTAACATATAGTTTAAAAATGATATTTTTTGTAAAGAATTTAAAAAGAACTTTCAGTTTTTTCTTTTCATGATGCGTTATCAATATTTTTGTTACTTCATACCTTGTCAGCCATTTCTTTATCAATATGAAACCTATACCATATCATTCATTAATATATTTTATAAATAAATTATTAAATTTTTAGGTAAAAGAAAATATCAAGAAATTGGTGTGACTTTAATGTTGTATGCACCGACGTGAGTGCTTCGTGTCCTTATAGATGCATCACCAAAATAGTATAAAACATTTTGCAGTGCTTGATGAGATCCATGATTAGGCATATTTGGAGCGGCTAATAGTCACATTTTTTCCTTCTTAGATATCTTTTTCTTGCATTTTTAATATTCTTTGCATTTATGATGCTAGTATAGGTGGTGATTAAGGCTAGCATTCTCTGAGTGCCTAATATAAGGTTGAGTGTAGAGAATCATGATTTATTAAGAATTTTTATAAATAATTCACAAATACTTGGAAGAGACAACAAGGAGAAATTATAGGAGGATTTTCCACCCTCAAAGGCAGCCTAAGGATCCCAAATATTCTCTCCAGCAATTCGAATTCGACAAGTAGGCGAAGGATCCCCAAGGATTCTCTCCAGCAATTCATATTCCAGAGGCAAGTGAGCAACTCAAAGAGGAGAGCACTTAGTCCTGGTTTACTTGGAGTCTAGTGGAATCAATCACCATTTTCTAGGGAGTTGTTGGTAGTTTCCCTATAGAATAAATAGAGTAGAGCTAGAGCTAGGAAGAGTTAGTATATCCTAGTCTTGCTTCCATTCAAAATTATTGTTGTGAACTATTAAGGCTTTTTTTTTAATTCACGGATCGAAACTTTCAGAGATATAAGTGTATATTCTTTTATGAAATGAGTAGACTTATTTCATTTTATTGATTTAAGTTCAGAGGGCTAGGCTCATGGGTTAGGGCTGAATTCATGTGCCTCATCTTCTCTGCTATTATTATATTTTCCTTTCTGTCATTTTGCTAGTTTTTCCTTTGTCATTTACGTTAGATTTTCTTCTGATAAGTTTCATTGATATTTAGTTTTTGTGCTACTGAAGTTTTAATTGATTAAGCATAGTGAAATAGAAGAAAAACTCCAAAAATATGGTCAAGTCTCCCTTCTCTTATCTTTGTCAATAAAGTTCAAGTAGGGGCAGACCTTCCCATAGGCCAAAATTTATTTCTATTCAATTTCAGGGAATAATTCATATTACCAAGTCCAAGCCTTTCCTTCACTATTTCATCCCACATTTTTGTTTGTTTCCCATACATGAAACTACAGGTGTGCTTCACTTCTCACCACTGCTCTTACTCTTCCATTTCCCTCCTTTACTTCTCACCTTAGCGCTGCACTTACCTTATTTTGAACACCCTTAAGCTCTTCAGCCTTACTTCTTCGTTTTTCTCTGTTCACAGCCGCCTTACCCTTTCTACGAAAAGCACATGAAAAACCATACAGAACTACTGAAAACCCATCCTCCACCTTTGCTCCTCGAGAATCCTACCACCCTATGTCGTACTTCACAAATTGCAACATTTAACATTTACCTTTAACACATATAGCTCGTTCCTTGTGATTGCGATATTGCGAAATCGAAAATCGCACTTCAAACTACTTACCTTTTTCCTTGAAGACTTACTGCTCCCCTTCGCTGATTGCCTGCCTTATTCTTTCATTCTATTGGTCACCATCACTAGAACTGTTTTAAAGAAAAACAATTGAAAACCATCGAAAAAATTGACCTCCACCTTCCTCCTCGAGACTCCCACCACTGTACGTCGCACTTCACAAATTCACAACATTTAACGTTTACTTTAACACTTACCGCTTGTTCGTTGCGATTGCGATATTGCAAAATCGCACTTTGCAACTCTTAGCTTTTACCTTTACCTCTTAACACTCGTTCTTGTGATTGAGATATTGCGACATCGCATATTGAAAATCGCAACTTTTCCCTTTCTTCTTTTCACTGCCACGTCATTTGCATCACAAATCGTAGCCCACAACCTTTACCATATCGCAAATCGAAACTTTTCCCTTTCTTCTTTGCACTGGCATGTCATCTACATCGCAAATCGTAGCTCGTAACCTTTACCATATCGCAAATTATAACTTTTCCCTTTCATATTTTCACCACCACGTCATCTGCATCGCAACCAACAACCTTTAGCATATCGAAAATCATAACTTTTCCCTTTCTTCTTTTCACTGCCATGTCATCTGCATCGTAAATCGTAGCCTGCAACCTTTACCGTATCACAAATCGCACTTCGTTGAACTTACCACATCGCAGATCACAACCCACAACCTTTACTGCATCGCAAATCGCACTTCGCACATTTTAGTTCATTCTGTTAAAGTCCTTACCATTATCCATTTAAACTTGTGATATTGTGATTTGTGACCTGCCTCGTCACTTGTCGCACTTCGTACTTCGCACAATTTAGTTTATCAAGTTAAGTCCTTATTGCTATCCATTTAAACTTGAAAATTTGCGATTGTGACATCACACATCGTGGCTTTTGTCCTCCATCGCACTCTGCCATCACACTTTTGAGTCATTTCCACTCCAAAGTCATTTCTCACGTTATAATAAATTTTTCTAAGGGTTTAACCGCATCTTTCTAATTCCAAACCTCATTCCATGTGTTAAACCCTCCCATTAGCCTCTTTGAGCCCTTTTTCTTCATATAATCCGCAAATTAACTCTTTTTAGTTAGAATTAAGTCATGGATAGTTTATTTGCATGGATAAGAGCATGGTAGATAGATCATAGGATAAGTAGAATGCATTTAGTCATTTGACCAACTTTAGTGTGGTTTAGAATTAGTTTCCTTTCTGCCATTTATTTTCTGCAAGTTAGCTTAGTTTCTTTTCAGTCATTTCCCTTTCTACCAATTAAATTAGTTTCATTCTTGTCATTTATTTTCAGCACTTTATCTTAATTTCCTTTCTGTCATTTTTTTCTAGGTACTATCCAGTTGTTCTCATAATTTAAAAAACAATACCCTTTCGTAAAGCAGAAGAGGATGACATGAACATAATGCATCTGCTGTGTATATGGCACTGTCACCTCAAATTTTTTATGAACCATGGCTTGATAAAGTAAAGTAGGGCATCCCTTGGGAGTTGCAACACTCTTAGTGCAATACCAGGGCTCACCACTTTTTTGCGCCGTTGCCAGGGAGGTGTCTAGTAGATAATTTGATTTTTTTTAGCATTCTTTTCTTCTTTCCTTTATTTTCATATCACTTTAGAAATATTGAAAAATTACAAAAAAGATCTTATTTTCATGCCTCGTAGGACTAGGAACACTCAAAGGAAAACCTTACCTAAAACCCCCACATCACCTCCTAGCCACCCTTCACTCTTATTGAGTGGTAGTGAGATTGAACCCCCTATAGGATAGCTTTTTGAACATTTTTAGGATCCTATTAGGGAAAAAGAAGAAGACCTTGTTTCAATTGAGGGACCTGCTTCACCTATCTTAACCATGGCTGGGACCCAGAGAGCCTTTCTCGTAAGAGAGGCAAATGGGGACACTAAGATGAAAAAAAGTAGCCCCTCAGCTCTTCCACACTTCCATGGGCTTACCTCCGAGGACCCTGAAACATTCATGTTTGAATTTTTTGTTGTTTTTAGGACTTATGACTACACCTCTGATGATCATAAGTTGAAGCTATTCCCATCCACCCTTAAGGATGCAACCTTGCACTAGTTCATGGGTCTACATGGGTATAGCATCACTACCTGAGCACTGATGGAAGAGACCTTCAGAAGCAGGTACAAAGACTACTATAGGTCCAAGGAAAATAAGGATGAGCTATTTAGGATAAATCTAGGGCCTAAAAAATCCCTAGAGGATTATGAAGAGAGGTTTGAATTGAACTATAAGAGAGTGAACTGTACTCCCGATCTTAACTTACTCAAACTTGTACTTATTCGATGCATCAGTGAAGAGATGATAGAAACCTTGAATATGTTTTCAGGAGGAGATATCTACCAACAACCCTATGAAACAATCGAAACTATCTTCCGAAACCATTCTAGGGAATTTAGGAAGGAGGTAAGAGCTAGCCAAAGTACATCCAACACCCCTACCTCTTCCGCCTTCATAAAACATGAGATTGCACACATGTTAGAGGACTTCAAGAGTGACATGTTGCACACCTTTTATTTGAAAATGGACAAAATTCAGGTCAAAAGGAAGCAAGAGGAAGAAGAGGGAGCCCTGGCCATATTTTGTCCTAGATGTACCAGGAAAACCCCAAGAAATGAATTTCCACTGAATGTCATAGAGGTTTGATTTGTCTGTGAAGAGAATCATGGCATAGACAAGTGTCCGTCCTTACCTGGACATAAATTTTTATATCAAAATGGGGAAACAATGCTAGAGCAACTCTGTTTCATCAACCAGAGAAGGCCTCAGGTCCCTAGGCGATATCAACAAGGTATGCAAGGTATACCTCACTCTTACTATTACAACAATCAGAGTGTGCCCATGCAACCTTGGTACACCCCAACTCCTCCATCCTAGTCTACATCTCCTACTTGGCCTTCCAACCCTTCATATCATCCTTAGCTAGTAAACCGACCATTTGAGTAGTATGTTCCACAACAACCTTAGTGGAACAATCCATGCCAAGGGTGGTGGCCTCAACAAAATAAAATACCTACTCTAATGCCTCCACCCCAACCTCAACCTCAAATTACTCATGCTGGTCCACCTAGGCTACCTATACCTACACAGCCCAATCCAAACCTGAACAACAGATAGACACAACATGCTCCCAGTGGAGAAAGATCCCATCCAGCTTATGCTTTGATAGAGGAGGTTAATCTCAAGTCGGGAAGAGTATTCCGAGACAAGCATCCCCCATCTCCACCTACAGAGGTTGAGGAGGGAAAGGAAGAAGATAACACTCAGATCCAACAACCTCATTTTCTTGAGCGTTTGATCCACCCTAGTAAACACACCCCAAAGGAGACTAAACTCCTAGGAGAATTCAAAAAGTTGTATGTAAGTATACCAATTCTCCAGGCCATTAAGGATGTCCCTATGTACAATAGGCTCATCAAGGAAAAGTGCTTCAAGAAACCTAGAAGGAGGAAGAGAGATACCCCCACCATCAATGTGGTAGGACAACTGTCTGACTTGATGCTGGGCAAGGTGATATTTCCAAAATACCTCGACCCTGGCAGTCCAATTTTTGATGTACATATAGATCGTGTCATAGTCCCCAACACTCTGATTGATTTAGGGGCTTCCATCAATATCTTGACCAAGGAAACCATGTTGAAACTTAATCTCCAATGGGATTTCGAGGAAAACCACAAAAATTATACAACTTGCAGATTAGTCCATAGTAACTCCGGAAGGAATTGTTGAGGATTTTATGGTTACCATTGACTCTTGGCAGTATCCTATAGATTTCCTAGTTCTGCAGCCAAAAAAAAAGTTTAATGGTTATCCTCTCATCTTAAGGAGACCTTGGTTATCCACTTCAGACACTTATATTAGTTGTCAAACTAGAAACATGACTATAAAAAATGGGCATTTGTCTAAATATCTATTGTAATATCCTCCAGGCCAACCTTCCAGTGATCATGATCTCCCTATATGGTTGGAGGATGAAGAATATGAGTTATATAACACTTCCCCTATGTGTACCATAGATGCTATCCTTAGAGGGGGGCAACTTGATGAAGCATTAGGGGAATTTTGAGGTCTAAAATGGGCCTCCTAAGGAAATTTTAAAATAATAGTGGAAATGATAAAATAAGATTTGACTACATCATCAAATTTTAAAGGGAAAAAAGGAAAAACTACTTTTTCAACTCATATTTTCAACTTATCTCCCAACGTTTTTACTCAAATTTCTAGTGGGAGTACTCGTTGGATGAAAAATTTAATTCCTCATCCAAGGAGTACCCATGCTACATAATTTCGATGGACCCTAATAGAAAAAAAAATTAGAAATACATGAAAAACGTGATTGCAATCACATTGTTTTTAATGTATTTATCATTTTTCATGTAGCAGGGTCCATCGAAAGTATGCAACATGGGTACTCATTGGATGAGGAATTAAATTTTTCATCCAACAAGTACTCCCATTCAAAATTTCAGTAAAAACTTTGGGAGATAAGTTGAAAACACGAGTTGAAAAAGTAGTTCTATTATTTTATTATTTTTTAATCTTTTCACCCTTTTACTTAAAAAATGGTGAATCATCCCCCATGGTTGACATCATCATCTTGAATCCTATTGGTTCTTATAAAGTTTATTTTTGTTGTACATTTTAATTAGGAGGCCCATTTTAGACCTCAAAATTCCCCTAATGATGAACTCATTGATGATGCCATTCAAAACCAATCCTCCACTAACGCTCCTCTCGAAATCCTATTCAAAGAGTCTAATAGCCAACCTTCGATGGAAGTGAAATCAGTTGAGGCAACCTCTAAAGCCATTAAGGCTATCGATTTTGGCCCATCCATATCTCTAGAAATCAACCCAAACCTCTCAAATGAAGAAGAGAAGCAGCTACGCTAGCTTTTGAAAGAAAATCCTAAAGCATTTTCTTCGGATTACAAGGACATGAAAGGGGTGTATCCTTCAGTTGAAGAAATCAAATTTACATCAAAGAAGGATACAATCCCATGAGACAACCCCAAAGAAGAATGAACCGGACTCTAAAGGACATAATCAAAGAAAAGCTGCATAAACTATTGGATGTGGGGTTCATATATCTTATATCTGAGAGTGAGTGGGTATATTCTCTTGTCCTAGTCCCAAATAAGAATGGGAAGTGGTGAATTTGTGTTGATTATTGAAAAAATAACAACGCCACCAAGAAATACCATTTACCTTTTCCCTTTATATACCAAGTCCTGAATGGCCTTCCTGAGAAGAATTTATTTTCATTCTTAGATAGGTTCAATGTGTACAATCAAATCCAAATCATCCCTGAAGACCAGGATAAGAATAATTTCACCTGCCCTTGGGGTACCTTTGCTTATAGAGTCCTACCCTTTGGGTTATGAAATGCCCCATCCACCTTCTAGAGAGCTGTCTTGAGAATATTTTCTGAGATAGTCCATGACTATGTCGAAATTTACATGGATGATTTGACACCATACGGGGATGAATTCTAGGAATCTCTCTCTAATTTGCGTAAATTACTAAGAAGGTGCATTGAGATGCATCTCTCCTTGAGCCCAAAAAAGTGTGAATTCCTGAAGAAAGCAGGGGTTGTATTAGGACACTCCATATCCCAAGCAAGAATATAGGTAGACCCAAACAAAATCACTATCATAAAAAGGGTACCTTCTCCTCAAAAGCAGAGAGATGTCAGGAGTTTATTAGGCTTAGTTGGTTACTATAGAATTTTCATCAAATATTTCAGTAAGATTTCTTCGCCATTATTTGGGTTGATGGCCAAAGATTCTGAGTTTATTTGGTCCGGTCCTTGTCAAGAGGCTTTTGAAATCACTAAGAAGAAGTTGACTACTGCCCCCATCCTCCGAGGTCCAAATTGGACTCTGCCTTTCCAAATCCACACTGATGCATTCGAAAAAGCTATAGGGGAAGCATTAAGACAATTAGAGGACAAAATACCGTATGCCATTTACTTCATCAGTAAATTTTTTTCCAAATTCGAGCTGAATTATACTATTACTGAGAAGGAGATGTTGGCCATTTTCCACGCATTAAAAAAATTCAGGCATTATGTGCATGGAAAATTTTAGGGGGTGATATTCACAGGTGGGCTAATATTCCTTGATTTTTCCAAAAAAAGATTCGCCAATTTCCATTTTTTTTTATTTGCCAAAATTTTACAATATAAAAATTTTCACGTTAGAATTTTCCAACATTATATGGAAAGTATATATAAAATAATTATAATTTTGAATAATTTTACAAATATATCAATAATTTTTTTATAGTTTTCATATTAGGGACTAGTCAGATTCGCCAATGTTTTTAAGCTTCAAGATAATTTTCCATCCTTAAAATTTTCCATGATTATGTCACTGGATATCATACCTTTGTTCACACTGACCATGCAGCCATCAATTATTTAATGAAAAACAAGGTGTTAATGCTAGAATAGCTAGATGATTATTACTTTTGCAGCAATTTGATTTTACTATTGTTGATAAACCTGGAAAGGAAAATGTTGTTCCAAATTTTTTGTCTAGGTTAGTTCTCCCTATAGGTAAAGAAGGAATGGTGGATGACCAGCTTCCAGATGAACACCTATTTTCCATATCATCACTCTCACCATGGTTTCCTAATATATCCAACTACTTGTTTGTTGGAAGACTCCCTCCTAATCTTTCATTCAAGGAGAGGAGAAAAATCACTAGAAAAAGTGCCCCTTTCACATGGATTGGGGGGAATCTCTTCAAGCTAGGCCCTGATCAAATCCTAAGAAGATGTGCGAGGGACGAAGAATTTTTTGATATCCTCTTTGAATGTCAAGACAGCCCATGTGGAGGCCACTTTTCTGTAAAGAGAACTTCTTACAAAGCTTTGCAGGTGGGTTACTATTAGCCTACCCTTCACCAAGATTCCAGATGATACATCAGCAGGTGTGCCCAGTGCCAAAGGATGGGAAAACCCAAAAAAATAGATGCAATTACTTTACAACATTAGGTGGATCTTGAGCCATTTGACAAGTGGGGCAAGGACTTTGTTGGACCCATTGATCCACCATCCAGAAAAAATAAACATATCATAGTCTACACTGGTTACCTCACAAAGTGGGATGAAGAAAAATAAGTGAAGGTAGAAACTGAAGAAAAAGTAGCAGAATTTTTGAGGGAGAATGTGTTTTACAAATTTAAATATCCCAAAGAAATAGTCACTGATCAGGGATAATAGTTCACCTCTCACCTCATTGAGAATCTTTTGAGGAAGCACAAGATTAAGCATAGAACTTGTACTGCCTATCACCCTCAGGCGAATGGCCAAGTAGAAGTAACTAGCAAAGCTTCATAGATCATCCTCACCAAGGTTATGGGTAGTAGTATAAAATATTGGGTCGATAGATTAGTAGAAGCTACTTGGGCCTACAACACCACTTGGAAGACAACGATGGGATTCACTCCTTATGAAATAGTCTATGGTAAGAAAGCTCTACTTTCAGTTGAGTTTTAATTCAATAATTTAAGAATGGTAGATGAATTAAATTTATATCTAAAAAATTCAAAAAAACAGAGGTTGTTGCAACTAAATGGATTGGATGAGTTTAGAATGCAAGCACTTCTTCACATAGAGGTAGTTTAGCTGCAAAGGAAGGTATGGCATGACAATAACATCAAAGAAAAGACCTTCCAAGAAGGAGATTGGGCACTGTCGTATGATTCAAGGTTTAAAGAATTCAAAGGCAAGATGATGAAAATATGGTTGGGGCCTTACAAAGTGGAGAAATGTGTTGATAATGGCGCAATTCAAATCACGACCATTTATGAGGAAGGGATACCCTTGCTTGTTAATGGTCACAGACTTAAAATTTACAAGAAGCCTTTGTCAAGGACATAATTCATAAATTCAATAAGAAAAGTGTTGTATGTGATGGGAAACTCCTTATTTTCCCACACCTCTCGAAAGAAAAAAAAAGAAAAATAAAAAAGAATAAACTTATGGCTTGCAAACCTTGATGGAGGTAGCTCACTTGCTCAAAAAAAAAAAGGAAAAAAAAAGAATAAAGATCCATGGGTGAAAACCTCTCTAAGGGGCCCAAGGAAATTTTGTGGGTTGAAAAGCTCCATAGGGGGCAGCCCACTTTCTTTCGTAATAAATGAAGAAAAAAAAGAAAAAGAAACAAACTAGAAAATGCATCTGCATCATTGTGTTTTTCTGTGTTTGTTGTTTTGCAGGTTGTTACTGGTTTCCGGAAAACACAGGGAATAATTAATCTTATTTTCCCGACTTCTATATTTTCGTCCATCCTATCATTCACTCCATTCATCTTCATAACTTCCTCCTTCATGTCCATACACCACACTCCTCCATTCCTAAGCATTATGTAGCAAGAGAAGCATCACACAAACAAACTGCAACAAACATTAGAAAGTTCCTTCAAAAACAAAGTTGTCCATGGAATGCCAAGAAGGAAAACAAGGGAAACTGCATAACATACTATAGGAGAATGAGAATGCCACCCATGGCATCTCAACCACCCCATGTGACATCCACAACAGAGAGAAACAATAGACAAATATTAGCAGCTCGTTCAGGAAGCCGATCCCTCAGCAAGTTGCTCACTTAGAGAATAGGAATATGGTGAAGAACGCAACATCTAAAAAGGCTTGTCTCAAACCTCCAGCTCTTGCAACCACCTTTGAAACAACATGTAAACTCAATTATAAAATATCACCCCTTGATATGCATTCATAATAGCTACAAATAATTAATTTCCAGACTTAGAGTTTGAGGGGCAGAAAGGTGGCCAGTTAACATGGAAACCATAGTGAGGTATGGCTGGAATAAAACTGGGAGTACACGCCACTTGGGCATGAAAAAGAAAAAATTGGAATCAATGGAGTAGAGGAGAAGAAGGGAAGGAAAATGCATAGTCCATCTTGAATTAACAGGGAGAAGGAACTAATTGTATATGACATAACTGGAGCTGAGCGGAGTTATATTGGCACTCCTAATTTAGCTGCGTCATCTAATAAAAGGAGATGGCATATCATCCAAACTAGTTAATTGAAAATTTTTAGAGGGATAGGACCAGCGGAAGCATGAAGTGCTTGAAGAAGGAGAAAAAAAACCAGAAAGAAAAAATAAAGAAAGAAGAAACCCGAGGTAGAACTAGAAGAAACAAGAAGAACCAGAAGAAGAGGAGGAAGACCCAGTAGAAACAAGAATAACCAGAAGAAGAAGAGAGAGAGACAAAGGGCCATAGAAAAAGATAAGAGATGGCCATAGAATTCATAGAGATAGAATAAATTGGGCGAGACATAGACTCACAACCCAGCGTCACATCCCCTCACTACAAAAAGATAACTTCCACCATGGCTCCTCTGAGCGCAAAAAGGAAAAGGCATACCTCTAGGTATTTCGGAGCTGACAAGAATAAAATAAAGCCAAAAAACTCTCCCCTAAGCTAGATAATCATTGAAGAATCACCAAGGGGGGAGGAAAGAATCAAAGAAATATCTCTGAAGGAGAAACTGTAGAAGGCTCAAGCAGAGAATGTAGCGCTAAAGGAGAAATTGCAGCAAAAAGAGGAGCAAGTATCCACCATAGAGGACTTACGCATAGAATCCCTTCAACACATATTCCCCTTTGACTCATATGATATGTACCTCAAAGAACAATGGCTTCTATTTCAAATCAACACTCTAGCCTCCCATGGATCACTCCCTTTCCAAGATTGTAGGAAATTCATGAAGTTTTATAAGCAAGCCAACATAGCTAATCACGAAAATATGGCAGAGTTTTATATGCATAACTTTGTTCCGATAGATATATATATTTTGGACCCCAATCCTATAATGGGGGATATGTAGTTAATGGCTCTAGCATTTTGGATGGTGAATGAGGAAAATAGAGCCAAAGAGATATGGAAGGTCATGGGAAGAAGAAATAGAGAACCCTTATATCTCAGACCAAAAGTTTTTAGCCCAAGAGGATACATCCTTAACCATCGAGAGATTGAAAAGGACACTGCAATGGTTGAAATCTACCTTCAGAATCAAAACCAAGTGATAAGCCACTTTGATGATGTTTCTAGGTAGATAGAAGAGGGTCCATTATGGCCAACTAGAGGAGATGGAACAACCTCCCACATATCCTCAAGAATAGGAAGTATCATTCTGTAGAAAGACTAAGGGGTGCATTGGAAAGGGAACCATTATACAAGATGTCCATGCAGGGCAAAAAGATCCAATGGTTGGGACTAAAGCTCAACCCACCTTTGCTTCTGGGGTTGACTGATGAAGAGGACACAGATGCACAAGATAGAGAATGGGAGGATGTAGAAACGAATGATGGATTTTACTCCCTTGGGGAAACTCCCACACTTCTTCCTAAGGAAATCAAGGGGGTTGTGAAAGGTTTGAAGGAAATGGATGGGGAGGATCAGTTGCTCAGAGGATGAGCAACCATCATTAGGGGGTGAAGATGAGCTCCATCATTAGACATATTTGGAGGGGTTAATAGTCACCTTTTTGGCTTCTTAGATCTCTTTTTCTTGTATTTTTATTATTATTTGGGTTTATGATGCTAGTATAGGTGGTGATTAAGGCTAACCTACTCTAAGTTCCTAATATAAGGTTGAGTGCAGAGAATCATGATTTCTTAAGCATTTTATAAATATTTTATCACAAATACTTGGAGGAGATAACAAGGAGAAATTATAAGAGGATTGTCCATCCTCAAAGGCAGCCGAAGGATCCCAAATATTCTCTCTAGAAATTTGAATTCCATAAGAAGCCGAAGGATCTGTAAGGATTCTCTCCAACAATTCAAATTCCAGAGGCAATCGAGCAACTCAAAGAGGAGAGCACTCAGTCTTGGTTTACTTGGAGTCTAGCGAACTCAATCACCATTTTCTGGAGATATTTTGGTAGTTGCCCTATAGGATAAATAGATCAGAGCTAGAGCTAGGAAGAGTTAGTCTATCCTAGTCTCACTTCCATTTAGAATTACTATGGTGAAATATTGAAGCTTTTTGTTTTATTCTGGGATTGAAACTTTCAGAGATGTATGCGGTTATTATTTTATGAAATGAACAAACTGATTTTGTTTGATTGATTTAAGTCCAACGAGCTAGGCTGATGGGTTAGGGCCCAATACATGTGCCTCAACTTCTCTGTTGCTATTATCTTTTCCTTTCTATCATTTAGCTAGTTTTTCCTCTGTCATTTAAGTTAGAACTGCTTCTGATAAGTTTCGTTTCTATTTAGTTTTTGTGCTGCTTAAGTTTTAATTTCTTAAGCATAGTGAAATAGAGGAAAAAATCCAAAATTGTGCTCAAGTCTCCCCCCTCTCATCTATGTCAATAGAGTTCTAGTAGGGGCAGACCTTCCCACAGGCCAAAATTTCTTTCTGTTCGAGTTCGGGGAAGAATTTTTAATACCGATTCCAAGCCTTTCCTTCACTATTCCATCCCGCATTTCTGTCTATTTACCGTACATGAATCTGCAGGTGTGCTTCACTTTTGAGCACTGATATTATGCTTCCATTTCCCTTCTTTACTTCTCACCTTAGTGCTGCACTTACGTTCTTTCGAACACCCTTATGCTCTTCAACCTTACTTCTATTTTTTTCTCCGTTCATAGTTTCCTTACCGTTTTTATGAAAAATACATGAAGAACCATACAGAACCACCAAAAACCAAACCTCCACGTTTGATCTTCGAGACTCCTGCCACCGTACGTCACACTTTTCAAATCACAACATTTAATGTTTACCTTTAACACTTACCACTCATTCCTTGCGATTGTGATATTGCGAAATCGCAAATCGCACTTTGCACTGCTTACCTTTTTCCTTGAATACTTACCACTCTCCTTCGCCAATTTACTACCTTAATCCTTCATTCTATCGATCACCATTGATGGACTTATTTTAACGTAAAAACTCTTGAAAACCATCGAAAAAACTGACCTCTGCTTTCCTCCTCGAAAATCCTACAACCATACGTCACACTTCGCAAATCGCAACATTTAACGTTTACTTTAACACTTATCGCTTGTTCATTGTGATTGCGATATTGTGAAATCCCAAATCGCACTTCGCAACTCTTAGCTTTTACCTTTAGCTCTTAGTTCTTGTTCTTGCGATTGTGATATTGCGACATCGCATATCGCAAATCGCAACTTTTCCCTTTCTTCTTTTCACCACCACATCATCTACATCACAAATTGAAGCCTGCAACCTTTACTATATCACAAATCACAACCTTTCCCTTTCTTCTTTTCACCGCCACGTCATCTACATCGCAAATCACAGCCTGCAACCTTTACCATATCACAAATCACAACTTTTCCCTTTCTTCTTTTCACCGCCACGTCATCTGCATCGTAAATCACATCCCGCAACCTTTACCATATCGCAAATTGAAACTTTTCCCTTTATTCTTTTCACCGCCACATTATCTGCATCGAAAATCACAGCCTGCAAGATTTATCATATTGAAAATCGTACTTCGCTGAACTTACCACATCACAGATCGCATCTTGCAACCTTTACCACATCATAATTCGTAGTTCGCGCATTTTAGTTCATTCTGTTAATGTGCTTACTGGTATCGATTTAAACTTATGATATTGCGATTTGTGAACTAACAAGTCACTTGTTGCACTTCGCACTTTGCACAATTTAGTTTATTCCATTAAGTCCTTATTGCTAAACATTTAAACTTGCAATGTTGTGATTGCGACATTGCACATCATGGATTTTGTCCTCCATCGCACTCCGCCATCGCAATTTTTAGTTCTTTCCGCTCCAAACCTCATTCCATGTGTTAAACCCCCCTATTAGCCTCTTTTAGCTATTTTTCTTCTTCTAAGCTGCAAGTTAACTCTTTTTAGTTAGAATTAAGTCATGGATAGTTTAGTTGCATGGATAAGAGTATGGTAGATAAATCATAAGATAAGTAGAATTCATTTAGCCCTTTGGCTAAGTTAAGTGTGGTTTAGAATTAGTTTCCCTTCTACCATTTATTTTTAGCAACTTAGCATAGTTCATTTTCAGTCATTTCTCTTTCTGCCAATTAAATTAGTTTCATTCTTGTCATTTCTTTTCCACACTTTAGTTTAATTTTATTTCTATAATTTCCTTGCAGTAATTTACTTTCCAGTTGTTCTCGTAATTTATGAAATAGCACCCTTTCGTAAAGTAGAAGAGGACGACATCAACATAATGCATCTGTTGTGTATATAACACTATCACTTCAAATTTTGTATGGACCCCGGGTTGATAAAGTAAAGTAGGGCAACCCCTGGGAGTTTCCACACTCTTGGTTCAATACCAAGGCTCACCAGTGCTCTATGTCAACAAGAAGCATCGGTGCATTATATGTTAATCAACACACCGATTAACACAGAGAAATTAATAAAAATACTTTAGTGTTATCTTTTGTAGCATATCGTGTTGTGGAGGCGGTGGTGCGGCCTATTCTTATAAATGCACCATGAAAACATGGGACCGTCGTATGGTGCTCTCTGTCAACAAAGAGACCCGATGTGATATATGTTAAATGGTGTACCGATTAACACATAAAATAATAAACTATTTTTTCCAAACAATATGTGCACGATGCGATATAATGAAATAGCGCAATAGTGTCATATTTTACATATGGAATACGGATTAAAAAAATATGTTTTTAATTTTTTTTTATCAACTAGTACGTGCGCAGTGCACTATGATAAGATAGTGCACCGGTGTGCTAGTTTATACAGGGTGCACCGATTAAAAAATTCAGTTTTTAAAAAATTCACACAAGGGCCGACATGGATTGGGATCCAACTATGCAAGTCGTCCCTTGGTTTAGATGTGATAGGCATATATATATATATATATATATATATATATATATATATATATATATATATATATAAACCCTATAAATCTAAAATGAAAAGCCCTAATTCTGAAATCACAGAATAATGAAGAAGTAATGGTAGAAAGAAAAATAATGACGGGCTTAGGGTAAAATGGAATTTTTTTGTTTTTGTTTTTTTTTGTTTTTCCAAAAATGAAAAATAAATTTAAATTTTTTACTTACTGCATAAAAAATACTGTTGTAAATGTAAAAAAAACAATAAAATTTAATCACACGATCGTTTGAAATTCTATGCTACAGGGTTTGAATCAGCAGAGGTTTAGAATTCTGATTGTCTGAATAGTTCTGTTCGAAAGTATTCCACTGAGCTCCATAGCGCTCTCATGCTCTCTTTCTCGAGGTATGTCTTGTGAAAATATGTGGGTGATTGTTTTTGCAAGAATAGTGAAATAATGAAATTTTTTAGTATTTGAAAAATTGTTTGATGAAATGAGATTTTCAAAAATATTTTGCCGCCCATTTTTCAATTTACCGTTTTTTTTCATTTAAAAAAATAAAGTTGCACTTTTTATATTTGTGGCTATTCATCATTGGTGTGTCAATTAATAATGCCACACTAGTGCTTCAGTTAATAACAAAACACTGGCGTGCTGTAACTAAAATGCACTGGTGTGGTTATCTATACATTAGCATTGATAACAGTTAGTCCATTTTTAAGGCACCGAAATTACTTTGAGGTTTGTACACAAAATTTATTATTTATTTTTCTCAAATGTGAGGATAAAACATCATAATTATATCGAATGGAAAATTCTTCAAAATCTAGCTCGTTCCATAATATTTCTCAAAGTCCATCGAAGAGTTCTGCCTATCCATCTTGAGATGCAATATTTACTTCAGATTTTATTTATAGTTTCATTATCTAATTGAATTTATGTTTTTTATCCATGTCAATCAGCGTAATAAAATTTACAATGTATACAAAATTGCAAGTTCATGCAGATTCAGAATCGAGTCCAGATGCATGAAATATTCAAATAACTCCAAAACGTCGAAAGCTCTTATCAGGAGTAGCATACCGCAAGGTGCATTTGGTAGATGAAAATGGACAGCTGCTTCACCATGCCAATTGTAAAAACATTGCATCTTCTAGCCACAATCTTGGGACAATGATGGAAATAATAATTGTTTGGTATATTAATGTAATTATTTCAACATCAAACCAATTAATCATGCATTGTGAACGTTCTTACTAAATGATATCATAGATTTTGTATTAATCATGTTCAAATATATTTTTTGAAATTATAAGGATTTTAGTGGTGATGGGTGACCTACCTACCATCTTTAGTTGCACCCCACGAGAAGGATAAATTAAGAGAAAAATAGGAGAGGAACGATATGAAGAATTGTTGAATTAACCACTGATTCAATTACCACTACGTCCAGATTCACCAATTACAAGTGACTACAACAATATAATTTCTTCACAAGCTAGGAATGGAGGTAATCAAATAAAGGTTGGTATGGATGATTACTTAAGGGATATGACCACAATGGAGACAATGTTGTTATATGCATTCCAAAATGATGACCAGCGAGGGGATGATGCTCATATCATTGACACCTTTTTTGAAAGCCTTAAATTTGCTTCCACCACCCCTCTCTTTGGACCTGGCAGTCAGTTAAAGTTGACCCAGTTGGGGACAATGATGTTACTATACAACTTGAAAGAAAATTTTGGCTTGTAGAATGCATGTTTCTCGGAAATTTTAAGGTAAGTTACAATAAATTCCTCCCTTATATACTCTTGAGAAATATAATCACACAAAGAACATTACAAATGGAAAATTTTATGAATGTTAATAATTATATCCTCATTAATGTACATTTAATATAGTCCAAGGTAACCAAATAGAGGTTATTCAAAGATAAGGTTTTTCCACAGGGACTTCACTCAATGAACCTCTGACCTATCGCCTGCGTTCGTGGAATATTAAATAATACCCTTAATTTGACTATATATTGGAAAATACCCCTAAAAATCACATTATTTAACCCCCTGCAAATATGAACCCAATACACCTTCCTAATTCAAAAAACCCCTACTTCCACTAAATATTGTAGGTATCCATTTTTTCTTTAACATTTTTTATATCCCTTTATATTTTTTCATTAACTTTGAGATCCATTTTGTATACCTGCCAATATAAAAACCCTTTGCCCCCTATATATCCCCCAATATATTATGTCATTTTTTCCTCAATATATATCCCCCAATATGAACCCACGTTGTATGGTATTGCTCCCCCAATGAAGCCCCTGTGGGTTTTTCCAAGTGATAATGTCTTTCTCGATAGCTGGGAAGAGGCAAAAAAATTGTTGAAAATGTTGGGTGTTGAGTACATACCATATCGTGCATGTCCAAATGATTGTATTCTATATAGAGGAGAATATGCAGACAAAGAGATATGTCTGAAATGTTGACATGACAAGTATGATAATAATAAAAAAGAAGGGTAAATCACATGGTTCTCATTTTAATATATTGAGGCACATGCCTATAATGCCAAGGATTGAAAGACTCTTTCATTGCAAAGAATTAGCTATGTTGCAGGGATGGAATGCCTCACACAGAAGTGACTTGGGAGTTATGTGAATCCCAACAGATTAAATATCCAAGAAGCATATAGAGGATACATGGATCAAAAAATTCAAGAATGAAGTACGAAGTCTACGACTCAACATATCCATGGATGGCGTCAACTCATATTCCCTTCAGAACACAAACTATTATGTTTGGCCTATAGTAGTGATCAATAACAATATCCCCCCATGATTGTCCATGAAGAATTCACATCTTATGTTGGCTCTCATAGTCCCTGGTAGAAGACAAGTGAAGAATATGGATGTCTACTTACAACCATTGCTAGATGAATTGAAATAATTATGGGATGGGATAAATGTAATGATGTATCAAGACCCATCGTAGCAGAGAGGAGTTTTATGTTGTATGACATATGTGATCACACGACACATGATTATCTAGGCTTAGGAGTTTGCTCTGGTAAATTACATGTTTATTGATTTGTTTATATACATAACAATATTCTTCACATATTAGTTATTTAATTCATTGTAATTGTTCTGATCTTCATGATATTCTTTAATGTGCCATGCATATAAGTTATATATAATAATCTCACAGGTATTGTAACAAAAGGGTATTTTGGATGTAAATGTTGTGGACCTTTTCCAGAAATCTAGATGTTCCAACGACCTACGAAAGCCATTGTATGACTGCTCCAGTTTATTCCTCCCAGAAGAACACCCTTACAGAAGAGCAGTATCCACTTTCAATGGTAAATGAGAGAGAACCCAAAGGCCTCCAATAACTATACCAGTTGAATGGCTTAGAGAATATGAGAGAGAGAAGGAGAAGAAGTTCATAGGAGGAAAATTTTACAAATATTTTACATACAATTAGAGTTAGAATTACAATTACAATTACAATTACAATTAGAATGATAATTACAATTACAATTACAATTTTATAATTTCACATACAATTATAATTACAATTTTAGAATTTACATACAATTACAATTTTACAATTACAATCATTCACATTAATACAATTAAAATTTTACAAATATTTTACATACAATTACAATTACAATTACAATTACAATTACAACTATAATTTTATAATTTCATATACAATTACAATTACAATTTTAGAATTTTACATAAAATCTACCATTACAATTACAATTTTACATATATACCATTACAATTACAATTACAATCATTTCGCATCAATAGAGTTAAAATGTTACAAATATTTTACATACAGTTACCATTTAAATTAGAATAGGAATTACAATTACAATTTTACAATTTCACATACAATTACAATTAAAATTAAAGTTAAAATTACAATTACAATTTTACAATTTTACACATATACAATTACAATTAAAGTTGCAATTACAATCATTTCACAATAAGTTAAATATTACAACTACAATTAAAATTTTACAAATATTTCACATACAATTAGAATTAAAATTACAAATACAAATACAAATACAATTTTACAGTTTTACATACAATTAAAATTAAAATTTCAGTTACAGTCACGACATAATATTTAATAAATATCTTGATTTAATATTAAAAATAAACATCATGATCATGACAACCATCGTACAAAAATCATATTCGACTAAAAACACATTCAAATTCATGAACATCATCTAATCATCATGATCATGATCATTTAACAAAACACAAGCATTGTATAACATCCTCAAAACACAAACATCAAATATACTTCTCATGTCAAATAACTGCTATCACATACACATCTATCTGCAAGTTGCACATTAAATGAACATATCTAACATGACCTAACAATATCCATATCATGATGATCACCAACATGTAAATTAAGCACAAATACAACATGAACATAAAATACATGGACCATATATATATATATATATATATATATATATCTATATTGTCAAAAATATATAGCTGGTTAATGTAAAAAATATACAACTCAAATATAAATTTCAAATATCAATTGGTGGTACATCATCAATAGTAGTACTAGTCGAGGCCTTCTCAGTCAACGATGCAACCTTGACAAGCTCATATAAATGTTGATCATCACGTGCTTGCTCATATGGTGGTGCCTCATGTTGATCAGGATCAACTGTCGGCTGCTCATGATGAATCGATATGGATGTTCTAGCCTACTCATCATCATGAGAACTGGTGGATGATGCAGGCTACAGATCATGATGACTCGACATGGATGGTCTAGCCTGATCATGATCATGAATCTTGGATGATGCAGGATGAGAAGGCCAACTCAACGTGGATGGAAAAACTTGCTCATGATGATGACTGTTGGTCAATGTTGCAGGCTTCTCATCTATAGTTCAAGGTGAATGATGATCACTCCCCTAATTGTGATCATCAGATGATGCATTCCTACTCAACTGTCGATGTACTGCGTCTCAACCACACCTATGCGAAAGCGCCCTCCTCAACCGTGCCAATAAGCTGGTAGCTTCTACAATATGTTGCATTAAGTTCATTATGTCACGTGGCATGCCTCTCCACATCTATATTAGTGATGCATCAACCTGTATCTCTCTCATAGTGGCCGGCCTGACTCCATCCTCCATAAGCAGTCCACAGAGTTGGTCGCCCAATTCCAACCTAAATCTAGTGTCAGGCCTATGCCTCACACCAGTCGGTACCTGCGCAACATGAGGACTAGGTCTGTCTGCACTGACGAGATCCTTGACATCTACCATCTCCTAATCATCATCAGGATCTACAACTAGATCATTTGGTGGTGATGGCATCTCATCGCCATCAAATGAAGAAATGTCTGCAAAATATATATAAGTACATAACAATAATTAGACAATTTCATTATATAGTTTAATAAAAACAAGTTAAAGAACATGCTAGAATAAATTTAAGGAAAATAGTAATATTACCTCTATTATCTGATGGCTCATCATCTATGAGGAGGATGTTAACACACCCTCACCAATCCAAACCAGCATATGGACAGGGGACCAAAATGAAGGGATTCTCATCAACACTGGCTAGCAAGTCCAGTACATCATGCACTATCCTCATGGAAAACTCTGACTCCCCCCTCTTGGGCATCATCTTTCCCCACATCTGCATCCGTACATGTAGCATTGACCTACGAGGTTGCCGATCAAAAGTAGGCCTCGTCTCTAGAAACCTCTCAAAAAATAAAAAAAATATCTCTGAAGCAAAAGGGAAGTTCACGCTCCCTTGTGCTTGAGCATGAAATCTATCTAAAGCTGTACAGAACTGCTGCAGAAAAATGGCAGACCACCTCACAAGTTGTGGCACCTGTAATAAAGAATAAACATAAAATAGAAGCGGGAAACTAATGTGTTTCCCATCACTCGTATGGTGTGCAATGGTAGAAATCAAGAGGCACCTCACCTCCTCTCCACCAAATGAAGCAATACATAACTGACCACCAGAGACCTTAAAATATGAAGGAGACAGTATATCTATGCTAATATATCTCTCAGAGTACACCAACTGACTCCCTGCTGCATAGCGAAAGGGGATATCTAGGAACGAGGTAAAATCCAACCCCCTCCTCGATAGGTCAGTAATGAAATAGATTTCCTCCTCAATGGGCATGTACCACTCGTTAGTACCAACCCAGAAAGCCTCTCAGTGGGCCTTCCACCTACGGATAAGTTGTCACAATAACCCACCATGGCCTTCAGGGATATAGCCTCCTCGTAGAACTTGAGGAGGCATATCTCCATTAGAAGTGCCTGGGTGGCTGTTGTAATAGGGTGAGGGTACATATCTCTCTCTCTCTCTCGTGCCTCCCACTGGCAAACCATGTTATATTGGTCTGCTTGTTGTTGTTGTTGTTCCCTCTCTTCTCTCTTTTGACGTCACTGAATGATTCACATATTAAATGCATTTTTTATATTATATATATATATATATATATATATATATATATATATATATATATATATATATATATATATATATATATATATATATATATATATATATATATATATAGATAGATAGATAGATATATATATTCCTAAATAAATGTCTCATTTAGTAAAAAAAAATATGCATTTAATATGTGAATCATTTAGTGACGTCAAAGGAGAGAAGAGAAGGAACAACAACAACAACAGGCAGACCAATATAACGTGGTTATATATATATATATAATTTTTTTTTGAAATAAAAAAAAACACTCAGTCCGCCACAAGAAATAGACATGCACCAGTAACAATACATATGTTTTTATCGTGCACCGGACGCAGTGCACCTGGAAATTTGGAGCACACCGCAAACCATGACCTTTCCTATCTCAAGCGGTGCATTGACTAAAGACACTACCAAGGATCGGCTAGTGGTCAACGGTGCTGTCGTTTAACTGATCGCACCGTTGACTATGAACAAATTCGGGAGGGCAGTGCGCTGACGGAACTACTCACCCGAGGGCAGATAGTTTCATCAGCACACTACCCTCCTAGCATCATTACATGGTCAACGATGCAGTGGTATAACCAACCGCACTGATGACTATGTACCAATATCGAGAGGGTGGTGCACTAGCCAAAGTATATGCCTTGGGGCATATAGTTTATGAAGCACACTACACTCTTAACATCACTACATAGTCAGCGATGCGGTCATTTATATGAATGCACTGTTGACTACGTCCAGTTTGGGAGGGTAGTGTGCTAGCAAAAATACCCACCCCGGGATGCATATTTCCATCAATGCACCACATTCCCACACTTCGACATGTTCAACGGTGCTTCCGGGTAATCAACCGCACCGCAATTTTTAAAATTTTAAAAATACATGGTGCGTTGTTTCGGTACCGCCTTGGAATCGGTGAAGATACCATTAGTACCAATCACATTGCGGCCTATAAATTTACATGGAATGCCGCAAACTGGTGTGAGCAGAATGGCTTGAGCACACCGCGCGATAATTTTTTTTTTTTAATAAGGTGAATTTTAATTTATTTTAGAAATTTAATCTGCTAAAAGGTTTAATTATAATAAAAATAATTAAAATACCGCTACTTTCAGCCGTCGAGGAGGCATATTGGCTGTAGAATTTTCAAAACTAAAATTTCCCACCATTTTGAAAAATTTGAAATGGAGATGGTGGGCAAAAAACAACAACAATGCGTGTAATGGGAGTACTGATTGTAGGGCACCTCATAGAAGGTAAAATTGCATTGGTGTTTGAGAGCTCTGGAGCACTAAAAAGTGAAAAATGTGGATTTTTGGCCATATATGTTTTTTTTCTTTAGCACTGTTTTGGTGCGTGGGTTTTTGAGGCACAGCAGACGGTTCCTTCCAACTGCACCGGGCTATTTAAATTTTGGCGTGGGGTTTGAGGACACACCGATGTTGAATCTGCATAGACCACCGATGTGCTACAATAATAAGATGCACCAAGCAGGTTTGTACCAAGCACACGGTGTCTCAGTGTGCCAATTTTTAGTACACACCATTTCTTTCTCTAGTGGAACACACCGGGGTGGTTTAGGATGAGAAACGCACTGGAAAAAAAACATCCACAAAAACCTCCACCTGCGAACCTCCTGTAGTAACCTCCACTACAAACAGATGTATGGGCCAAGGGGTTCCTCAAAAACATTAGCTAGAGGGTCTTTTCCTTGTAGTGTCACTACTGTGGTTCAAAGAGATTTGACGAGATGTGGTTCACACTCTTGTTAGATCTGCTAGGGTAACCACCATATTCATCATTTTCCCTATGTTCCCTGATTTCGCTAGCTCCTCGCTCCTACATGACACTCTCGGTGTGAATTCCTGGTGCTCTGGCTGACTGCAATGGCAAGAAACACTCCAATATCCGCCTTTGACCTCTCAAGCTCAGAGGACACAAATGGCCTAAAAATTGCCATCTTAGCCTATATATTCCCCTTTTTCACCATTTTTGGGAGCACAAAATTGGAGCTCAGGATACCCAATCACAAAATCGGGAGAGACATAGCGATTAATAGTTCATCATCTTCAATATGGATCTCCTTGTTCCAGTTTTCAGAAAAAATCATTTTCAGGCCCAACACCCACCTCCTCCATACTATATTTCTGGTATGCCCTCTCTTATTTCTTTTAATTAAAGTTATTTCCATTTTTCTTATAAAAAATATGTTCTTACATAGGTTATTGGCCCCTAATGTTGAATAAACACCAAATCACCATACTTCCCAGACAATAAAAATATAAGAGCAGGTATCATTCTATTCTCACCATTATAGGCTTCTCTCTAAAAATATTTTCATATACTAACATCATTTCCTTAGAATTATAAAACCATAGGTTTCACTCACTCGACCAGGTTTATCATCACCTCACCTTGTATGTGATAAACAACGTTATAGTTCAGTAGAGCCACACCTTCCATAGCATGTGTGAGTTACTTAGACCATACATCACTACGTGGAGCCATGGCCACAAACTCTTGCCTGACAACTACTTCATATTCCTGCAGATATTATCAAGCATAATTAAGTTTTACTCATCGCATATTGAAGCCCTATTCCCAGGTCACCATTCTCTAAAGGCAGATAAAAAAATACGCTTCACCACATTTCACATTTGGAATACCAGACCCTCGTAAGCATAGCACATATGTGACATTTCATCCACCTCATCACCCTCGCACCAATACCAACCAATGGGCCCCCCACCCTTAGCAAAAAACACTCCTTGCATCATCATGCAGGATCATACAAGTTAATGGGGCACTTGTCTCTGTGCTTGTATGTCCAACTCTCGTTCATATTCTTTTGGAAAGTGTACAAAGATTTTTTAGGAGAAAAATTCCACCCATATATTAACATTTCTTACCTGGCAGAAATCCCCATTTACACTTGGTTGGAGGTATGCATTCTTCACCACACCCAATGATGTTAGTTATAGCAAACATACACCCACCTGGATGTCCTACCGACCCTAGGGATTCCCCCATCATAAGTTGTTATGACTGTCACCACTACCATTTACAAATATGACCTTGAGCCAGCTAACCATCATCACCAATTATAGCCATTTCTTGCCATCATGTCTCATTTCCCTATCTCACTACACCTTACTTCATTAGAAACCAAGATCCCTTGTATCAGTACTTGTTTTTATTAGTTGATGCTTCCTTCTTGTGGACTTCAACAACCACTTTCCAGGAAGGAGGTAACACCTTGGATGAGTCCTCACCACAATAGGGGCAACCTTCGATGGCATGATGGGAATTCACATTTCCCATTGATGTCATCGATCCTTTTGACATTCGACATGAACAACAGTTTTCATGTCAGGATGGTATTGTACTTCATAACCGATCCACCCTGTCATAATTCATCGAAGACCCATATACCAGTAAGCATATCTTTCAACAATGCTTACACGAGAAAGTCCCCAATAGTCAAAGACCCATGCATACATTAAGCACCTTTTCCAAAAGTACCATACCGATACAATGCATGTGGGTTCCACATTGAAACGTTTTGTTCAAATAAAAAACGCCCTCGAGGGTGTCAACAACCCTCGTCATCAACCAACAAAAGGTCACCTACCACAATGTGACATGACAGAACCAATATTTGTGAGATTAGCTCAACTAGTCAGCATCACAAGCATGGGACATGCCCACCTCATAGACATTTTTATTATTTTATTACTTACAATTTTCCTATAGAGCATGGTTTCTTTTTTACTTCAGACAAGGGGTTCCCCTACTTATTTCCAAAAAAAATTACTCTCTCTCTCTCACTCTCTCTAACTCTCTCTCTCAAATGGATGACACAGAAAATAAAATGTAATGTATTTCTACTATACAGTTCCTCCTAGAACTCATACATCATGGGGAAACTGTCAACACCAAAAAACCATATAGGAAAAAGACATTAGAGAATGTCAAGAAAACATTACAAATTAATATTTTCAAGGAGAAATGCATTATGAAGGACATTTTTTTTTTTCCTAAGGTTCAGTCAGAAATTGGAGGACAACACACCAACAACAAAGACTTTTTGTGCACACACTTTATACTTCTATAGCCGTGCGGTCTTGGGGACGGTGAAACATCACCATCAGGGACCACTTGACACACTTTGTAAAGATGATTCTATGTCAATTTCAGTCAAGGACAATCGAATTCGATCCACCTTGAGGAGGCATGCAACCCACAAAATAATATATTGTGCCACTCTCGGGTCATTATCAATCTTGGGCTAAGAGAGGGAAGAGGGATCCAAAAATTTCTATATAAACTGACTATGTAAAGAGAAAACAGAGAAATTGTTATGCTGGCCAAATTACCACCTTATCAAACCAGCTTTCAAGTGTTACAGTAGAAGGAGTGGAGAGACTAACATGTTGGCCACGCAAATCTTAGTCAAGAGGAGAGCTCTATCATAAGAGATTGATCACAATCCTTTTGAGAGAGGGAGGAGATACTTGCTCAGAAACCAAGGAAAGGAACCCACCTTGTCTTGAGTATTTGAGCTCCATAGCTAAAAGGACTCATTACAAGAGAGTTAGGGTTGTATTCTTTATAGCACTAACACCTAATAAAGGGGGATTTCTCTATTCTTTTCTATTGGGTTCTTGCTCCATTTGAGCATTGTTTTATATATATATATATATATATATATATATATATATATATATGTATATATATATATATATATATATATATATATATATATATATATATATGTCCCTCCTCTCTATATGTATATATATGTATATATATTAAGTTCATGTTACTGTATGCATTATTTACCTTATGAGTTTTTTCTTACATTGTTTATTTTGTTCACTATCAACAACATCATCTTATCTGTGACCTTCTGCAGGTGGCAACTATTTCTAGAGAGGGGTATTTTGGTACACTTGTGTAGAAAAAACACCACCACACAAATCATAAAGTGAGTTCATGGATTACAATTTCCAGGAGGGTCAAAGTTTATAATCGTCTTCCCTATTGTGGTTATTGGGGTGATTCTCGATCTCGAGAGATTCCCTATGATTCAATAATCATAATATGGGATGAATGTTGAGATTTTGGTTTGGATAAATAAAATAAGGTACTTGGTAACAACAGCCTTCGACACCTGATGATGGTTGGTATCCACTATTTTTTCTTTAAGGTGAGTTATGAAGGACTGACCTTTCTGGCCAATGTAATACTTCTCGCATGAACAAAGAATTTGGTTGACACTTAATCCTTATATGGGGTGAGACTTATCTTTGGTTGACTTGAATAATTTTTTGAGGGTTATTTGTGGTTTAAATATTATCTTTATGTTCTTTTTAGACCAAATATTCCTAATAAGATTTGTGGCTCCTTCTATGTAAGGAAGAGAGAATTGGCCATAGGGTAGGAGCGATTAGAGTGGTTGGATTTAGAGTTGGAGATAGTCGTGAAGAATTTCTTGATTTGAGAAGGTGTATAGCCATTGGCTTTGGAATTTTGGGTTAGATGATAGTTTTACGAGGAAATGAACTAGGGAAAAGATATTTTAAGGGCCTGAGAGATAAGAGTTTTGAGTGCACCAAGTTTTTTGGGTGGGTGGTGGTGAGACAGGGAGTGAAGATAACATTTTTTTATGTAAACTTGATGGGTAAGAGATCCATCGGAAATATTGGCAGACGGTCATCCAAGAAAGGAATAACTACTTTGGAAATAATATCAATGTTTGATTTGTGTATACTACTAAGAATATTCTATGCAAGTTATCAACAATTAAATTAAAATTATGGAAAACCTATTCCAAAATAAACATATCTACATGCATAAATATATAACATCCCATGTATTACTCTTATAAATAAAAGAACATTCAACACCTTGCCAAGGTGTACCGATTCAAATTTTTTTTCCAAACATCAACAACCTACTAGGATGTGGGCATTAAATTTTTTGACAAACATCTACCTCAAAAAGTAAGTAAATTGTAATGGAAAAATGGTTTTCTAGGTAATGATGATTTAAATTCAGGTTGTTATTTTTTTTGTTGCTAATTTCTTTTCTATGTGGTTCATGGATCTGATAGATCCATGATTACTAGGTTCGCAACATATTTGTACTACAGAGATCCACCCAAAATGATTGCTTCTTTCTGGCATATCTACATGCATAAATATACAACATCCCATGTATTACTCTTAAAAATAAGAGAACATTCAACACCTTGCCAAGGTGTACCGATTAAAATTTTGTCTAAACATCAACAGCCTAATAGGATGTGAGTTTTCAATTTTTTTGAAAAACATCTACCTCAAAAAGTAAGTAAATTTTAATGGAAAAATTGATAACTAGGTAAATTCAGATTGTTAATTTTTGTTGTTGTTAAATGTTTTCTCTATGTGGTTCATGGATCTTAGAGATCAATGATTGCTAGGTCCATAACATATTTGTACTACATAGATCCACCCAAAATGAATGCTTCTTTGTGGCTCAACTAAGGAGCTTAACCCCAACGGTGCCTAGAAAATTGAACCTAAGACTTTTTAATAATAAAAGTAAAACCAGTTAATAATAAATGTGCTTTGACTCTTGACAAAAACTTTCGAATGCATTAATAGATTTAATTTTTGAAAAATTGCTAAAACTTTTGAAATATTTAAATTATGTAGATTAGATTATTTGGTAGATTATAAAATTTAAATTTAGCTGACAAATAAAAAGGACCATAAATTCAAATCCATAGACAAAAAATAGAATTAAAAAAAGAAGAAAGAGTCCTATTGCAATTACAGTATAGTGTACACATCAATGCAACATCCACAATTTATATTTCTAGACAGTTTACGTAAACGTAGTGTCCATTTGTATTGCACACATAAATAGACACGCAATATAAACATTTTTGGAAGTGGAGTTTTTCCAACTTTCATTGAAACATCGTCAACCAATAGAGAAGTTGGCATTTGGGATTGAGTATAAACATGAAATTCCAAAATTTTGAGGAATGGATTGGGTTTTGGAAGGCATCACAGCAATTGGAGAGAAGACAAGATGCTAAAGAAGACTGGGTCAAGGATGGATCCCTCGATATCAAATGAAGGCCTGTTCTCAGATCAAAAACTGGTGGATGGAAAGCTGTGTTTTTTACATTAGGTAACTCTCTATTTTATAAAGAGCATAGTCTCAATTTGGCAAGTTTTGGTGTTTTTGCTAACAAATTTTAAATTTTATTGTTTAACATAAGTTTTTGGTATATATAGATTAATTTATAAGGTTTACAAGTCAAACTTGATGAGAATAATCGAACTAATTTTTTTTTATAAAATGTTATCATCTTTGTCCAGGTTTAATGAGGATTCCGTACATAATTATACTTTGCATTTGGTGATTGTGCAGTTGTTGATTTCAGCGAGAGGCTCGCCTAATTTTCAATTTCAACAAACTTGATCACCTATCTAACGACTATCTTGCACGAAGGGCTTGCAACTTCTGCTAAAACTGTTAGCTACTGGATTGGTGTCACAGCTGTTATGCCTCTTGTGGGGGGCTTTATAGAAAATTTTTACTGTGGACGCTACTAAAGGGTCCTCATTTCCTTGATAATATATGTTTTGGTGAGCTCCAAGATTTTTAAAATCTGTGTGTATAACGTTTGTTGCCAACTATCATATGGTTGTTCTGATTATGCAATATATTTCATTTTCAGTAATATTGTATAAATTCATGTTTTAGGGATTGCTCTTGTTGACGCTATCAGTATCTGTGTCAGCTCTAAAGCCACCTGGTCGATGTGATGGGATATGCAGTAAAGCAACACCTACATAGATTGGTTTATTCTTTTCATTTTTGTATTTGATATCCTTGGGGACCGCTAGTAAGCCCTCCTTGGAAGAATTTGGCGTAGACCAGTTCGATGAGGAAGATAAAACATAAATGGTGAAAAAGAGTTCCTTCTTTAATCTCTGGTATTCTGTGCTTTTAAGCGGCCTTCTCTTAGCTGTCACAGTAATTGCATACGTTGAGGATAATATAAGATGGGGATGTGGATTCGGCATAGTAACAGTGACCATTGTTGAAATTTCTGAGTATTCCAAACGCACAGGGAGAATACAAATTCTCCTCCTTTAACACAGAGAAATGATGGACAGAGATGGCATAAAAATGCTTTCTATTTCATTAACAAACTAAAACTATTACAAATTTCTTCCACTGAAGTGGGATTAAAAAATATGTCTGATTGTAACAAACGCAGTGCTCACAAAACAAACTTCTCTTTGTCTCTCAAAACACACACAACAATGCTCTCTGGTCTTATTGTGTTTTCTCTGTCTGCGGTCTTTTCATTACACAGCAAAAACACATTACATTACAACTACGGGCCTTTCATTCCTTATATGGCGCAACCCTTTTCCTTTTAAAGAAATAAAACAAAACAAAATAAAAACTAAAAGATAAGAAAACATTGCCGCATAAAACTTTTAAACAATCTTTACTAAACCTGTGGCCCCGTTCTTTGTATCAGTGCATCGGCGATCGACGGAACAAATGATTTGGCGGAATGAACTTTGAACTTGCGATGAGCGATGCTGTAACATGGGGTCCACATCGCATCGGCGGATCGGCAGATAACAATCATAAGATGGCGGATGGGCTTTGGACATGGCGTTTGCGATAAGTGATGTGCGATGGATGATTTGGGGACCACATTGCATCGCGGGAATTACAATAAGCTTGAGGTCTGGGAAGATGGCGATAGGAGATTGCGGTGTGTGATGTGCGACTGTGGTGGGACCACATCGCATCATACCATCAGTGGTTTGAAACTTCGGCAGAACATCTCAGATGGATAGAGTGGGATCTGTCACATTGCGATGTGCGATAGAAATGGTGGTGGGACCACATCGCATCACAACATCGGTGGTGAACGTAACATATGGTGGATGATTCTAGCCCTTTGCGATATTTGATGTGCGATATCGCAACATCGCATATCAGCGGGACTTTACTTCAACAACACATGGAAGTGAAAATTTGTGATTGCGATGAAGTGGCTGGTGGGGACCACAGATAATGTGGCCCAATTCAAAAATTTGGTTCTTTAAACAAAACTAGTTCTGATTGGTTGGTGAGGGCTTGAAAGCCTGAAATGACTTCTATTTAATTAAAATATGTTGTTCTGTGGTTTAACCACAAAATTATTCATTCCCTCTGCAAAGTCGGCTATGGCCCATAACAAAAAATTAATTTCTCCTTACAGTTCTATTAAACTCTGTTAAATACACGAAGATGTGCACTCAACCTCTGCTCCCCTTGTTTGTACTCTTTTTTCTATCTGCACAGGGTACAAAAGTGACTTTAATATTTTCAACACTCCCCCTTAAAGTCAGTTGCTAGGTTATCTTTCATACCCAAGCATTTTCTTAAATATTCAAAACTCTTTTGCCCCAATGGTTTTGTCAATATATCTGCAAATTGCTCCTCTGTTCTACAATGTTGTAAAACAATTTCTCCATTGTTCACCAATTCTATGATGTAGTGAAACTTAGTATCGATGTGTTTCGTTCTATTGTGAAACACAAAATTCATTGACAATGCAATAGTTTAGCTATTGTCACAATAAATCATTGTTCCTACTCCTGCTTGAAGTGTCCCTTGTTGTCCTTGTGTTGGTGGAGGTGGTGCTACTGATGAGGTGTTATTTTCAGCCACATCTTCCTCATCTTCATCATGGGACAAACAACTTTTGACATTTACTATTTTCTCAATGCTTCCATCCCATGCTTCTTCTTCAATGAATTGAACATCTCTGCTTATAAAAAAATTCTTTGTGGAGGGGTTATAAAATATATATCCCTTGGATTCTTAACAATATCCAAGGAAGATGCACTTCTCCCCCTTACTATCCAACTTCTTCCTCAACTGATATGGAATGCGTGCATAAGCCACACACCCAAAAACTCTCATGTGGGTGACTCATTTTCTACCACTCCATGCTTCTTCTGGAACTCTGTGCATTACAACTTTTGTTGGTCATCTATTTAAAATATACGCACACAATTTGTAGCTTCTGCCCAATACTCATTTGGAAAATATTTTTCCTTTAGCATACTTCTCACCATTTCCATTATGGTTTGATTCTTCCTTTCAACAACTCCATTTTGTTGTGGTGTGTACCTTGTATTAAATTGTTTGTGTATGTCGTTTTCTATGCAAAAACGTAGAAATTATTTTCAGTTGTACTCACCTCCTCTATCGGTTCTAAGAAGTTTGATATGCTTCCGACTCTGTTTCTCTACTAGAGATTTAAAGTGGCAAAATATTTCAAAGACTTCACTTTTATATTTAAGGAAATAAACCCATACTTTCCTTGTAAAATCATCAATGAAGGTTAGCATGTAATTGCAACCTTATACTGATGCTATTTGCATCGGCCCACATAAATCTGAATGAATAATTTCTAAGGGTGATTTTTCCCTTATGGCCTTTCGTGATGGTAAGTTTTCTCAATGTTGTTTGCCCAAGATGTAGCCTTCACCTAGGCTGTCTGATTTTTCAATCAATGGTAGACGTCTTACCATTCCTTTTTTGTGCATCAAATTCAGACCTCTGAAATCGATGTCCAAATCTCAAGTGCCATAACCAATTTTCATCTTTCACTTCCTTTTGAAGGACCTCTTGAGTTACAGCTACGTCCTTTGCTTTTCCCTTCAAGTCTGTATTGAGCTTGAGCGGAAACATTCTATTGCTGGTCATTTGTATTTCAGCAATAATCTTCTTGCTTAGAGGTATGTCCATTATTGTGCACACATCATTTTTAAAAACTACATTGTAACCTTTGTTTATGAGCTGCCCAACGCTCAAAATATTACATTTCAAGCTAGAAACATAGTACATGTCTGGCACAAATTTCTGCTCTCCATTTCTTAAAAAGACACTAACTCTGCCTTTTCCCTTGACAGAAATCTTAGTATCAGTTCCAGTTGGTACTTCAGATTTAATATCTTCATCAAGATTGGAAAACATTGCTATGTTTCCAGTCATCTGATTACTACATCCTGAATCTAAGAACCATACATCATCTTGTTTATCTTATGCTACATCACATGTTAGCATCACATTCTTTGGATTCTTTTCTTCTCTTGCTACATTAGCATTCTGCCTATTATTCATGTCATTTTGATTTTTCCTACACTCATTAGCATAGTGCCCATATTTTTTTCAATAATGACATTGGAAATTACATTTGTCATACCTTTGTCCATGAGCATGTTGGTGTCCATGTTGTTGGCTGCTGATTTGGCCATGGCTTTGATTCTGACTGTTTCTCCTTCCATGTGAATGTGGAGAGATGTTTCTTCCTCCTCTATTTTGGCTTCTACCTCTTCCTATTCCTCTGCCTTGACCTCTTCCACTTCCAAAAGGCATCTGGGTCCTGAAGGTATGCTCCAAAGATGGGTTTACTAATCTTATCAATCTCTGTTCATGAGTCATCAGTGATGCATGAAGTTCATCTACTATGAACTTTGAGAGATCCTTTGTCTCCTAAATGGTGGTAACAATAATATCAAACCGTGAGAGTAGACTCCTCAATAGTTTCTCCACAATACTTCTTTCTTCAAGTGTTTCTCCATGGGACCTTATCTGTGTGACCATCCTAATCACATGTGTGAAGAATGAGTTTATGTTATCAGAATATTTTATACAGAGAATTTTAAAATCTCTCCTTAGCAATTGTAGTTTTGCTGTCTTCACTTTCTCCATACCTTGATAGGCTATTTTAAGAGTTTCCCAAGCAGCCTTGGATATGTTAGCTACTGCTATCCTTGGAAACACACTCTGAGGTACTGCTTGATAGAGATAGAAGAGGGCCTTAGAGTCCTTCTTATTACTCTTCAATAAATCCTTCTCTACCTGTGTTAAGGCATTAAAGGCATGCTCATCAACTAGTTCATCAAAACCATCCTCTACAAATTCCCATAAATCTTGGGAGGCAAACACAGCTCTCATGGTAATGGCCCAATAATCATAGTTATTCCCATTAAATTGTGGAAGCTGAGTATTTCCAATACTCATACTAGTGCTTGGTCGAGCCATTGCTTATAAACTGTATTTTTCTTAAACAAACTATCTTTCCTTATTTTAAAAGGAAAACTCTGTCTCTGAGGACTACTACTTTAATTAAAAAAACTCTGTTTTTTTTTTGAGAAATACCTCGACTTAATCTTCTGCTGAGCCTTCACGCTGCTAGAGAACCGCTGCAATAGATATTTCCTTCCTTCAGCTTCTTTGACACCTTGAAAGAGCCTGGATAAGCTCTAATACCATGTTGAAATTTCTGAATATTCTGAACACACAGGGAGAATAAAAATTCTCCTCCTTTAACACAGAGAAATGTTGGACAGAGATGGCATAAAAATGATTTCTATTTCATTAACAAACTAAAACTATTACAAATTTCTTCCACTAAAGTGGGATTACAAAATATGTCTGACTGCTACAAACGCAGTGCTCAGAAAACAAACTTCTCTCTATCTCTCAAAACGCACACAACAGTGCTCTCTGGTCTTATTGTGTTTTCTCTGCCTGTGGGCTTTTCATTACACAGCAAAAATACATTACATTACAACTGCGGGCCTTTCATTCCTTATATGGCGCAGCCGTTTTCCTTTTAAAGAAATAAAACAAAATAAAATAAAAACAAAAACATAAGAAAACATTGCCACATGAAACTTTTAAATATTCTTTAATAAACCTATGGGCTTGTTCTTTATATCTGCACATCGATGATCGACGAAACAAATGATTTGGCGGAATGAACTTTAACTTGCGATGAGCGATGATGCGACGTGGTGTCCACATCGCATCGACAGATTGGCGAATAACAATCATAATATGGCAGATGGGCTTTGGACTTGGCATTTGCGATAAGTAATGTGCAATGGACAATGTGGGGACCACATCGCATCGAGGGAATGGTGATAAGAGATTGTGATGTGAGATGTGCCACTGTAGTGGGACCACATCGCATTACACCATCGGCGGTTTAAAACTTCGGCGGAACATCTCGAATGGATGGAGTGGGATTTGTCACATTGCGATGTGCGATAGTGATGGTGGTGGGACCACATCGCATCGCAACATCGGTGGTGAACGTAACATACGGCGGATGATTCTAGCCCTTTGCGATATGCGATGTGCGATATCGCAACATTGCATATTGGCGGGACTTTACATCAACAAGACATGGAAATGAACATTTGCGATTGCAATGAAGTGGCTGGTGGGGATCACAGATGACGTGGCCCAATTCAAAACTTTGGCGCTTTAAACAAAACTAGTTCTGATTGGCTCGTGAGCGCTTAAAAGCCCGGAATGAATTCTTTTTAATAAAACTCTGCTATTCTATGGTTTAACCATGAAAGTCTTCATTCCCTCTACAAATTAAGCTATGGTCCATAAAAAAAAAAAAATTTCTCCTTACAGTTCTATTAAACTCTCTTAAATGCATGAAGATGTGCACTCAACCTCTGCTTCCCTTGTGTGTACTCTATTTTCTACCTACACAGAGTACGCAGGTGACTTTAATATTTTCAACAACCATGGCTATAGCCACTATTGTATTTCTGTATGGAACTCCATTCTAGAGACACAAGCTTTTTGGAGATAGCCCTATCACTCTTATCGCTCAAGTTGTAATCGTTGCTATAAGGAAAACAATTATGAGAACACCTTGAGATGTGAGCTGCCTTTATGAGAACCAAGATGTGGAATTCATAAAGTGAGGCCGGAGACATGTATCACACACAAATAATTTTACGTATTTTAAAGATTTAAATGATATATATTTTTTTAAATGACTAGAAGAATTAATAGGGTTTTGGTTAGCTCAATCGACAATAATTTTTAAAATAAGTGTTATGAGAGTTTAATGTTCAAATGCTTCCAAGTTAGTGTCTGTGTTTTCCTCTGCTGAAACGCCATATTTAAGTAATTATAGTGATAGAAGAGACTTCATGTTAAAAGAGTAAGAAAACAACCTAATTTTCTATTCCTCTATATAAATAAAATAAAATATAATATAATAGAGGCGATAATTAGGGTGAGTTTTCTCTTTAATTTGGAAATTTGAAATTAAATTTTTTTGGATATAGAAAACTTCATTATTAAGATGATCCTCACTAAATTTGTAGTGGTTAATGTAGTGACAAACTCACAATTGAAAACAACAAACTGATTTTTTCTCCCATTCATGCTGGCTATCAACGAACTAGGTTTCTAGACAAGGTAGCCATAATGGTGCAAAACACTTCAGAACTGAATACTGACACACAGGTAAGTGTAAAGCCAAATCCATGGAAGGTCTGCATAGTAAGCCAAGTAGAGGAAGCAAAGCTTATATTGAAGATGGTGCCCATCTGGTTGTCTTGCTTAATCTTTGGAATAGCTGCAGTATCACAGATCGGAACGTTCTTCATAAAGCAGGGCGGCACCATGGATAGAAGCATGGGTTCCCACTTCCAAATACTGTCGGTTTCTCTTGCCGTCTTTTCCAGCATCTCTGGACTTGCTTTCCTTACTATATATAACCGGTATATTGCACCACACGCCAAAAGAATAAGAGGCGATGAACGAGGATTAACTGTGCTACAAAGAATCGGAATTAGTCTGTTTTTTTCTGTCTTGTGCATGGTAATGTTAGCTTTAGTAGAAAAAAGAGAATCTATGTTGCAGCAACTCATGGCTTACTTGACAGTCCTTAGACCACAATCCCTGTCAGCGTTTTCTGGTTAGCTCCACAATTTGCTTTGTTGGGAATAGCAGATGTGTTTACTCTAGTAGGATTATAGGAATATTTTTATCATGAAACCCCTGATAGCATGTGAAGTTTGGGTATCGCCTTCTACGCAAGTATTCTCGGTGTCTCCAGTTTTCTTAACAGTTTTGTCATAACCTTAGTTGAAGGAATAACCAAAAGAGGAGGGCATCAAGGTTGGCTGGTTGATAATTTAAATAGATGTAAGTTGGACTATTTTTACTGCCTTTTGGTGATACTGAGTGCTGTCAATTTATGTTGTTATGTTTATATTGCCCACACATATACATACAAGAAAGTGAAGAAAATTGTAACTGATACAATGGATGTTGCATAGCCTAGTTACCATCGGATCGGAGCATGGGCAGGCTATGGAGAGTTCTGCAAATTAATATGTTTCCTTTGAACTTGAACAAGAATGTGTATATAAAACATACCATGGAAAAACAACTATGCCATGATAATATTTCATAAAAACAAGTATTGAATACATATGTTTTTGCATAAACTTCTTAACTAGAGTTATAATGTCATCGTCCTGCTTTCAAGATCACTGTTAAATCAACATAAGAACCTGAATTATAGTATGACATTGTTGACTTGGCATGTTAATCTAATATTATAAGTTATATCACTCCTGAAATGTATTTTATGGTTGGAGTAAGATGGAGGTTGAAATTTTTGGAAGGGTTGAGGGTCGAAGAAGATTTTAATTTAATAATTAAACTATTCAAAAACTTAATAAAAATTCACATTATCACAATAATAATATCTTATATATTAGATTTAAGAGTTTTGTGATTCATAATTTAGATAGATGTCTTTTGGATTAATCACATTCATCCTAAAAACATGTTGAAAAAAGATAATTGATCTCAATGAAGAAATAGTTAGGATGCATCATCGCTGAGAGATAGTCGTTGAAACTAGCCTTTGCAAACTAGCCGTTAAAAAGTAGTTGCTAATTAGTTCAATTTTTTTATTAATAAATGTTTATTATTAACTAAAAATATTTATACATTATTATAATATGGGTAATAGTTGAATATTTTCAAATTTAGAAACCCATTTCATGATAAAATATAAAAATTAAAACATAATTTAATAATATATTAAATAGAATAGGGTGTTTTAGTATTATAATAGGTTAATATAGATTATTATAATAGGTAGATTAGAATTTTATAATAAAAACACATAACAACCAATTATTTTTAGATCTAAGACATTTGTGATCCATAATGTAGATAAAATGTCTTTCAGAATAATCACATCATTAACAACTTATAAATCAAGAATAAGAATCATAAAAATAAAAGAAAATAAGAGAAAAAAAAAGTTCGAGGACCCAAAATAATAATAATAATAATAATAAATAATAAATAATAAATAATAAATAATAAATAAAAAAATAAATAAAAATTTTAAAATTAATAATAATAATAGGGAACAAATAAAAAATGCAAGAGGGTGAAATTATTTACAGAGAGCTGGAGTCCAGTTCTTACTTAATTTCCACCCATCATGTCTATTGAGATTCTTAGCATGCCTTTTAATCTCAATGGATTCTCTAAACTTTCTATGGTAGTAGTGACCCACCCTAACAAGGACTTTGGAGTCCTCAATGCAAACATGGTGACCCAATTTTTCCGCATGTCAGCGAGAGCAAAAGTGCGGGATCGATTAGGTCCGATGTCTGCCGCATGCTCCTAGATTCTCTGTCTAATAGACTGAACTATTTCCCCAATATAGGACTCCAAATTCCTTGCTAGGGTGGCTCACTTCCACCATAGGAAGCTTAGGGAAGCCATTGAGATTAAAAGGCATGCTAAGAATCTCAATAGGGATGATGGGTGGAAATTGAGTAAGAGCTCGACACCAGCTCTCTCTAAATAATTTCACTCTCTTGCATTTTTGATTCATTCCCTATTATTATTATTATTATTATTATTAATTTTTAAAATTTTTATTTATTTATTTATTTTTATTTATTATTTATTATTGTTATTATTATTATTAGAAGAGCTAAATGTTCCTTTCGAGCTAAGAGAGGCTGCTATAAGACTATGCGAGAATATAATTGCCAAGTTAAAGAGCATTGAGGGGTGGTCGAAAGATATTAAGTGTAATATCATAGTTAAACAAGGTTGCCGCCTCTCCCCTACCCTATTTGGAATTTACATCAACAAGCTAGAAGGTTGTTTAGAGGAAGTAGGATGTGCTAGCACAATCTTAGCTGGGATAGTCATCATCCTTCTTCTCTATGCTAACGATATTGTTCTTCTTGCAAGGTGCTCATCTGATCTTGATAAGCAACTTAGACTTCTTAAGGATTTCTGCTCTACCATGGGTATGTCTATTAACACTAATAAAAAAAAAGTTATGATTATCAAATTCGAGAAGGACACTTACTCTAATTTTATGTATGACAATAGTAACTTGGAGGAACTGTCTTCTTACAAGTACCTAGGAATTCATATTCATCAAAAGCTTAATTGGAACTATAGAATTCAAAAAATGATTAATGGGGGGTGGAAAACTTATTTTGGTCTTGAAAATAATTGTAAAATGGAAAACCTCGTAATGTGGCATAGAAAGAATTTCCTCTTTGAAACTTTAGTCGCTCCTATTATCTTATATGGATGTGAGGTTTGGGGTTGCAGCATCTCTAGAGAATCCTAGAGAAATATTGAGCAAATTCAGAAGAATTTTATAACGTATAACTTTAAAATTAAAAGAAATACACCCTATCCTATTCTCGTTATAGAAGTGTGTCTTTCCCCTATCGAGAGCCTAGCTATGACTAGGCTTCTGTTGTAAAAGCACAAGGTCAATAGTATAGGAGACCATAGACTTCCTAAGCTAGCTTTAAATTCCAGCCAAAATCACCTAAGTGTTAAACGAGGTTGGTGTAAAGACACCAAGGCCTTGTTAAACCATTGGGAGATCGACGAGAATGTTGCATTTCAAGACATTAATAACATTAGAAAAATTGTTACTTCTAAGTTCAAAGAAAAATTGTGGTGTGAGACAGCTAAAAGAAAATTAAGATATTATAAGGAGGTCATCAACCCCACCCTAGAAGATCAAAAGTGTCTCTCTGTTTTAACTAGCTCAAAGAAGAAAATTAATATAGCCAATATTAGAATGAACTCTCATGAGCTCTATAGTGAAACAAGTCATTGGACGGTTCCTGAAACACCATGGATGGAAAGGATCTGCCATCTATGTGAGAATATGAACATCGAAGATGAAAATCAATTCCTCTTAGAGTGCCCCACATAAATCTTTGCCCAAAATTTTTAAAATCTTACCAGAGTTTCTGAATTGTAGTACTATGAAGTTTGAATGAATTTTTTGAATTAATATTAATTAATATATAATTTGAATAAATTTTTTGAATTAATATTAATTAATATATAGTGTCCATAATCTTGATTTCTTATGATTTCTCGTGGTTAGATGAGATTGGTGGACGTTAAAACTTAATTACAGAGGATTTTAATTTTAAAATCAGCGACCTTCAAACGTACTCCTCTTTTTTGTGATCTCCATTATTAATTCTTTTGCTCCTCTTACATGTTATAGATTTCAGAATTTTGTATTCAAGCTATCAAATTCATTACTGACAAATACTCTTAACGTATATTAACGGATCTCCATTATTAATTCCTTTGCTCTTCTTACACGTTATAGATTTCAGAATTTTATATGCAAGCTATCAAATCCATCGTTAACAAGTGTTCTTAATGTCCATTAACTCTCAGCTTGACATTATGTGTTCATTCTACACAAGCTTGAGAATCTTGAGTGGTCCGTAATCATGTCTTAGCCCTGACTCACGATAATATTAGATTTTTATTGTTGTGTCTTACAATGTACACATATAGACTTACCAAAGCTTTATATATTGCATGAGCTGTAATAAAGAAGCATGGAAAATTTAAGAGAAGTTTCAGAAATCAAAGAAATATAGATGAATTGGGCTGCATGACTCAATAAATAAATATTTCTTGGCTCATGTTGCTATTAAAATTAAAAAAAGGAAATACTATACAAATTGAAAATACAACGTAATATCATCATTAAATAAATGTTTCTTGGCCCATGTTGCTATCAAAAAAAATATTAAGCAAATTTTGAAAATACAACGTAATATTATCATTGTTTTTTTTATGAGCGTGTATGTTTTTGAAAGATAATGAAGTTGTTTCCCTAAGAAAATATATTCGAATATTTGGACGCCTAATCTTTCAGAGACGTATAAGGCATGTATGCATGGCCATTGCAATTTAAAGGAATTATTGTATATTCTTTATTTAATTAAATAAAAATTACAATCTACAGGTTACACAAGAGCTATTTTCCTACATGGGTTGTGACCTTCTAAAAGATTTATGAGAATGAAATCATGTCCTTTCTACAACCATAGAAAGACCTGCTACTACAATAGTAATTTTCTTTATTTATTGATTTGTACTCATTGCAATAATATTCTTTCTAGACTCACTTATACTAATTGTGGAAGCAGCACTCGTAAGGGTAAGTAAAGGTTACTAGTAAAGAAAGGGTATTATTTATTTACTAAAATGGTTATTATTGCACTAATTATTTACTCATGCCTTTTTCGATCCTAGGGTAGAAAATACATGTTCAAGTTTGGATTGTAAAGAATTATTTAGTGGCTCAAAATGGTAATTAATGCTTATGATATTGGAAAAACAACACCACATTTACTCTTTTAGTTGGTTCCAATGCCTTGTTTTGAAAGCTAGAAATGTTGGTGCCATTGCCTTTTGGAAGCTAGTAATGTTTGAAGCTATTAATGTAGGGGACTGTATTGATAACCTCCATGTTTTGTAAGTATTTTTGTAGAACAATGGCTCAAATGTAATTTACCTCTCTTGTTTTGAAAATATTTCTATATAGCAATGTCTAAAAGAGAATTTAAGTATTTCTCGGTACCACAAGTTGAAAGAAAATTTTAGATGAAGGCACCTTTGTACTTGTTGATTATTCTTTCGATTCATTTAGAGATTCATAAAATTATCCATATATGAAAGAGAATAGCTTTAATGGTAAATGATCCAACGGTAAAGGAAAATAACTCGTGATTTGAATCTTAATTGTTAGGGCTTTCATTCCGTAACCATTGTCGAACACGTGTGACCTTTCTTAAAGATATTGATTTATATGCTCCTGCATAGTGTCCCCAAAACTGTGGCAGGTCTAATGAACCTTTACTAGGCCGATGGCTCAGCCTTGGAGCACCTTGATCTTCCTAGTTTAAGTTCCAGTTCCATGTCCAAAAACATAGAAAAAATCGGATCCAGTTGAATAAGCAGTTGATTAAGCCATTGACACAATATTGTAGCATAGAAGGGGGTCTCGGGCCCGGGACCTTATTCGCCACACCTACCTGCCTTCCTGCCGATGAGAGCAGATCGAGAGACTATTCAATAACTAATTACAAAGCTAGTTTCAGCTGGACCCATTCCATATATATTATACAGTTTTAGTAATTAAATTTGAACTTCCATCAACATTTAACCCATAACTAGTTCTTTTGATCCAATAGATCCACCTAGCCAGACGCAACATCTAAATGAAAAATAAACCTTTAGCAACTCCAAAATGATCTAACAACCTATAAATGTGAAGATATATGCAAGATTTTATCTTCTATTTGTAGAAACAATGACATACCTTCAATTTGCAGCAACATTTAAATGGGACCCCACATCTAAATGTGAAACTCGATAGACTTCCATATTTACAAAAATAAAAAGTACCATCTTGCAGGTTGTAAGGGATTATGATTTAAAGTTTCTCGTATCGTTGCAGTCGGAAGTGATTATGAATTAGGGTTTATCACAATGCTAGTGAGGTGCTAACAACGACGAAGTAGTCAACAATGTATCAGCTAGCCAAGTGCCAAAATCTTAGAAGCAGTTATGTCGTGCTAACAACGTGGAAGTAGCAGTGCCAACAACATTCAGGAAATCATGGTGTATTTTTTTGAAACTTATATAAGTTTTCTCAGTATAATACCACTTATATAAGTGTTAGCAGTATTATGTACCAAATCTAGCTAAAAATTAAGATATCCAAAGTTTAATAAGTTTGTTTATCCAAGCTTTGAAGTTATATGTTATCTATAAAATGTCCACATATCCAATGTTTGCAATTACCTACATGAATGAGCATGAATGAATGCAAAATTAAGATATACCGAATTAAATTGCATCAGGACGCGTGAGTGTGGCAATAAGGCTCTAAACCTTATCGACCAATAAAAAATTAGATTAGAATTTAATAATTATTTCTTGTATTAAAACTTCGATTAAAAGCTTCGGTGAGCCTAACTGTTTCTGGTCAAACGGAATATTAATATGTAATCAACATTTTAACGACCTATATAGTACCTCAGGCATAGACGAAAAAGGTCAAAGCACTTGTGGTCACAATTTTATAATATGATGTCCGTCACTTTGTATGTTACACTTTAAACTTTGTAAATCATGATACCTTTGTAAATGACGATTCTCGCGCTCCTTAATTGTTGGAGAGAATAGATAATTCCTATTAGTTTGAATGCACTACTTATGTCTCCTTAGAAATCATATAAATTTAAGGAAATCTCTATTGTTAATGTTTACATAATGTTTATTTAAACTTGCAATTCAAAACACACATATATGATAGAAACTAACACAAAATTTTACACCAAAAGCTTTTTCTTAGATATATAAAGTAGATAAAACATACCACACAAAAGGATTTCACAATCTCAATATTATTAAAATCTATGATGAGTGCCACAACTTATTGATGTAAACTACAATGAATATTCCATTGGAAAGTTCGTCGATAAAGAAAATTTACCGAACTCCAAAATCTATACTATGAGGGTTCATTTTTTCTTATTAACTTACTAGTTACTATGTATGCATGCAAAATATAAATATGTAGAAAATGGAGAATAAATAGAACAATCACTCATAAAACCACAAATTATAACACAATATATAACCTAAGAATCCCTTTTAGGACATAACACAACTGGAAGGCGAGGCTACTATGCTCTCTCTTTATATAAATAAAAATGGATGAAAGTAAAAGGGACTGATAAGAGTGGTTTGCGGGATGCTGAAAAACATAAATCATCTCTATTTTCTCTCTATATATCCACTATCAGCTACTCTTCTCAACCATGGAACAAAATTCACTAGAATAGAATTGAACCCCTTTTCCTCCTAGTGACTTAGACATAACAAACCTGATAGACAATTGGGGGTTATACTTTACCCATTCAACCCTTAATATGAGTTATAAATTGACCTTTCTAGAGTATTCTTCATAGTGCTTGCATGGCTAGCTCATTTTCTATCATTAAAAAAATATGACATTCCCTCGAATTATGGTGGCCAATTTTGAAATATCAACTTTTGGGAGGCATAAATGTCTCATACAAGATCCAATTGTGGATATTCTTTTATCATTGGAAAGGTACCAGTATGTAGATTATTTAATCAATTCCAAAACACATTTCCTCTAAATTTTAAAAGATGATAGCATGTGCTCTTTTCAAAGTTATACATGAGCTCTAAGTAAGAGTTGAAATAAATTCCAACCTAATGCCATGTGCGAACATTACACTAGGTCAACCTATTTGGTTTCCTAGATTATGTTAAATAAGCTCCACTTGTTGAATCTTCATATAATAACCACAAAATTATCACACTTCTATTATAAAAATCACATATAGGTGTATAATTAACTTACCTATAGCAAGGTAACCAAGGGAAGAATATGACTCCCTTTATCAATAAATATAATAAATATGATATGTTTATGAAATCAAATCACAAAATATATTGACACAACAACATTCCCAAATTCATCAATTAAATATTTTCAATCCCAGTTATTAAGTAACAACTTCAATGATGTGAATTGTATAATGAATGTTGCAACAGGAGAAACTACTATTACTAATTCAGAAAAATATTATTCTTCAAAAAGTTCAAAGTAAAACAATTGACCTTCCAAAATCAAGTAGAAATAGTTTTTTGCTACAATGATTAAAGGATAATGTTTAACTCCTGAACACATGAAACTCAGATGAACTCATTATTCTCATTTGCACTAGTAACTAAATCCTACAAATTTTGTCATTGTAAAATTGTTTCCAACAACACCCTATTTTTATGATAGATTTATATGAGAAAAGTAGCATTGTCCTGCCAATCTATTCACACATAAACGACTTTAATAAAATTATTTTTCACATTTTTACAAAAATCCTTCAGACATAAAAGCTACATCCATTGAATAATCTATTCATAATTCTCTCGTACACAAAAGGTATAGTGAATGAGAGATTTATTCTAAGAATTTATGTGTGTAAAAGCTATAACCATTGAGGCCTTTTGACAAATAGTTTTCAAGCATATAATATACAACCATTGAGGCATTTTTCAAACAACTCACGACCATCATCTCTTAAGAAAATTTTGACAACAATTAGTAACATGAATATAAGAATTTTACTTAACCTATTTAACTAGTAAAATTCATAAATTAAAACTTCAAATATTGGCATATTAAAAAAACTAAATCATATTAATCCTTCACTTAAAAGTTGACAACACACACACATAGTTGGCAACAATAACCCACAAAATCACCCGGATTTACAGTGAGGGTTCTGAAAAGTATTTTTTTTAGAATCAAATGGGGGGTTACAACTTGAAAGGGAAAAAATACCCCCTAATGTTGAGCTGAAATGAAACATAAATGAAAAGTGATGATATTTCTTAAAACAACAACTTAAAAAAAATTCCTTCTATCACATTTATCACTTTTGTCAAACACCAAGTGTGTAAACTTCAACTACTAGTGTGCATGGAGAAAGAAAAACCAAATTTATGTTAATATGATATTTTCGTCAACTCATGGAAATATGCTATGGAAAAAAAATCATTATAAACTGAACGTAAAAACTTTGGAAACACATTATTGTTTTAATCCCCTTGAATGTACATTCTCAACTAAAATTGCCATTCGTTATTGGTTAGCTCAGAATTAACTCTATAAATATCCCATAGACATTCACAAGTAGCAATTTCCAATCAATTGAAAGTTCTAAAATAGTTTTAAGCTAATAGTAAACTAAAATTTTAATAACTCTTATGAACATATGTGACAATGTATTTATACAATTCCAAAAAGATGGGATTATGCTCTAGCTTCAATATCCTTACCAACTCATTCTGAACAAATTAGTTTTCCATGCAACCATATCTAGGGATAACTTCTCCTCCTACAACCTTTGAGCTGTAAGAGTTTAGAAACAATAAAAAAATATAGCTGTAGACAGATTTACAAGGCAAGATGAGGAAGATAAGTTTCACTTTCTCCAAATACCACTCATGGTCGGCTCCACCAAGTAGAGCTACTTAGTAATTTAGCTTTGGAATTTCAAATTCATTTCTAAGTCAAATGACTACTCTCCAAGTCTCTCCCTCTCATAATTTGTTTTCTAAATCTCTCCACCTCTTGGTATCACAATGCATCTCCACCCCAAGTGTTTATACATGAGACACATATATGGGACAAGAAACAAATATTTTCATAAAGGAGGATTAATATGCATGCCTTAATTTCCATTTAGCGGAGTGTAACTCATTCCACTAAGGAGAGGGATGCATGCCTTAGTTAAGGAGGTTGTAACATATGCCTTAAAAAGAGTGTAAGAGGAATATTTTATGACATGAATTTAATTATTTAAAGAGGAATATGCCATTCTTTTATGAGTGCATAAAAGAGACTGTAATGTATTATTAAAACAGAAAGAGAGTTAAATAAAGCCATGGGAGTCATCAAGGAGGGAGGTGTGAGGTGATCGAGGAGATGAATGTGACTTATAATTCCATTTTAATAATAATATCATAATCTCATAAAATATAATAATAATAATAATAATAATAATAAATACTAAGTCAATATTGAACTATTAGGTTTGATTAATGATAAGTATAATTATTTTCCTTCAACTACGCTTGATTACCAATTTATGCAAGGTGATTTATTATTTTTGGAAATTCGTGCTTGAGATGCTAGACATCACTTTCTATTTTTATAAAGACACTCTAGGATTGTTAGAAAATAGGTTTTATAAAGGAAAATCATCCTTGAGATGCTAATGAGTGTTATTTTTCTTCTGGAGAATAACGATTCCACACACCTATTGCCTGCATCTTCGTGCCTTAGTAGGTTGATGACTGTGTGCCTTGATCTACTCTAAAGATCCAAGATTCCATACCTTTACATTTTAAATATTCAAGACTTCACACCCTAAACATTTGATTATATATCCAAGACTCCACATCTCTATATTTAATGGCTTTAGGGCTCAGTGCCCTGATCATTCTATTATAGATCCAAGACTCCACGTCTTTATATTTCATGGATTTAGGAATCTGTACCCTACTTTCCATGGCTTCTCATCCACTCTGATTTCAAAAGCCATGATTCATCATTAAGGTATTGATTTTGATCTCATATCAATTTGATGGCTCGTTGGTAAGGTCTTGTTCCAAGACCTATAGACATCGACCTCTCATAGATCAAACGAATAAAAATAATTTCATAATTAACTTATTCACATTTTACCAAGCATTACGAATGACTTCCACAATCATTTTTGTTTTGGAGAAATGACTTCCACAGTCATTTATAACTTGAGCATCCTTGTTAACAATCACCGGGTCCCTTGCCACATCCTGCTTAATACAAGATTAAGCATATATAATCATACAAATCATGTATCATCCATAAATCATAATTAACCATATGTTCCACAAAACCATTATCATCCATGGATCTCTATGTCTCAATCCTGGATTATCATCCATGTCATACACCTATGTACAAACTAGGATACCAAAAGAGAAAACACCAATAATATGCACTTAACTAAAATAAGCCTTACCAAAATCATTCTTTATCATAAGCACGTAGAAATCATGTGACCTAAACCAGGTCTATAACGTACAAGCATATACATAAGTATAACATGCATAATATTATATCACTGCATCAAAATCACCCTCTATAAGTGTCACCAAACTGACCTTGCCAAGGTGGGACACCACATACTTCCCGTCTTGGATTAAACTTGGCCTGAAGTTTTCTTATAGTTGTTGGGTACACACACACACACACACACATATATATACATCTTTCTAATATCTAATCTGATTGTCGATGAAGACCAAAAAAATACCATTATTAATCAAGTACCATGTATAGTTATGCCATACTAAATAGATTTTGACATACATCGTAATACATATTGTATCAGACTAATAATATAGTCATATATATTATATATAAATAAAATTATCTATTAATGGTATAACACATAAAACATCTATCGTATAAATGACAATGACCTCACATTATCCATGATTTCCATTTCTATATCTAATGGATTAAGAAATCAATAATTTTTCATGTCTCCTTCTCTTAGGTTTCTATAGAAAAATTGAGCTTTCCAACTAATAAAAAACTCCCACATTAGTTGTATAAACAAAAATGATGGCCCATCCCATGGCATAATCAAATTTTCATATGAGAAGCATCAAATCATCCACATACATTTTTTAGTGAAACTACACAATAAAAAATGTCATATATATAACACACTCTTACATACCACTTGATTTATCTATTCTCAATCGAATTTTTCCATTTATCATTCCATAAGACACCCTTGAAATCAAAATCTTTAGGATCTACCTACATTGCTATTTATTTTATTTACTAAATGTTTAATATTTAGGATAAATCACAATTTGAGGTTCAAGACACTTTTTTTTTTAAACTAACAAGCTAAGGTTCCATACAGTTCTCGTTGACCCACTTTTTTTATTATAGACCATTCCTTGAATTCCCTAATCTTCATTATTATTCACTTATGTTGAGAATAAATTATTAATGAATTAATTGGAAGATATTCATTCCAAAAACAATTAAAGATATATTTTTGAAAGTCACTTGTAATCAAGAAAAATTTTCGTAACTATGAGAATACGATATCTATATTATTGAATCTATCTTGATAATTGTAACTCAAGTTATTTTCCAACTATAAAATGACTAGTTATTTCTATTAAATAATTAACTAGTCAATTTGGTTTGAGGCCTTATTCCTTACTATTAATACATACATAAAAGAAATCTATGAAAACAATACATTTCTCAAATTATGAAGAATCTTGTTGGTTTTAAATAAGATTTAGACTATCACAAAGGAATTTCTATCGAAGATAAGTTTTTTTTTTTAACCTCTCAATTGATTACAACCCTTTGTAGGATTACTAACTATTCATACAACTATACATCCAAGCACAAAATTCCTAAATCCATCAATAACTTCCATTCCACATATAATACAATCATATTAGGCCATGCAAGAATTCCAATGCATAAAAATGTGATCTCACTCTCCTTTAATTGTTTCACCGAAAAAATATCATAGTCACCTATTATTGTAAAAAAGGAACTCAAATAAACGTTTAATTAATCAAAAACCTTTTCCCTTTAAGTTCAAATAAAAAAAATCTCACTCCAAAACAAGTTTATCTTCTAAACATGCAATTCTATTAAAACTTTAGAGGTTAATCAAACTTCAAGAAGGAAGTTCATAAATTTAATAAAATATATGAATTTTGACTTGATCACCTAAATAACAATAGTTTAGAGAAATTCATGATTTCCATCCTCATAATTTCTCTAATTAATTTAGTTGAAAAATAATTCAACCAATATGCAAGTGATAAAATTATTAAGGAAACTATTATGGATTTCCTAGACCTAATTTGTCTTAATCCAATAGAAAATATATTTCACAAACTTATTATAATAATATTTTTCTACATTTCAATCATTTGAAAATAAATTTAATTGTACTTAAATCCAACACATACAAAAGAATTACAATACTAGAGGTTAGATACCTAGTTCAAGCTTGACTCCATAAATCAGTTATTCCAAACATTCTAAGCCAACTAATGGTGTTCACTATACCAATATTATTATCTTAATTTGTAATGGATTTAAATTTCAATAGAATTCATGTTACAAATCTATATCTATTTAACTTCAATTACATATAATCAATCCTCCTTAATCATGTTTATAAGATTGCATCAAAATATTTTTGTTCATTCGATCTAGAAGAATTACTTAGCTCATAGATATATGTTAGTATGAATTCCACACTGATACCTTACCTCCTTACTTTTCTTATATATATATATATATATATATATATATATATAACAATATATATATATATATATATATATATTGTTAGTATGGATTCCAAACCCATACATAGGCTCATAGATGTAAGCTAGTATGGATTCCACACCCATACATAACTTGAGGAAACCATAACCGTCAAGTGTTCCTTAAAATGGCTTCCAAAACCATTCATGCACAAGTCATTTAAGCCTCTTGTTTATTAGGAAGGTCATATCACAACCTAGTATTTGAGTAATTTCATGTTATTTGATGCATAATGTTAATCTAAACTACACAAAATAATTTTAAATAAATCATGCTCGAGTTTTAAACCCATTCACATGGTCGAGTTTTTCCCCAACTTTATCAAGCACAACCTTTCCCAACATGTCTAGAAGTATTTATCATATTTCTAATATTTTTTCTTAATAAAAATATAGAGGAATATAAGAAATAATTATTTTTCTCTCATGAGCTTCTAAATGACATAATAATAATAATATCCCTTATTCAACCAATATGCTTCCAGCTCAACATATACAACAATTCAACATGTATGAGAAATCAACATTAATAAATAATCAACCAGGTAATCTTGTTAGCACATTAGGCCCGAGTGTTGTTCTCGCTTTGATACCATATGTAAGGTCAGAGCTTACCATCCATGAATAATATAGAGAAGTACAGGTCACATTAATCACTAATACATTTTTTTTGTAACTTTACTAACTTAGTTATGATGTAATCATGTTCCTTCATCTATTTTAATAAAAATAATATCCCATAAGAATTCAAGGATAAATTTCCCTTAAAATCGATTCCAAAACACATTTCCTTTCAAGTTTAAAAGATGATAGCACGTGCTATTTTCATACTTATACATGAGCTATAAGTAATAATGGAACTAAATTCCACCTTAATTCCATGTGCAAAAATTAAGCTAGATCAACCTATTTGATTTCCTGTATTATGCTAAATAAGCTCCACTTATTGACTCTTGATATCATAACCACAAAAGTATCATTCTTCTATTAGAAAAGTCACATATAGATGTATGAGTATTAACCTACCTATAGCAAGGTAATCGAGGGAATAATATGACTCTCTTTATTAAAAATTATAATAAATATGATACGTTTATGAAATGGAAGAAAAAAATATATTGAAACAACAACATTTCCGAATTTTTCAATTAAAATTTTTCAATCTCAATTATTAAGGAAATGCTTCAATCATGTGAATTGTATAATGAATGTTGCAGCAAGAGAAACTTTTATTACCAATTCATACGCATATTATTCTTCAAAAAGTGCCAAGAAAAACTCTAGACCTACTAAATTTGAGCATAAATAGTTGTTTTCTAATGTCACTAAAGAATAAGGTTTCACCCTTGAATAAATGAAACTCAGATGAACTTATTATTCTCATTTGCACTAGTAATTAATTCCTACATAAATTTTCATGGTAAAATTGCTTCCAACAACACCCTTTTTTTATGATAGATTTATATGATAAATATAAATTCACAGTTCATAAATTTTAATAAAATTCATTTTCACATTTATACAAAAAACTTGCAGAAATAGGAAGCTACATACATTGAATAATCTATTCATAAGTTTCTGGTACATAAAATTTATAGTCAATGAAATATTTACTCTAAGTATTTATGTGTGTAAAAGTTGTAGCCATTGAGGAATTTTGACAAACATTTTTCAAGCATACAATATGCAACCATCATATCTTAAGACAATTTTGACAAGCATTAACAAAATGAATATAATATTTTTTCTAAACCTATTTAACTCATGAAATTCATAAATTAAAACTTCAAATATTGGCATATTAAAACATAAACTAAATCATCTTAATTCCTCACCTAAAACATGACAACATGCACACACAGGTTGTAGCATTAATCGTCAAAACTGCCCACATTTATGAGATGGGTTATTAAAAGTGTTTGTTTTGAATAAAATGGAGGGTTATAGGTCCTCTGGGCACCGATCCGCTTATGTTGAGTTTAAACATAATGGAAATGTCGAGAGATACGATTTAAATAAAATCCCACTATCTCATTTTTCACTTTTGTCAAAAAATTAGTGTGTAAACTTCATCTACAACTCTACATGGAGAAAGAAAACCCAAATTTATGTTAATATGATATTTTCATCTACTCATGGCAACCTGATATGGAAAAAAATTCATTATAAACTGAACTTAAAATCTTTTGCAACACATTCTTGTTTTAATCCCCCTCCATGTAAATTCTCAACTACAACTACCATTCATTATTGGTTAGCTCATAACTAACTCTGTAAATATCTCAGAGACATCCAAAGTAGCAATTTCCAATGAATTGAAATTTCTACACCAATTGTAAGCTAATAATAAACCAAAATTTACATAATGCTTATGAACATAACTGGTAGTGTATTGATACAATTCCAAAAATATGGGAATATGCTCCACCTCCAATATCACTACCAAATCATTGTAAACCATATGGTTTTCCACCCGACTATATACAGGGAGAGATTCTACCCCTAGAAACCCCGAGTTGTAAGAGATCACAAATAATAACAAAATCTAGTAGTAGAGAGATATACAAGGCAAGTTGAGGAAGATAACTTTCACTTCCTCCCAATACCATTTATGGTCATTTGCACTAAGTAGGGCTACTTAGTAATTTAGTTTTGGAAATGACCGGGTCACTGATCAGGTCCCCTACCACGTCTTGCCTAGCACAATATTAATCATATATAATCATACAAATCATGTATCATCCATAAATAATAATTAACCATATGTTCCACAAAACCATGATCATCCATGGATCTATGTGCCTCAATCCTGTATCACAATCCATGTCATACACCTATGTCCAAACTAGGATACCAAAAGAGAAAACATCAATAATATGCACTTAACTAAAATGAGCCTTACCAAAATCAGTCTTTATCATAAGCACATAGAAATCGTGTGACCTAAACCAGTTCTATATCATACAAGCATATATGTAATTCTGAAATGCATAATTGTATATGACTATATCAAAACCACCCTTTATAAGTGTCACAAAAATAACCTTGCCAAGGTGGGACACTACATACTCCCCCTCTTGGATAAAACTTGGCCCGAAGTTTTCTTATAGTTGTTGGATATATATATATATATATATATTTCTAAAATACAATCAGGTTGTCCATGAATACCAAAAAAATACCATTATTAATCAAGTACTATGTATAGTTATGCCATACTAAATATATTTTGACATACAGTGGAATACATATTGTATGAGAATAATCATCTAATAAAATATATTATATATTGATACTATTATCTGTAGATGATAGAACATAAAAAACATCTATCATATAAATGACAATGATCTCAGATTACCCATTATTGTCTTTTCTTTATCTAATGGATTAAGAATTCAATAATTTTTCATGTGTCCTTCTCTTAGGTTTCTATTAGAAAATTGAGCTTGTCAACTGAAAAAATACTCCCACATTAGTTTTATAAACAACAATTATGGTCCATCCAATGACATAATAAAATTTTGATATGAGAAGCATCAAATCGTCCACATACAATTGTTAGTGAAAGTAGACAATAAAACATGTCATATATATAACCCACTGTTACATCCCACTTGATTTATGTCTTCTTAATCCAAGTTTTCCATTTCTCATTCCATAAGACACACTTGCAATCAAAATCTTTAGGATTTACCTACATTATTTATTTATTTATTTATGTAATGTTTACTCTTTAGGATAAATCACAATTTGAGGTTCAAGACATATTTTTTTCTTTTTAACTAACAAGAGAAACCTCCATACATTCCTCACTGACCCATTTTTTTATTATACACCATTCGTTGAATACCATAATCTTCATTATTATTCACTACTCTCGAGAATCAATTATGAATGAGTCAGTTAGTATATATTCATTCCAAAAACATTGAAAGATATATTTTCGAAAGTCACTTGTAATCAAGAATAAATTTCATAATTATGCAAATATGATATCTATATTATTTAATATATATTGATAAATGTAATTCAACCTATTTTCCAACTATAAAATCACTCATGATTTCTATTCAATAATTAATTAGTTCATTTGGTTTCACACCTTATTCCTTACTATTAATACATTCACAAAAAAAATCTATGAAAATAATACATCTCTCAAATTATGAAGAATATTTTTGGTCTTAAATAAGACTTAGAAAATCATAAGGGAATTTCTAACCTAAAGATAAGTTTTTTTTTAGTCTCTCAAAATATTACAAGCCTTTGCAGGACTACTAACTACTCATACAACTATACATCGAAGCACACAATTCCTAAATCCATCAATCCCTTCCATTCTACATATAATTCAATAATCTTAGGCTTCTAAATCATGAAAGAATTCCAATGCATCAAAATGTGATCTCGCTCTCCAAATTTTCCCTCACAAAGTATCACAAGCACATATTCTTGTAAAACAATAACTCAAATAAACTTTTAATTAATAACAAAACTTTTCCCTTTAAGTTCAAATAGAACAAGGTTCTCAGCTCAAAACATGCCTATCTTCTAAACATGTTATTCCCTTAACAATTGTCAAGTTAATAAAATTGCAAGAAATCACTTCATAAAATTGATAAAATTATGAATTTTGACTCAATCGCCTAACTAACAATAGTTCAGAGCAATTCATGAGTTCAATCCTCATAGTTTCTCTAATTAATTTAGTTTAAAAATAACTCAACCAATATGAAATTGATAAATTTATTAAGGAGACTATTGTGGCTTTCATATACCTAATTTTTCTAAATACAATAGAAAATATATTTCATCAACTTATCACAATAACCTTTTTCTAGATTTCAAGAATTTGAAAATAAATTTAATTCTACTTAAATCCAACACATATAAAAGAATTACAATACTATAGGATAAATACCTATTTTACACTTGACTCTATATATCAAAATCAGTTATTGAAAACATTCTAAAACACCTAATGGTGTTCACTATACAATTCTTAGTATCTTCATTTGTAATGGATTCAAATATCAAGAAAATTCATGTTACAAATCTCTATCCATTTAACTTTAATTACACTTAAAAAATTCTCCTTAATCATGTTTATGAGATTCCATCAAAATATTTTTGGTAATTCTAACCATAATAATTACTTAGATCATAGATATATGTTAGTATGGATTCCACACTCATACCTTACCTCATTACTTAGCTCATAGATATATGCTAGTATGGATTCGACACCCATACATTAGTTGATAGATATATGATAGTATGGATTCAACACCCATCCATAACTTGAGGAAAACGTAAAATTCAAGTGTTCCTTAAAATAAAATTACATAACCAATCATGCAAAAGTCATTTAAGCCTCTTGTTTATTAGGAAGGTCATAACAAAACCTAGTATTTGAGTAATTTCAAGTTATTTGATGCATAATGTTAACCTAAACTACACAAAATCATGTCAAATCAATCATAGGAATTCCACTATTACTCATTAAGGATGTATTCCCAAATCATTTTTTAACAAATCAAATTAGTGCACATACATTAGTTGTGAATCTACATTCACATTTAAAAGTGTGATCCTTCAAGTTAGATTTTATTAAGTTTCTAGTAATGAAGATAAGAAAAGAGTCAAAATTAACATTATGAAATAAATAGTAATGTTAATTCAACCTTAACATTACACTTCTTACACATTCCCATATCATACACACTAAGGTCATCATATACTATAGTAGATATTAGGCCAATATTTTCTTGGTAGATACGATTTCAACTAGCAAAGATTACTACTAAGGCCATATCACATTAACAATGATGCATTAAACATATATGCAACCATGCATGCACTCCACATATCTCGATCATCGATTGAACATGAATCCATTCACATGCTTAGGTTTAACCCCAACTTTCTCAAGTACATCCTTTCCCAACATGTCTTTAAGTCTTTTAACATATCTCTAATAATTTTTCATAACAAAAATATAAAGGAATATAAGAAAGTAAATTTTTTATTTCATGAATTTTTAAATGACAAAATAATAATAATAATATCCCATATGCAACTAATATGTTTCCAAGTCAACATATACAACAACTCATCCTACATGCAAAATCAACATTCATAAATAATCAACCTACAAGTAAGCATGTTGCCACATTAGGCCCTAGTGTTGTAGCTCGCTCTGATACCAAATGTAAGGTCCCACCTTACCATCCATAAATAATATAGAGAATTAGAGGTCACATTAATCACTAATAAATTTTTTTGTAACGTTACTAACTTATTTATCATGTAATCATGTTCCTTAATCTATTTTAATATAAAGATATCACATAGGAAGTCAAGGATAACTTTCCTTTAAATTCAACTCCAAAACACATTTCCTCTCAAGTTTAAAAGATGATAGCATGTGCTCTTTTCATACTTATAAATGAGCTCTAAGTAAGACCAGAAATAAAATTCCACCCTAATTCCATGTGTGAGCATTAAGCTAGATCAACCTATTTTATTTCCTAGATTATGGTAAATAAGCACCACTTATCGATTCTTGACATCATAACCACAGAAATAGCATGCTTCTATTACAAAAAAAAAGATATAGTTGTATGAGTATTAACCTACCTATAAAAAGGTAACTAAGATAATAATATGCCTCTATTCATCAATAAATGTAATAAATATGACATGTTTATGAAACAAAATCAAAAAATATATTGACCCATCAACATTTCCAAATTCATCAATTAAAATTTTCCAATCCCAATTATTAAGGAAATTCTTCAATCATGTGAATTGTAATCAATGTTGCATCAAGAGAAACTATTAGTACCAATTCAGAAGCATATTATTCTTCAAAAATTTTCAAGTAAAAAAATGGACCTACCAAAAGGCATCAATAGTTGTTTTCTACATTCACTAAAGCATAAGGTTGTACCCCTGAATACATGCAACTCAGATGAAATTATTATTCTCATTTGCACTAGTAAATAAATCCTACGAATTTGTCATTGAAAAATTGTTTCCAACTTACACCTTTTTTTATGATATTCTTATATGATAAAAGTAGCATTGTCCTGGTGATCTATTCACACTTCGACAAGTTTACTAAAATTTGTCTCACATTTATACAAAAAAGTTGCAGACATGGGAATCTACATACATTGAATAATATATTCATAAGTTTCTGATACATAAAACGTATAGTCAATGAGACATTTACTTTAAGAATATATGTGCATAAAAGTTACAACCATTGAGGCCTCCTGAGAAACAATTTGCAAGCATACAATATACAACCATTGAGGCATTTCATCAAACACTTGGAGATCATCATCTCTTAAGAGAATTTTGACAACCATTAGCAAGATGAATATGAGGTTTTTACTCAACCTATTTAACTCATAAAATTCATAAATTAAAACATCAAATATTGGCATATTAAAAGAGAAACTAAATCATCTTAACCCTTCACCTAAAACTTCACAACACACAAAGACAATTAGAGACAGTAACGCTCAAAATCACCTAGATTTATGATTTGGGTTCTTAAAAGTGTTTTTTTGGAGTAAAATTGGGAGTTACAAGTATATTATACATGGATACCCCCTAATGTTGAGCTAAAACACAAAAAAAATGTTGATAGATGTGATTTCTTGAAACAACAACAACGAAAAATTCCTACTATCTCATTTATCACATTCGTCAAACACTTAGTGTGTAAACTTCATACACATTTATACACAGAGAAATAAAACCAAAATTTATATTAATTTTAATTTTAATCAAATCATGGAATCCTGCAGTGGAAAAAAATTCATTATAAACAGAACTTAAAAATTTTGGCAACACAAACTTGTTTTAACTCTCTTGCATGTACATTCTAAACTATTACTGCCATTCATTATTGGTTAGCTCATAATTAACTATGTAAATATCTCATAGAAATTCAAAAGTAGAAACTTTCAATGAATTGAAAGTTCTACAACAATTTTAAGCTAATAATAAACTAAAATTTCAAGAATGCTTAAGAACATTCCTGACAGTGTATTTATTCAATTCCAAAAATATAGGAATATGCTACAAATCCAATGTGAGTATTCTCCATCTATAATATCCTTACCAAATCATTATAAACCATTAGGTTTTCCACCTGGCCATATCCAGGGAGAAATTCTCCCCCTAGAACCCTAGAGCTGTAAGAGCTCACAAATAGTACCAAAATATACTGGTAGAGAGATATAAAAGGCAAGTTGAGGAAGATAAGTTTCATTTCCTCCTAATACCACTCATGGTTAGCTACACCAAGTATAACTACTTAGCAATTAGTTTTTGGAATTCAAAATTCATTTTGAAAGAAATTGGCTATTATCAAGTCTCTCCCTCTCATATTTTTTTTTAAATCTCTCCAAGTCTTGGTATCACAATGCACCTCCCCCGAAGTGAGAATACATGATACACATATATAGGAGGAACAATCAATTTTTTTCATGAAGTATGATTAACATACATTCCTTGTATTCCATTTATAGGAGTGTAACTCATGCCATTAAGGAGAGGTATGCATGCCATAGTTAAGGAGAGTTTAACATATGCATTAAAGAGTGTGTACGAGTAATATTTTATGACATGTATTTAATGAGTATAAGAGGAATATGTCATTCTTTGATGAGTGCATAAAAGAGAGTCTAATGGATTATAAAAATAGAGAGAGAGTTACATATATCCATGAGAAACATCAAGGAGAGAGGTGTGAAGTGATTGAGGAGATGAAGGTGACTTATAATTCACTTTTAATAACAATATTAGTCTCATTAATATAATACTAATAATAATAATTTGGATTACATATAGATTTAATTACTAGGTTTGATTAATGATAAGTTAAATGATTTTCCTTCCACTATGCTTGATTACCAATTTATGCAAGGAAATTTACTGTTTTTAAAAATTCATGCTTGAGATGCTAGACATGAATTTATATTTTTAGAAAGTCACTCTAGGATTATTAGAAAAAAGGTTTTATTAAGGAACATAAAACTTCATCCATGAGCTTCCCGTGAGTGGTATTTTTCTTCCGAAGAATAGGGATTTTGCACCCCTATTGCATGCATCTCTGTGCCTAAGCATCTTGAGGACTCCACACACTGATATACTCTAAATATCCAAGATTCCACAGCTTTGTATTTTAAATATTCAGGACTCCACACCCTAAAAAATTTATTATATATCCAAGAATGCACGTCTTTATGTTTTATGGATTTAGGGCTTAATGTCCTAATCATTTCATTATAGATGGAAGACTCGGTGTCATTATATATCATGGATTTAGGACTCCATGCCATAATTTCCATGGCTTCTCATCTACTTTACTTTAAAACTCCTTGATTCACCTTACAATATTGATTGTGAGCTCATACCCATTTCAAGGTTCATCGGTAAGGTCTGGTTCTAAGACCTATACACATCACAATCTCATAGCTCAATGGAATCAAATGAATTTTATAATTAACTTATTCACATTTTACCAAGGATTTTTCATGACTAGAACAGTCATTTTGGTTTTGGAGAAATAACTTTCATAGTCATTTATAACTTGAGATTCCTTATTGATAATGACTAGGTTCCCTGCCACATCCTGCGTAGTACAATATTAAGCATGTATAATCATAAAAATACTATATCATCCTTAAATCATAATTAAGCATATGTTCCAAAAAACCATGATCATCCATGGATCTATGTGTCTCAATACCAGATCACCATCCATGCCATACACCCATGTCCAAACTAGGATACCAAATGAGAAAACATTAATAATATGCATTTAACTAAAATCAATGTTGCCAAAATCAATCTTTATCATAAGCACATATTAACCATGTGAAATAAATCAGATCTATAGCACATAAGCATATACGTAATTATTACATGCATAATATTATATCACTGCATCAAAATCACCCTCTATAAGTGTCACAAAACTAACCTTGCTAAGGTGGGACACTACATACTCCCCCTCTTGGATTAAACCTAGCCCGAATTTTTCTTATAGTTGTTGGATATGTATATATAGATATATATCTTATATAAATATTTCTAAAATCCAATCGGGCTTTCCATGAATACCAAAAAAATACCATTATTAATCAAGTACCATGCATATTTATTCCATACTAAAGAGATTTTGACATACACCACAATAAAAAATGTATCTGAATAATCATATAGTCAAATATATGATACCTCGATACTATTATCTATAAATGATATAACATATAAAACATTTATCATATAACTAACAATGATCTCACATTACACATGATTATCTTCACTCTAACTAATGTATTAATAATTCAATAACTTTCACGTATCATTCTCTTAGTTTTCTATAGAAAACTTGATCGTATCAATTGAAAAACAACTCCCACATTATTTGTATAAACATCAATGATGGTCCATCTCATGACATAATAAAATTTTCATATTAGAAGCATCAAATCATCCACATACAATTGTTAGTGAAACTATACGAAAAAACAAGTCATATATATAGCCTACTCTTACATCCCACTTGACTTATGTCTTATCAATCCAAGTTTTCCATCTCTCATTCCATAAGACACCCTTGCAATTAAAATATTTAGGAATTACCTACATTTTGTTTTTATTTACCAAGTGTTTACTCTTTAGGATCAATAACAATTTCAGGTTCAAGACATTTTTTTTTTTAAATAACAAGCTAAGGTTCCATACAATCCTCATTGACCAAATTTTTTATTATAGACCACTCCTTGAATTCCATAATCTTAATTATTATTCACCTCCCTTGGTAATCAGTTATGAATGACTCATTTATAAGATATTCATTCCAAAAACAATTAAATATATATTTTCGAAACTCACTTATAATCAAGAGCAACTTTTGTAATTATGAAAATTTGATATCTATGTTATTGAATATACCTTGATAAATGTAATTCAACCTATTTTCTAACTATAAAATCACTCATGATTTATATTCAATAATTAATCATCTTATTTGGTTTTAGGCCTTATTCCTTACTATTAATACACACACAAAAAAAATCTATGAAAACAATACATTTCTCAAATTATGAATAATATTGTTGGTTTTAAATAAGGTTTAGACTATTACAAGGGAATTTCTAACCTAAAGATAAGTTTTTATTTTTTTCAACCTCTCAAAAGGTCACAACGCTTTGTAGGACTACTAACTACTCATACAAATATACATCCAAGAAAAAAATTCCTAAATCCATCAATCTCTTCCATTCCACATATAATACAATCATCTTAGGCTTCTAAATCATGAAATAATTCCAATGCAGCAAAATGTGATCTCACTCTCCAATTTTTCCCTAAAATAATATCAGAAGCACATATTCTTGTAAAACAAGAACTCAAATAAAATTTTAAATAGTCACAAACCTTTTCCCTTTAAGTTCAAATAAAAGAAAGTTATCACCTCACAACATGTTTATATTCTAAACATGTTATTCTCTTAACAAGTTAAAATTTAATCAAATTTCAAGAAATCAATTCATAAAGTTGATAAAAAATATTAATTTTGACTTCATTGCCTAACTAACGATAGTTTAGAGCAATTCATGAGTTAAATCCTCATAATTTATCTAATTAATTTAGTTTAAAAATAATTTAACCAATATGCAATTGATAAATTTATTAAGGAGACTATTATGGCTTTCTTAGACCTAATTTGCCTTAATCCAATAGAAAAGATTTTTGATCAAATTATCACAATAATCTTTTTCTACATTTCAAGAATTTGAAAATCAGTTTAATTCTAGTTAAAGCCAACACATACAAAATAATTACAATAATACATAATAAAAACCTAGTTGACACTTGAATCCATATATCAAAATCAAGTATTTGAAACATTCTAAACCACATAATGTTCTTCATTATACCAATATTAGTATCTTCATTTGTAATGTATTTAAATCTCAAGAGAATTAATGTTACAAATATCTATTCATTTAACTTTAATTACACATAATCAATCCTTCTTAATCATGTTGATGAGATTCCATCAAAATATTTTTGTTTATTCTTACCAGAAAAATTACTTCGCTCGTAGATATATGTTAGTATCAACTCCACACCCATACCTTACCTCATTACTTATCTCATAGATATATGTTAGTATGGATTCCACGAGCATACATTAGCTCATAGATATATGATAGTATGGATTCCACATCCATACATAACTTCAAGAGAACATGACCTTCAAATTTTCCTTAAAATGGCTTCCACAACCATTCATGCTCAAGTCATTTAAGCATTTTGTTTATTAGGAGGGTCATACCACAACCTACTATTTGAGTAATTTTAAGTTAGTTTATGCATAGTGTCAACTTGAACTCCATAAAATCATGTCAAATAAATCATAGGAATTCCATTTGTACTCCTTAAGATTGTGTTCCCTAATCATATTTTAGCACGTCAAGTTAACGCAGATATATTACTCGTCAATCTACATTCATAGTTAAAATTGACATCCTTCAAGGTATATTTTGTTAAGTTTCCAGTAGTGTAGATAAGAAAAGTGTCGAAATTAACATGTTGAACTAAATCATCATGTTAATTGAATATTATCCTTAGAGTTTTTACACATTCCCAAAGCACACACACCAAGGTAATCATATTATAGTCCAGATTAAGCCAATATTTTTATCTTTAGATACAATTTTAGCAAGTAAAGATGACTACTAATCCCATATCACATTGATAATGATGCATTAAACATATATGAAACCATGCATGCAATCCCCTATCTCACTCATTGATTGAAAATGAAGCCATTCACATGCTCGGGTTTGACCCCAACATTCTATTTTGAAAACAATCCCCTCTAAGGACAAAGGTGATCTCTCTAGCCCTAGCGTGGGTCTAGCAATGCATGAGACTATCTGAAGAAACCTTTCCTAGCTTGTACTCAAAATGAAAGAGGAATAAAGAGAACCTACCTCTTTGATGAAGGCCTTGAATCCACAATCCTTCAGGCTCACTCCTCACTAGTTGTGATTTTTGAATACATGTAGGAGATTAAGAGACAAAAACAAACAACATGATAGAATACATATCATACATCAAATACAAACTGGCTAATAGATCAACGAGTATTAGGCTACTTGGATAAATATATAGAAAAATATGTAAAGTGAAACATCAGATGTATTTTTAATATATAAAAGGGGAAGCATACAACCGTGGCCTTAATGTTGGACAGATCCCTTTGGTGATGTCCATGTTCGAACCAAGGCTTTTCAAGAAATCCTTCTCCCAATCGGAAATTCGGGATTTATCTCAGCATAGGGTTACAAATGATTATTATTAGGCTAAACCAACAATTACCAACCAATAGTGGAAGGATGTAATTGAATTTATAGGAAGGGATAGGGAGTTAGAATCCCATAAAATAAAGAGGATGACCCACTTCTCAAGGAAAAATCTCCTATTTATAAGATAAAGAGCTCCAAATGAGAGAGCTTGACCATATCTCCACAGAACAATATCCAGCTCGTTGTTCTGGAAGCTTTTAGTGCACAAATATTCTCCTCCTTTTGACAAAACACTGGTAGAAAGGGTTCAACATTATTTTTCCAATAATAAAGGCAATGACATACCTAGGCCAAAAAATGAAACTTCCCATAAGCATGGGCATACAACTAGCTAAGCACATTCATCGATAAATTTAGGGTTGGAGATAAGCTTCTTCAGAAATTCTTCAAGGAAGTTTCCTTTTATTCTTCAAAGGATATCTTGATGTATTCTTCTAAGGTGGATATTCTGCACAATATGCATCACATGGAGCTTCATGATGAAGGACGGGAAGTGATCAGGGTGAAAAATTACTGTGTAGCAAATTCTCAAGCACATCCTTTCCCAAGATGTCTTTAATTATTTTAACATATTTCTAATAATTTTTCTTAACAAAAATATAAAGGAATATAAAAAAAAAAAAAATCTTTTTCGTACTTATACTTTAACTCTAAGTAAGACCAGAAATAAATTTCACCCTAATTACATGTGCGAATATTAAGGTAGATCAACCTATTTGATTTCCTAGATTATGCTAAATAAACTCCACTTAATAACTTTTGTTATCATAACCACAAAATTATCATGCTTCTATTACAAAAATCACATCTAGGTGTATTAGTATCAACCTACCTGAAGCAAGGTCAATGAGGGAAGAAAAATCCTCTCTTCATCATTAAATATAATTAATATGATATGTTTATGAAATGGAATCAAAAAATATATTGACCAAACAAAATTTTCAAATTCATCAATTACAAATTTCCAATCAAAAATGAATGTTGCAGCAAGAACAACTACCATTACCAATTTAGAAGAATATTATTCTTCAAAAAGTGCCAAGTAAAACAATGGACCTCCCAAAATTGAGCAAAAATAGTTGTTTTCTACAAGCCAATAAATAATAAGGATGTACCCCTGAATACATTGAGCTAAGATGAACTTATTATTTTCATTTGCATTAGCAATTAAATCCTACAATTTTTTTCATTGCAATTTTTTTTCCAACAACACCCTCTTTTTATGACAGATTTATATGATAAAAGGGTGATTTTCTTCCTGATCTATTCACACTACAAAAACTTTACTAAAATTAATTTTCACATTTATACAAGAAAATTGCAGAAATAGGAATCTAAACCCCTTGAATAATATATTCATAAGTTTCTGCTACATAAAATCTATAGCCAATCAGAGATTTACTCTAATAATGTATGTGCATAAAATCTAAAGCCATTCAGGCCTTTTCACAAATAGTTTGCAAGAATACAATATACAACCATTGCGGCATTTTTTCAAACACTTGGTGACCATCATATCTTAAGAAAATTTTCACAACCATTAGAAACATGAATACAATATTTTTACTCAGCCTATTTAACTCATAAAAGTCATAAAATAAAGCTTTAAATATTGGCATATTAAAATATAAACTAAATCATCTTAATCGTTCACCTAACACTCGACAACAAGCACAGTTGGTAAGAATAATATTTCAAATCACATAAATTTATGATTTGGATTATGAAAAGTAATGTTTTGAAATCAAATGGGGTGTTACTGAACCTATAGGCATGGATACCCCCTAATATTGAGTTGAAATGAAATGGAAATGTTGAGAGATGTGATTCATTATAAGAACAAAAAAAAAAAATCCTACTATCTCATTTATCAGTTTTGTCAAACACTTAGTGTGTAAACTTCATCTACAGCTATACATGGAGAAAGAAAACCCAAATTTATGAAAATAGTATATTTTCATCAACTCATGACAACCTATTATGGAAAAAAATTCATTATAAACCGAGCTTCAAAAAATGGCAACACATTGTTGTTTTAATCCCCCTACATGTACATTCTCAACCACACCTTCCATTCATTATTGGTTAGCTCATAATTAACTCTGTAAATATCTCATAGAAATTCACAAGTAGAAATTTACAATGAATTGAAATTTTTGCAAAAGTGTTAAGCTAATAAAAAAATAAAATTTCAAGAATGCTTATGGACATACATGGCAATGTATTTACACAATTCCAAAAACATGGGAATATGCTTGAGATCCAATGAGAGTACACTATAACTCTAATATCCTTACCAAATCATTGTGAACCATCTAGTTTTCCACCTGACCATATCTAGGGAGAAATTATCCCCATAGAAACGTCGAGCTATAATAGCTCACAAAAAATACCAAACTATTGCAATAGAGAGATATACATGAGACACATATCTAAGAAGAGAAACAAATGACAAGAATTGATTCAAAATATTCTTCTTGTTGTATTCTTCAAATCCCAGTTTGTTCATTTGTTGGTGCAAGTCTTCTATTGTTCTAGGTTGTCTAAGGATGTCCTAGACTTCTTCAAGAAATGATTTGTATGTAGGTTGCTGCCACATAATGTCTTCTGTATTGTGTTTTTCATCATCAATATTTTGAAAAATAAAATCATAATAATATTTTTTCGCTTTAAAAATCCAATAGCTGAAAATTTCATTAACGTGTTCGTCATGCATGCTGTCTTTGACATTCATATCTACAACTTCTATGTAGACCTAATCTAGACATGGTGTTGCAAGCCATATTTGGAGAAAATTAAACTCTTTTTCATAATAATTATGTGTACCTTCACATTGGAAATCAATGGTAAGTGTAAAAAGAATCTCCAAAACCACATTGGTTTTTCTCCTTCTTCTCTGCAATGAGAGATTTCACCTATTGTGCTTCCTTATCTGCTTCTGCCTCTATCTCTATTTATTCTTTCCCTTTGCAAACTTCTTTCTTTGAATTTGTATTTATCTATGTTTTTTTCTCTGACTTTACCTTTATTGAGTTCTGGTTCTTCTGCTCTACAATGAGAGCTTTCTCCTGTTTTGCTTCCTTCTCTACCTCTTCCTCTGTCCCTTCTTCTATTTGGTGATATAATCTCACTTCAGTTAGTGGAAAAAAACCTATATGTGGAAATAATTTGCTCCACTTATTTTCAATTTTCAATTGTTTTCATGGTATCATAGCTAGTTTTCATAAGACTCCCTAATAGAGCAGCAACTAGAGAAAAGTTGGAGCAGCAACGAAAAGAGGCAAAGCTTAGCTTGTGTAAAAATCATTGAGAGCATAAGAGATCGAAGATCAAAGCTATGTTGTGTAAAACTCCAGCGAAACAATGTGAGCACAAGGTGAGCATGAGATCCCAAAAAATATTGTTGACGTGGAGAGATCCAAAATAAAAATGAGAACAGAGAACCATCAGAAGAAGAAGCCCTTGATAGTTGAGTAGATTTTTTTTATTTTTTTTATCAGCGCTCTTTTTGAAGGAAAAATCGAGCTCATCAGCCCATCAACGCCACTTTGTATACTGATAATATGGCCAATCAATGCTCCTTTGTATACTGATACTAGGGCCGATTAGTGCACTTACCAGTAAGATACCCACGCCAATTTTTCTTCGGTTTGACCAACGTGGAAGAAATGTTACAGAGCTGCACCCCTTCAAGGTATGGTTTAAAAAGGGGCTCCTATAATTTTTTTAAAAGAGAGGGACTTGAAATTGTTGCTTTGTTACATAATTTTTGAATTTTTTTGGAAGCAAGGTATTTGTTGAACATTTGTAGACCCGTTAGTTTGTGAAATCCAAGAAAAAACATATACATTTTGTATTACTTGTTGAGTGATAGTGAGTCAACACTCAACAAAATGGAAAATCCAAGAGGATAAAGTGACAAAATGATATGGTTGAGATCTTTTTAGATTTGGAAGTGAAGAGGAAAAAGGATGCCTTTGCATTAAAATAAACAAAAGAATCTGTGGGTGAAATCATTCTTCCCTTGATTTCAGATGCCAAGATAGCCAAGGAGGCATCGGATAACCTTGAGAGGTATTTTTGTGCAAGGGGGAACATTGAAGTTGAAGATGAATGTGGATCTAGAGAAGTAGATCTACAGCGAGATGAAGAGTTTCTTGAATCCCACTATGTTCAACTAAAAGTGTATGATGTTTGTGAAGAAATTGCAGAAGAAATAGAGAAGGAACACAGAGATTCTTGTGAACCCCAATATACATAGCTACAAGTGGATAAAGATTTGATGAATCCAACAACAAAGCTTGTTGAAGGAAATTTGATGAATCCAGCAACACGACTTGTTGATGACGACTTGGTCATTCCAACAACAGACCTTGCTCATGACGATTGGTTGATTCTAATAATAGAGCTTGTTGATGATGATATGGTGAATCAAGAAATAGAGCTTGTTGATGAGAGTGAAATTGATATTAAAGAAATCATTTCTATGGTAAATCCAAGGATTAATATTTTTGATGCAAATTTGATCAGGATTTGTTGGCCAAAGATGGCTGGTTGCAAATGATGCAACAAAAAAATGATATCGACATGATGTTATTTGGTGATATAATCCCACTTCAGCCAGTGGATGAAAACCTATATCCAAAAATCCTCTAGTCCAACCCTTTTCCATTTTCAGTTCTTTTCAACAAATTATTTTCATAAAGGAGGATTAATATGCATGGATTTTATTCTATTTAGAGGAGTGTAACTCATGCCATTAAGGAGAGGTATGCATGCCTTAGTTAAGGAGAGTGTAACATATCCATTAAAGAGAGCGTAAGAGGAATATGTCATTCTTTGATGAGTGCATAAAAGAGAGTGTAATTTATTATTAACATAGAGAGAGAGTTACATAGATCAATGAGAATCATCAAGGAGAGAGGTTTGAAGTGATTAGGGAGGTGAAGGTGACTTATAGTTCCATTTTAAAAATAATATCATAATCATAAAATATGATAATAATAATAATAATAATTATAATAATAATGAGGCTTATGTCGATATAGAACTATTAAGTTTGATAAATGATAAGTTAAGTGATTTTACTTCAACTACGCTTGATTGCAAATTTATGCAAGGTGATATACTATTTTTTGAAATTCATGCTTGAGATGGTAGAGATGACTTCCTATTTTTATAAAGTCACTCTAGTTTTGTTAGAAAATAGGTTTTTTTATGGAAATTCATCCCTGAGTTTCCCATGTGTGGTATTTTTCTTCTAAAGAACAAGGATTCCACACCCCTATTTCCTGTATCTCTGTGCCTTAGTAGATTGAGGACTTTGCACCCTTATCTAATGTAAAGATCCAAGATTAAACACCTTGCTATTTTTAAACCTTCAGGAATCCATGCCCTAAACATTTTATTATACATCTGAGACTCCATGTCTTTATCTTTCATGGATTTATGGCTCAATGCCCTAATAATTTTATTATAGATCCAAGACTCCACGTCTTTATCTTTCATGTTTTTAGGACTCCACATCCTAATTTCCATGGATTCTCATCTACTTTGCTTTGAAACCATGCTTTTCACGTTAAGTTATTGATTTTTTATTTGAGTATGAATATTAGTTTTGATGTGCTAATTTGATCTTGAAATTTAAAATTTATTTACTGATCTTATGCTTGATGTACATAGGTTTCCTTATTTCTTATGTGTGTCAACACGTAAATTAATTGAGTTTTTATGATCAAATTCAAGAGAATAATGTATGAAAATCAAATGCCAAATAACATAAACCAAATATACAAAAAACCATCACATCTGTCAACATAGAGCTTTGATGAAGGATTTGAGCCATCCTGGGCTACATCTCCTTGGTCCAATTTCCATGGCCTATGCCTCTATATTAGATAAATAGTGCATAAATTTCCATTTAAATGCATCAAATGCTCCTGAAACATACTCCAATGAGTTCAGAATGTCGAAATAGTCAGAAATGACTATTCATTCACTCCATTTGGCCTTTAGATTATCTAGGCATGGCCTTTCTTTCTAGTGGCCTTAGGCTTCAATTTTCTACAAAGCGAAAACAACACCTATATAATTGCTTCTATGCCTATACAACCTATTCCAATGTGTTTATAGAATGCCAATATGCTAGGAATGACTATTCCTGAGCCAAAATTGATTGAAAATGGCTCAAGATATGGTTCATTCAATTTTTCCCTAGAATTGTCCTCCAAATTTGGAGAGGACTCCAGTTAAGTATGACAAACTGTTGATTCCACCAAAAATGGTGGCACCTATAAAAATCCACCATATTTAGCTGTGAGTTTAATTAATTTTAAAAAACGTATTAATGGGGATAAGTTTGGATTATCTGCGCACTAAGTTCCTTTATTGTAATCTAGATTATAAATGGATTAACGCGTATTTAATATGGGTTAGGGTTAATAAACCCACTGTTAAACCTTAATCTTGCACTTAACATAAACCCTACCGTAATACAGTCTGCTCCGCCCTCGGTTGTGCAACATGGTTATATGGGGAGGGGGATGGTCCGCTCCAAACCCCTACCATATGAACCAACACTCTTTAAATAGTAGTCACAGCCTTAGGTTATTAAAACCCAATGGATAGACCAGGTGGTAAGGCGCTCAAATTGCGTGAGGTAGGTCATGGGTTCGACCCCGATCCTCGCACAATAATTTTGGTCCACTCCACGTTATCCATTCCAAGTGTTAAAAAATTTGGTATAAAAAATATGTATGTGGTCCACCATATACATTAATCAGACTATGGTTTATATAAAATATGCATAATTTAAAGCTAAGGATTTTATTTAATTATATATATATATATATATATATGTATATATATATATATATATATATATATATGTATATATATGTATATATATGTATATATATATGTATACATATATATGTATACATATATATATATACATATATATATATATATATATATATATATATATATATACATATATACATATACATATACATATACATATACTTATACATATACATATATATATATATATATATATACATACATATATATATATATATATCCAATCCTAACAATAAAAGAATAATTTCAACACATAATAATTCATCATGAACCCAAATTCAACCTTGGAGGACATTGGGCAATTTCACCTTCTCAAACCAAAAATCATAGTGAATCCTGTTGTGACACTTGTCGCAGTGCCACTCAACATAAACTGAAGAATATTTGCAACATGTTGACTGGGCTGCCATGTCATCAACCTGTCACTGTTCTCGAATTTTTTTAAAAAAATTGCATGTTCTGAATGGTGGTTAGTAGGCTAGAACTTGTTCATCCAAAGTCAGTTTTCGAGGAAACGAAGTGTGCTGGATTCCTAGCGATGCACTAGTTGCGGTCGTTTAGTTTTGAATCAATTCTGAGAACTTTCATTTTTGAGCTGATATATTGAGCCTTTGATCCATTGTGATCTGATACCCATTTGATAGTTCGTTGGTAAGGTATTGTTCCAAGACCTGCACATATCACAATCTCATAGATCAAAGGAATCAAATTAATCTCATAATTAACATATTCAAATTATACCGAGGATTTTTCATGACTTCCACAAACATTTTTGTTTTGGAGAAATGACTTTCGTGGTCATTTATAACTTGACCATCCTTTTTGGCAATAATGAGGTCCCCTGCCACATCCTACTTAGTACATGATTAAGAATATATAATCATAAAAATCATGTATCATCATCAATAGTAATTAACCATATGTTCCACAAAACCATGATCATCCATGGATCTATGTGTCTCAATCCCAGATCATCAACCATGTCATACACCTATGTCTAAACTAGGATAAATCAATAATATGCACTTAACTAAAATCAGTCTTACCAAAATCAGTCTTTATCATAATAACGTAGTAACCATTTGACCTAAACCAAGTCTATAGCATACAATTATATACATAAGTCTCACATGCATAATCTTACATCACTGCATCAAAATCACCCTCTATAAGTGTCACAAAAATAACATTTCCAATGTCGGAAGCAACACCAAACAAGCTGACATCTTCACGTTTTCCACTCTAAATTCACCGAGATGCATGAAGAATAATATCTTGAATTAATCTAAATCACTCATAATCTAATAGAAATAAATAAACCAATTCAAACATAAATCAATACCAATACATAAACTTTCAACAAAAGTGGAGACGACACCCTTAACCAAAGAATCCATGCCCTAAACTCTATGTGAGGGAGTAAAAAATTCAACTACACCAAGGAAAAGGGTGGATAAATGTGTGGTAGCTCAAGTAACTATTTATGGAACCAAGATATAGGAATATTAGGTAAAAAAAATGCCAAACCCAAGAACGAAGGTCTAAGAAATTAGACTTCTAAGATATCTCTTCTAAATTATTAGTGAATAGTCCTCAACCCTGCATTGCAATTCCCTATACTAGAAACATGGCACTATATGAGGTCAGTTGTAGATGCTTTGAAATTCGTGATGTGTAATTCACATAATCCCGCAATCTATATGTAGATTGAAATTGGGACATTCAATACATAGAGCCAAGAAAGGAGTTCACATGGATTTGTCCTCGATAACCTCATCTCAATTCCAAAAAATTCATCTACATGCCAATGACCCATTTGAATATTAATTTTTAATTTATAGGTTATTAAATCTATTCCTTAGAGGATGATGTTAAGTGATTTCACCCCATTTTGGGTGAATTTGTTTATCGATAAATTGATACCAATTTGGCCCATTGGTTTGCTTGGAAATTAACTTATCATTTCACATGATAAAAGGAGATATTTTCTAAATATTTCTTGTATATCTATATATATGACCATTTATAGCTTAAATTTCATGAAAATAGAGTTTCCAAGCATGGATTTAATAATCACCAAAAATTCTCCCAAAAGAATTGAAGGTTTAATCCTTAATTCCTTCTCTAGTTGGATTCTCCTCAAAATGATGATATGTATTTTCAATATATTATTACAAACTATCCTTAATTCCTTGGATAGTGGGATTCTCCTTAAAGGATCATAAAATGTTTCTATATATTATTATAAATTATGTCAAAACCCCATGCACATGTGGCTATTATTGTTGCTTTAGGATTGCAAACTTTTTTACATATTTGTAATGATAAATTATTGGAACTTACATGAAGATGATTATAGAAAAAGTGGCAATGAGGTGAGCATGAAGATGCTTTTGTTCTAATGTTCATGCATGCATTATTAATTTTCTAGCTTTGGCATTTCTCAAATTTCCTCTAAGGATGTAAAATTGAATGCCATGTAGGAATTTATAGGAACAAGCATTTTCCTAAGAATTCACATGCATTCCTAAGAATGTCGACAAAATCATGAGGATACACATCCATTCCTAAGACTGTAGACACACTATATGAATGCACACATGCTCTCTATATGTGAAAATTTTCTTACAGGGTGAATTTTATAAAATGCATGTGGTTAGATCATTTCACCAAGACCATGGTATGTGCTTTTAGTCAAAATGAGAAAATTTGGGGAAAAAATTAAGGAGATCTTGGAAAGTCATTGCAAACTCTTCTAATATGGCATTTAGTTCATTTAAATTATTTTATTAAATTTTATATTTTTATTTTGTTTCATAATATCTTTAAATAATAAATGATAAACACAATTAGAGAGGTAGGTGCATGAGGGTTGTGATTGTCTTTCAGCCTAGTGGAACAATTAAGTGAAAGTTGAATGGAACCTAGGAATACTGACCAATAATATTCTAGAATCCTATGCACCTATCTAGATCATTCTTATTTCATAGCCACTTAAGCCTTTCTCACTTATGGTAATTGGAATCTATAAAATCATAGTTAATCATATGATAAAAAGAACCCTTTAAAAGTATTACTTTCCAAAACCTATTTTAGGAATGATAAGGTCCATGAAAGAGAAAAAATATTGAAATAATTGTTCTAGGTGAGGTAAACCAAAAGATATTTGGTTTAAATACAACCCACCCTAGAAATAAATGGAAAATTTTTGTGTATTAATCAATCAAGTGGAGTATGATATAGTAATACTTTGAGTACTCCATATGAAGCAATTTCATGCCATTCATGAACATGATAAGTCCTTATGTCCCACGGGGAAACATATTAAATCCATCTACACAAAATGTAATTATCACTCCCTTGTTCACTCTCGCTATTAAATTCTCCTCTCACACCTCACACTGCACCTCTGACCTTTCATGGCTCACATTGATCAACATGTGGTTTTTGGAGATGATGAAATTAGAGATGTATTGTAAGATGGTTGAATTTAATTCTATACTTGTAGTTCTCCACTTTGAGTGTCTCTCTCTACAACTGGGGTTTTCTATACATAAAAATTACATCAATTTGGATTAGGGAAACCCAACAATAAGTTCTATGGTCAATTTTTTATCATTCTCTATTCCATCTCCTTCATAATATGGATTTTATGGAATTGGAGGCTAGATATAAGACTCTAATTCAGCATGAAGAATAGCTTGCAGATATCACTTCTTCCCTTAGATAAACAAAGTAGAGGATTCTATACTTGTAGTGCCTTTGTGTTCCAAAAATTGAGGTGATTATGGGCACATTACTCCATCTATTGTTTCATGGAAATAATTTGGAAAATAATTTTTATTAGATACCTCTAAAAAGGTGTAACTAGTCCCCATGAAACATCTGTTTTTGCATCCTTATTCATGCATTAGGGTACAATCACTTAAATTTATATTTCTATGTTAATTATTTATTTATTTTCTAAATTGAAGTATGAAGTGTACATTTGGGAAAAGGAGAGCTCTAAGGGTACCCTCAATCCTTAATTTTCATCATTCAAAATTACATAATAGCTATATATAATATTCTCTTGAGTATGCCTAAGAATATGTTAACATGAATAGTGATACGAAGGCCTTGGTATTTTCATACCTCATACAACCCATGGGATTTCATCACTTTCTACCCCCCTCATGATATCTATTAACTCCTATATAGGTATCATGTTAATCCAAAAATCCCTTATTAATCCCTAAATATTGAGATGTTATATTTATATTGTTCTATTTTTAATTTTAGTTAGAACCTTTCTTATACCATTTCATTATAATTCTACTCTTTGTATACTATACATATTCTAAGGATACCTAGTCTTAGGATCACAAAATATTGTATTATACATTATGTTCATTGTAAAAATAGGTTTACCACTTGAAGTGGATTGTTGCTTATTGGTTCCTTGTCATTTCCATGGTTTGAGGTTCACAAAATTTGGTATCAAAACTATGATCATAGTGTTTCAAGGTACTGAATCAAATGAGTTATCATGGAACCATAATCTCTTTTATGGGATTTTAAGCATATTTAGGAGAGATTGCTATGAAAATTTTGGTTAAAATTTTTATATATTAGTTCACTATACTTTCAGATATATAAGTTTTGGAAATTAGGGTTTGTTAATGATATTCAAATCTGTTCCAACCATCATCTCAATATTTTCATTATAATTGTTTTGGGGATGTTTCACACCATGAAATATAGAGAAAATCAACATGGCATATCAAGGCATGCCTAGTAAAAATTTTAGATTTCAGTCCATTATAATTTAATAGATATATATTACCTAAATTAGGGTTTGTGAATGGTCCTAAAATCAATTTTAAGTGAGTGAAATTGGATATTTATTCATAATTTTATTTTTGCGAATAATAAGACAATTAAAAATTTTCATAATGATAAAAGAACTGAAGGTATGTGAATTAAAAATTTCATATTCTTTTTCACTATAATTTTGGAGATATTCCTTGTGGAGGTTAGGGGTTTTGAATGGTCCTGAAATCAATTTGAAAAGAGAAATTATGTAATTTCAATATATGTGTGTGCATGATTGTTACACAAAATTTTGTCACTATCCCTACAATCCCCATCTCACCCATTGGAGGGTCATTTATGTGATCAATAAGTAGTGTCATGCCTTGCAAAGACCATCATTGTATCCCTTTACATGAGAGTAATATTCCTTCTATTGACAATTCCCTGAGAATAGTTTTAAAAACCCTTGTTTTTGCCTTGGCATGAGTAGTCAGTTATGCCCTTACGCCAAAGAGGAAGATTAACACTGGGCCCCACACCAGTTGGTGCTCTGTCTTAGTTAGCCACCTGCACCGAGCTGTTTATGGAATTTTTTTTAAAAATATAGGTGGAGATTCCACTCCAACAACTTCAAAGATGAGTCATTGGGAGTGGTTGAACTGAATAAACCACAAAATCCCTCCTTTAGTTTATGTTTTCCACCTCTTATGGGAACTTCCTAAAGGATAGGCCTCCCTCCACCTTTGTAGGGATCCTAACCTTCTCATTTTCCTCTATAAAAAGAAGTTATCTCTCTTTACATAAGCTAGTTGAACATGGAGAATTGAGTATACTATAGCTAAAATATTGAAGAGATAGAATAAGAAGGAATTACGTTGAGAGAGCTTGAGTCCATGCCTTCATCCCGTCTGAATTCCCTGACGAGCATCTGAGACATACTTTGGCTGAGCCCCGCCGGAGGATACTATGACGTCAAAGCATTGGTTGTAACTCTTCCTTCTATCAATACATATACGTGACTATTGTTTGGTTCCCATTTTGTATTATGTTAGATTTTTAATGTAATATGCTTAGCCTTCTTTGACTGGCTAGTAGTTATGAATGAAGTTATTATGTCATATGACGTTCTTGTTTGATGTCCTATGTGCAAGTATCCAAGCATGAATGTGAAAGGATTGTGACTTGCCAATGCAAGAGCGAGAGGCCACCGCCACTACAGCCACAATGACAACGTTGGATTCTAGGTAGGCCGATCTACCATGTCCTCTTTTCATTTAGTAATTAGGAATCAACACTCTAGCATGTCTCTTTGTTTCTAGACCCACTCTAGGGCTAGAGGGATCATGTCTATCTGCAGAGAGGATTTACCTGCTTAAGAAATTGGCGACTCCGCTGGGGAATTTCCTTTGAGTTCATCACTCTTTGAGGTCTTCGTCATTCGACGAGAAATTTGGTCGAATGACCATTTACCTGTTTTTTCCTATGTTTTTCATCAATTATGATCTTTTACTTTTTGCTTGAAGTGGTGAGTCTGGTCTTGGTTGGGAGAAATTATTTGTTTTTTCTTGTTCAAGCATTGGTGCTTTTATTTTTTTGACAGTCGCGCTAATTGGCACTACATTTCGGTTAGCAACCTGTGCCAATTGGCCATTGGCACTAGTTTTCAGCGAGAAATTTGTGCCAATTGGCGGTAGTTTCACCCACAAAAGTCGTGAAAATTTCAAGGTGTGTGAAAAATTAAGGTTTTTTCCCTAAATTCTTCACCTGTGTGTCTTGCCCTTCTAGTCCTTTTCTTTGTATGATTTACATGTTCTCCCCTTTACTTGTTCACTTGTGAGCATAGATTGCATTGCTCATTTTTTAGCTAAAAAGTCTTCTTTCTATGATTAATTGATCTCAAAGGGAATGAATGCCTTCTTTTGAGCCCATGCTTTGGAATTCCTCTTTGTGCTTGATATCATATGTCTTGTAGCTGTTTGAGGACTTTCGTTACAAAATGTTTAAAACAATGATTGCATTCTTAGTGTTGGTTTGAATCCCTCTTGCAGTCATCCTTCCATTAAGGAATTTTGCATTCATTTAGTTTTCGTCTCAAAGTTTTATTTTCTTTAAAATGTGTTAGATCAAGTTTCATTGAAAATTCATGTTTGAAATTTATCATTGAACTTAGATTACATTGTTTAATGATTTGAAGCTAAAAATCACATTGAGTGCATTCTCTTTCATTAAAATCATGCACTAAGAATGCATTTAGTGCATTCCTATTCTTTCAAAAGAAAAAGGAAATTGCGCATAGATTAAAATTGCATAGTTTTCAAAAAAGAGGATTTTACATAGATTACATTGCATAATTCACATCGTTGAATGTTTTAGATTACTTTTGGGATAGTGAAAGTCATCTAGTTAGGAAAAGTTTAATTGTCAGTATTGTTGTTTGTTGCATCATTGTTTGAAACTCTTCCATTAACTAGATATCATTCATTGAATTGAAAGATTTATTTTATCATATAGCTGCATATAGGAGATTTCCAGATGAAATTCGATAGGGCCTTGAAATTGAGACATAATTCAAGATCAACTTTAAAATTTATTCAACCAAGCTAAGGAAGCATTGGAACCTAATGCAAACATTTTTAGTGGTCTAGGCTAGAGACGTGTTCTAGTGTCTTAAAACCTAGTCGCTGTTGTTCGCCTTTTGGCTTTAGATAGCGCTAGTACAGACTTGTGCTCCCTGTACCGTCGTGTATATAAAGGGAGACCCTCACAGGTTGGAATCCTTTATCCATAGGAAGTCGATTCTGTCGCCCTGTAACCGTGTTACACCAAACACAACATTCGGGGAGACTACTTGCATGTATGTCAAGTCCTTGGTCATTTCTCTTTCATTTGATCACCAAGGTGTATATGGCAGTTCACAGAAGCATGGTACACCCTCTTACTTAGATTAACTGAGTAGTGACTTTGGTCTTTCATGACTCTCTAAAAGTGAAAATATCATCGAGCACTTGTCCTTCCACGCTCGTTTCAACCTGAAAGTGACATAGTCACCTTTTGCCTATTTATCGACTCTTAAAATATGAAAGAGTGGGGTTTTGTTTCAATGTCTTAAAATTAACTGCCCACTAAATATTCCTTGTTAAATTTTTCTTCCTTACCATTTTGTTATAGGGTTATTCTCAATGGAAACATTTTCGTAATTTTCCAACCAAGGAATCACCTCTGAAGGGAATCCTGGTCCTTTTCCTGCTTTTGGAAATGTTGGAGATCCTTATATGTCAACATTGTCCCTGCCTGGGTTAACTGTTGGGTTGCCTATTTGGTTATTCTTTACCTCGGTGGTCTCAAGTGTTCCTCCTTCTGTACAATCATCTCCTCCACCTGAACAACATCATGTTGATACTAAGGTGGACCTCTCCCATTCTTCGCCTATTTCTTCATCCTTCTCTTCTACTTCGCCCAGGGAAAGTCTGGATTCTAGTAACCAGGTGGCTAAGAAGAAGAAGAAGAAGACGAAAAAGAAGAAGTCAGATAAGCAGGAGGCTAATGCCTCAGCTATTGTTCCTAAGAAACTGTCCATTGATAAACCATCCAACCTTCCACAGAAAGTATAATTCTCTTGCATGTTGTGCAAATGTGACCACTTTCTTCGAGACTAACTTGGCATTCCCAAGGTACTTGAAGTATGGTCCGATGGTCATCCATCGTTGCCTTTGGATTTTGGAAGTCATATTGGTGGCACATCTTCAACTAGTAATGATAAGACTCATAAGAACAGGGTAAGATTACCAATCACTGTAAGTTGTGTGAACAGCATCATCCCATTCACCTTTGTCTATACATGGATGAAGCCATGACATGTTGGAAAACTTTGTTGTTTCTTCACCCTGCCTTCTAGTTGGCTAAATGAAGCTCCCTTTGAGTCCTCTGCCAGTTGATACCATGTTCGGTCAAGAGTCATCCTTGGTCATTCCCATTCCTTCAGAAATTCAAATTTAGAAATCAGTTCCAAACTAACCATTGGTCGTCGAATCGGTTGATTTGATCCCACCCACAGTTCATCAAGTCTTTTCCATTGAGAGAAGATCTCATCCCCCTCATGTTCTTCTTGTTTCTTCAGATTCCTCGGACTTGGTGAAAGATCATCCCATCCCTGTAGTTCAAGAAGTTACTCCTCCTGCTCCCATGATGGAGCTCTAGGAGGATGCTCCTCTTGCTCCGGTAACACCAGAGGATGACCATCTCAGTTCAATGGTACCCGTCCATGTAGTTTGATCGTTTCCTTCGATTGAAGTCAATTAGTGGGATACCGTCTTCCTTCTTATGTGCCTTTTGAAATCACAGTACAGACCTTTGATGTGGTCATACCAGCACCATTATAGATGAAGCTACGTCTATTAGTATGCTGTCTTCCACTACTTGGAAATTTTTTGGTTCTCCACCACTTGTACCTGTTACATAGAATCTGTTGGCTTTTAACAGAGGAACCAGTCAACCGTTAGGGATCCTTCCGAAGTTGCCTATTACTTTTGGAGAAAAAAAATCTATATAGACATGATTTTGGTTCAAGGTTCCTTGGATTTTAATTCACTCTTGGGACACGACTATGCTTAAGCCATGGGCACAGCTGTATCGTCCCTATTTTGTGTGATTTTTTTTCCACACAAAGGTCGGATCGTGACCATTGATCAGCTTTCATTCTTTGGTCCTGACGTGACATATGGTGCACCATTATCCCTTCTGGATATTTATCTACTAGTTGTATCTTCCCTGCTGCAGGTTAATTATGTGGCTACCTGTCCCATGCCCGCATTCAGTGATAGTGTCGTTGTGCATCGTGTCATGGGGGCGTTGGGTATTGATTTCCAAGATAATTTTCTCCCATCAGATGTGAAGCTCTTGGAATCCATGACTTCTTATTCAAAATGATGAGTTGTTTCTGGAGCAGAGTTCATTTTCTTGTGTCAAGCTCCTTAAAAAATGAAACAAGCTTTTCGGAGCATAGTTCGTTATCTTGTGTCAAGATCCTTAAAAAATGAAACAAGTTCATCAGAGCATAGTTCATTTTCTTGTGTCAAGCTCCTTAAAAAATGAAACAAGCTCTTCGGATCATGGTTCATCTTCTTGTGTCAAGCTCCTTAAAAAATGAAACAAGCTCTTCAGACCATGGTTCGTCTTCTTGTGTCAAGCTCCTTGAAAAATGAAACAAGCTCATCACATCACAGTTCATTTCCTTGTGTCAAGCTCCCTAAAAAATGAATTAGATCATGATGATAGTTCTTTCACTTTGTCAACCTCATTAAAATAATGAAACATGTTCCTATTCAATTCGAGTCTTCGATACAATCTCGTAAAATCCCAGTCGAGTATTTCTCTTGATCTCGTAATTTGAACCTTCACTCCATCTTCCTTTCAAATGGACTAAAGCTTGGGGGGTATGTACCTCAAATTGAGCCACCATGCTAGGGGCATGCCCATTTTTCCCTTTTTTTCAAGCATAGTTTATCTTTGTTTCAAGCTTGTGTAAAAATGAAACCAATCCCCATCATAGTTTACCTTTTTTTTCAAGCTTGAATAAAAACGAAACCATTGTTATTTTACCTCTCGTGATCTCCATTTTATCAACATGTTTTTCCAGATGAGCCTTGGCTTTCTCATTCCATCATCACCATCTACTTGGTTGATCATATGCCTTCATTTGATTTTTTACCCATTCCTGAGGAACCACTACAATGAGTGGTCTTATTAGACAACCTCTTGACCTTTACTTATTCTGAGTAGTTCCACCATCATCGGAATTAGTTGCTACCCTTAATACCACTCGTTCATTCAGGAGGAGTCATCTTTCAGCTCTTTTCTGACTCTTAAAAATTGAAAATATTGCTGAGACTCTTGTCATTTTGAAATCGTTAAATGGCTGCGAAACGATATCTACCTAGTATACGTTTACCCCTTTTTTGGGCTAGGATAGATTATTTATGAGAAAAGAATACCTTAGCCAATCATGACTAAGAGGTTCTTTCAGATATTGTTTTCTACGTTTTTGGATCTGAGAGACTATTCATGAAAAGGGCCATGCTCTAGTTTTCTTTTTTTTCCTTCTTTTCAAACTCCCTAAACATGAAAAGACGTCGAGTTCTCCCTTTCTCAGACTCATTAAAATCTTATGATGTCGAGCTTCTTCACCATGACATTACTCGAGTTCCTCCTTCCTAGGGCTTGTAAAACGTACTAGGTTGGATTTGTCCGAAGGAAAAACTTACAGTGCAAGCATATGCTATCCCCTTGAATATTTTTTTAAAAAATAATTGGGGTACTCGGCAGGAATGGTGGGGGAAAATGTAACGAAGTTTTAGTTGTGTTCGCAGTATGTCGCTCTTGAACATGGCACTTTTTTGCATTCAAGTCGAGTTGGGGACATCTCATTTCGTCACTTTTGCCTCGATGGGTTTGGGTAATCTCATTTAAACTCTCATTTTCTCTTTTCCATGTCATCATGACCTCAGATCCTTTGATGTCAAATACTTCCAAATCCAGTGTCGTGTCATTGATATGTTTAAGAGAAGTTTGCCTTTGTAGTTTTCAACCTCCCTCTAATTCTCTATTGGTCCTAATTCACTATTATCATGTTCCTCTCTGTCATATCGATGATGTAGGAAGCATTATGGCCCACCTTGGATCAAGCCACTTCTTGTCGACTTTAGCTCATTATCTAGGAATTTGATCTAGAGACTCCCTTCTGGTACCTTCGAGCCTGCATGCCTTAATAGCAGGTTTTTCACATTCGACACAAGGTCCACATCATTGGCCTTCGATTCGATGATTCTGCGGATGTTTGATGCCAGATCATTCTTCACATTCTGTGGATTGTACCGGTTGTACCTTGAGATCCATTGTCATTTTTGATGGTTTCTCTCGTGCCTGTTAACAACTTTCATCATTGCCTAGTAATCATGTGATGTTCTTGCATGTTAAAATTTACTCATATATTCACATGCTTGAATTTGTACTTGTTCGGATCGAGATGGAGCACAAGACCTTGGGTTTTGTTTGATAAAATCCAGGCTGCAGATTTTTTTGGATTATCATGAATTATTAGATGAATATTTTGATTGGATGGTTGTGACCATACCTGAGTCTATTTTTTGATCCTTACTGGTATATGGTTGCGTCCATACCTCAGATCTCAATTTTTATGTACTCTATTATGAATGGTTTTTCCCATGCCACATGATCATGTATCAGAGATATCAGTTGTATTTGTAATTTCAAGTTTTTTGACAACATTGCTTGGTTCGAATGCGTTCTCATAAATAATTTCACCCCTCCCTCTCCCTCGGACCTCGTGCTTTAAGGGGCATCTGTTACACAAAATTTTGTCATTGTACCTACAATCCCTATCTCACCCAATGGAGGTTCATTTCCGTGATCAATAAGTAGCATCATGCCTTGAAAATACCATCATTGTATCCCTTTACATGAGAGTAATATTCCCTCTGTTGAAAATTCCCTGAGAAAATATTCAAAAACCCTTGTTTTTGCCTTGGCATGAGTAGTCAGTTATGCCCTCGTGATGAAGAGGAAGATTAACACTGGGCCCTGTGCCAGTTGGTGTTGTATCTTAGTTAGCCACCTGCACCGAGATGTTTATGGAATGTTTTTTAAAAATAGAGACAGATATTCCACTCCAACAACTGTGAGGATGATTCATTGGGAGTGGTTGAACTGAATAAACCAGGGACTACCTCATTTATTTTATGGTTTCCACTTCTTATGGGAACTTCCTAAAGGATACGCCTCCCTCCCACCTTTGTAGGGATCCTAACCTCCTCCTTTTCCTCTATAAAAATAAGCTATCTCTCTTTGCATAAGTTAGCTGAACATGGAGAATTAAGTATACCATAGCTAAACTATTGAAGAGATAGAATAAGAAGGAACTATGTTGAGAGAGCTTGAGTCCATGCCTTCATCTTGTTCGAATTCCCTGATGAGCATCTGAGACGTGCTTCGGCTGAATCCCAATGGAGGAGACTGCGATGTAAAAGCATTGGTTGTAACCCTTCATTCTATCAATACATATACGTGACTATCATTTGGTTCCCATTTTGTATTATGTTAGATGTTTAATGCAATATGCTTAGCCCTCTTTAACTAGCTAGTAGTTATGAATGAAGTTATTATGTTGTATGTTGTTCTTATTTGGTGTCCTATGTGCAGGTATCCAAGCATGACTGCGGAAGGATTGTGACTTGCCAAGGCTAGAGTGAGAGGCCACCACCACTACAGCCACAATGACAATGTTGGATTCCAGGTAGGTCGATCTATCGTGTCCTCTTTTCATTCAGTAATTAGGAATCAACACTCTAGCATGTCTCTTTGTTTCTAGACCCACTCTAGGGCTAGAGGGATCATCTCTGTCCACAGAGAGGATTTACCTGCTTAACAGTGACATACCAATGTATTAGAGGAATGAATTTTGTATTTACAAAGACTTAAATATTGGAGATAAATCAAGAGATATGTTAGTCATTTATATATTATCCAAATGAAGGTTTTAAATCTACATAACTTATAGGGACATAAATTTTTATTAGGAATGACTAAATTTGTGATAAAGAGTTGTATAATTTTCATTTTATCACATGGATACAAAGAAAAATACAAAAGAATATTAAAAAAATTAAACTTCCTAAAGGTTCATCCATGATGCATGAATAAATAGAGACTATATATTATTGAGTAACCATGTTGTAAGATTAGTTATCACAAATGCAAGGATTAGTAATTAACATGGAACAAAAGATGGAGGAAACCAAGGAAGTAATAAATAAATATTTAGGGGAACAAATATAAAAGACCATGACTAAAACCTAGGAATAAATGCAAAATGTCAAGGAAGAAATGATAAATTTAAATGAATAAATACAAACTCCGTGACTAAAAATAGTGAAGAAATAAAAAAATATATTATTACAGAAGTTGTTGAAAGGATATATGGATATGCAAGGACATCAAAATCATAAGGAGAAGCATGGTGTTGAGAATCAATCACATATAGTGAGTATTTTACCACAATTAGAGAGCACAAATAATGAATCACAGAACGATAATAATGAATTTTCAATCCAAGATCCACATCATCAAGGCTTCAAGTCAAAACTAAGGAACAAATATGTTTATACCATCCCTAGTAAAAATTCCATGTAATAAATTTAATAAAAGCAAAATAATAACCAAGTTCATAGGACACGTATTCAAAGTTGAATGTTGGGAAAAAAATCCTAGTATGGGTGTTCATTTGGTTTATTATGGCTAAGGAAATTAGAAAAAGTAATGGAAAAGGCTTTGGAAAGAAAAAATGGAATTTATTGGCATTTTATTTATGAAAATGATGTAAATTATGATAAAGGAAGGTGAAAGGTCACAGACTACATGCGAGGAGGAAAATGAATGAAACAAATGGAAAATTAAAAAATAGACGTCTCATTAATAATAAGGCTTTCGAGAATCAGTTAGCACCTTTTGTGAGTTAAGTTTTTTAGCTCTCTCTCTCTCTCAAACTCTTGGATACTTGGAGTTTTGTTGGGGCACTTTAGCATTGGATCAAGAAAAGAAAAGAAAGGACAAATAAGGTAAAGGGAAGCGAATATGATGTAAGGAAGATCAAGATCAAGCAACTACAATGAGGCTACTTGTAGGTATAAATTTGAATGTTTGATTTACTTTCTAGATTTGTCATGCATGGTACATGAATGTGTGGTTTTGGTTCTTTTGCTGTCATTGCCATGGGTTTTTCTCGGTGTGGCAATGTTCTTCATCCTCACCTTGCCATTTTTTAGATAACATTGGTGTGGTGGGTTCACTTATATTTGGTTTAGCTAGATTTCTAGATGGACTCGAAGCTAAGTCGGGTGGTCTCAATATTACTCAGAAGGCCTAGGAATCCTGAGATGGGGTACATGATAAATATTGGTTGTGAACACCTTGACTGAGCATAGGAATCATTAACCATTAAATGGTGGGATAAATGGTAAATATCAGTGGTGAATATCCTTGATTGGGCCTAGGAATCCATTGACTGGTAATGTCGAGATACACGATAAAGCTTAGCTGGTGGAGACCTCATAGGCCTAGGATTCCCTTGAGAAGTAATGGTGGGATACATGGTAAATCTGGGAGGTTGAGATCTGGGAGGTTGATATAGAAAAATTTCTCACAGTTTAGGTGGAGAGATGTAGAGGCATCCATGCTTTTTTAGGGCCTAGTGATTTGGAGGAGATTGTGGTAAAGCCTAGTTGTTTTGATGAGGATTTAGGCCTGATGATCCGATGGGGATTGCGGTAAAGACTAAGGAATCCTTGGTTGGTTTTTTTATGAGCCCCACATTCATGCTTGGAATATGGCATGAGGGTGATTGGATGAAATAAATATTTGGTTCAACCCAATATATGCTTGGGTGGTTCGTGGAAGTCACAGAAATGGTTGGCTTACGAATTGATTAATAAGAGCTTAGTCTCCTTGGTATTTTATGTGTAAATATATTGGTGTTGGAAATATTTCCATTGATGGAAAAGGATTAGAAAGGAGCAGCACTAGAACTATCATTAAGGACAAAGGAGTAAGGCAGAGGAGCAAGAAAGAGGCATGGATCAACACTAGAATCATTATTCAAGGCAAAGGAGTAGAGAAGAGTAGCAATATGAAAAAAAGAGGCAAGGAGAAACAATGTGCAACAAAGAGTCAAGGAGCAACATTAGAATCATTATCAAAGGAAAATGAGTAGAAAGGAGAAGAAAAGAGGCAAAATAGTGCAGTTCAATTCAGTGTGATTTCAGTGTGGAGCAAGTGGATGTGTGTGCAGGTTGAATAAGAAAAAAATCCGTATTATGGATTTGGAGATCTAATATAGAATGATGTTCTATATTCGACATTGAAATAGTATGTAAAGTGGCAGTAGTGTATAATCATAGATCCAATCGAATAAGAGAAGAGAAGACCTAGGAAGGAGTAGCATGGAGGAGAGGGAGTTGCAGAGCAGTAACAGTTGATCAAACAGGAAAAATGATTAAGGCATACAACCCTTAACAAAATTTCCAAAGGAGAGAATGGACGGTCCTGATTAAATCACAAAGATTGGCTTGAAGATGGATGATTTCGATCTCATCAAAGATTAAATTATGAAAGTGTCGAAGTGGACACGTGTCGGGCGGAGGTCCTTGCACATATCTCATAACACATGCGATATGGTATAAAAACTAACGGCGGAGATGTAAATTTTCAAAGTGCCAATGAGGTAAATCATTGAAGAGTCGAAGTGTGATGGACAAGGTTTTACGCCATGTGATAAGGTATTCATAGCGATTTGTGAAATCACAAAATTGGTATTATTGTGATATGGTTAAACTTACAAAGTTGCGATAATGTGAAGAGGTTGCAATGTGATAAGACACAGAAATTGCGTAATGCGAAGTGTGGGAGATGAAATGGAAAGATGACATGTCAATGACGTGTAGAAAATGTGGTAGTGATGTGGAGATGACATGGCAGTGACGTGGAAATGATGTGGCAGTGACATGGAAATGATGTGGCAGTGATGTGGAAATGATGTGGTAGTGACATGGCAAGGTTACTTGCCACCATGACATAGAGATGACGTGGACCTAGCCCACATATCACACATCACAAGTTGAGGAGGATAAGCTCTCAAGAATCATGTTAAAATGCCAAACTGTGAATTGCGATAAGAGTATCAGATGCGATATGCTTCAAAGCTAAAGTCTAGAGGATTTAAAGTCCATCATTGTGATGCGATAAGCAGTTGTGATGTGATAAGAAGTGAGATTTGCGATGCGATGCGAGCACATATGATAAGAGTAAACTTGTTATTTCTATGAGATAAATCTTGCGACATGTGATAAGGGGTAGATGCGATGTAGCTTAAGAGTTAAATTGCAAAGGATTTAAAATCTGGAATAAGGCCTTTTTTTGAAGAAATCTCATTAGAGGAGGAAAAGAAGGATTATAAAGTAAAACCTATGGAATGTTGAAATGTGATAGATCTGACTAGATGTGATATTGTTCAGAGATAAACATTAATATATTTCAGATCTAGGGTTCTCTGTGGATATGCTTGTTTTATGAAGAAAAGACTAAACACAGGAAAACAACTCGGGTGTCTATAGAAAAATTTGAACAGGAGTAGACTCGGGTAAGACCCAACTCTAAGAGTAGAACGGTGTTATGCATTTGTGGCAGTGAGTTAGAAGGAAAGGTTGAATGCAAGAGGAAATAATCGAGCCAGTGACCTGATACTAGTGCAAGGTTACTACGGCTTCTTAATAAAAAAATTATGAACACAATAGAAGAAGACTCGGGTAAGTGACCCAACACAAAGAAAAGGAGCAGGTGAGGGTTGAATGCTTCGGGCATGAGAAAAGGAGGCATATTCGGGCAAAAAGGGGACATGTTGGCACTGATGGGAATGTGTCAGTTGGTTCAAGTCAGGAAAACAGTGTTTCTGCAGAACTGTTATGATATAACTGAATAAACAGAAAAGACAGTGACAACAACAAAATGGACAAACACACACTGAGCCAAGAGCTGAAAGTGTTGAGTGAAATATACTTGTTGTAACTGTAAATGTAAATTCATTGATTATTTTATATTGTTTGTGATGCAAAGGAAAGTCTCCATAGGCATAGGCAAAACTCCATGAGTGTTATAATGATTATTTCTGATATAAAAACTTAACTGAAGAATGAAGAATCAAATGGGTGGAAGGCATAGGGTCATTCCTTTTCACTTCGTATTTCTTGTAGAATGAAAACAATCATGTAGTTAGTTATCTGTATAAAACATGTAATATTAGTGTGCGTAGAAAAGTTATAAAGATGCAGAATGGATAAGAGAGGAAGAATATAAGAGAGGCGCAGAAGGCTGGAGAGGAAGAATGGAAGAGAACTCCAAAAGGTTGGAGAGTGGAAGAATAAGAGAGAGCCGTTAAAGATGATGTGCATATCGGGAGCTGATATCAAGTAGATATGAAGGGAAAAGAGGCATCAGTGGAGAAGGAGTATTATAGAGATGATATCAAGGTAAATCAAAATTTTGGTTTCATATTCAGTGAGGGGATTGTAGTCTCCTTGCATGTTGTAGCTTGATAAATTTCTAGCTAGATCTAGGTGAGAGAGGAGCCTCTTGTGGGTTGTAGCCTGCAGAAAATATATGGGAGTTGTAGCTTCCTTGCAAGTTGTATCTTGTATAAATTGAGGTAGGAGCCTCTTTTGGGTTGTTGCCTGCATGAAATACATGGGAGCTGGTGCTTCCATTTCAAGTGGTAGCTTGATAGATGTCTAGTTGGAGTTGGTTGAGGTAGGAGCCTCCTGTGGGTTGTAGCCCGCAGAAAATAGATGTGAGTTGGAGCTTCATTGCAAGTTGTAGCTTGCATAATTTGAGGTGGTAGCCTCCTCTAGATTGGATCCTATAGAAAATCAATGGTGAGAGGGAGTTGGAGCTTGCCTTTGAATCAAAACAATAATAAGATGTAGTTTCTCCCTTATGGGTTTCCACTTATATCTGGTGTATATGTGCTTGATGATTATGTGTTGATGTCATGTTTTAATCTGATTAATTACTTGATGAACACACATTCAGTTTGCTGATTCATTATGTATTAAGTTTCTTATAAAATGAATTAGTTAAGGGGTGTAAGGAAAAGAGTATTAAATGTGCATGAATGTACTAAATTGATTCACTGCACACCACCCCCTCCCTCCCCCCTCAGTTTAGAAAATGGTTCATCAATTCATCCCAGAGCAGGTGTTATAGGTGAATTTGGGAACCATTCCTAATGACCTAGTTAACTAGACATCATCTCCATGACCAATGAATAGGGTCTAGCATCCCCTATCATTTCAGTTGTTATATGCCCTAAGACAAAGAACAAGAAAAATCATCCATGACTTTCATTTGCAAAGGTTTCCAAGATTTGAAGTTTATAATATATCACATGAGATCTCACCAAAGTTGCCTCTGAAGGGACTAAGTGCATTTCATATGCAAGTAACCCAACTCAAGGGTGCACTCAAAGTAATTCCCAACTCTCAAGTGTGCATTGGTCACATTAGGAGAAAAATTCTAATTGTTCCGGAATCTCCACTTGGCCAGTTCCTTCTATAAGAGTTCACATGTGTCAAGCTTCAAATTCATGTGTCCATTTGATACCTCTGAGACTAGGAACATGTCTTGCCTATTATTAGAAACTCATTCATTGTAAAAATACCTTCAACTCCTCTATAAATTGAGCATAGATATTATTGTTTGACAAGGGGAAGAATTTAAGTGGAGAAATTCTAGTAGAATTTGAATTGAGGAATTGATTTGAGTGACATGCTGCTGGAGAAATGTGCACTGTGATGAGGGTGGGATGCTGCTGGAGATGGTGACACTAAATCAATCACTAGGTTGTAACCTCCCCTTCTATCCATTAATAAAGATTGATTCTTACTTTCCCACATATGTATCTGTATAAGCTCATGTGTTTCATATTATGAATTCTTATTTGGTGCATATGGTTCACGTTTTATTGATTAAACTGAACAACTTGAATAAACATCTGTATTATTGCTATCTTTTTCTGTTTAGTGTTCATCTTCACAAAGAATATTTTGGTGACTTAGCTTAGATTTGAAGCTATAGAAATAGCAACAGAAGGAGAATAGGAAGTGCTTGGACTCCAAGCAAGTTCTGTGATATATTCTTTGTGTCTATTTACATTTAGGAAAAGTAGTTGCAAAGTCTTTAACCCATTTTTCTAGATGAGCACTACATCTAGGGAAGAATGTTTTATTCGTAATACATAATTCCGCATAACAAATTGGCGACTCCACTGGGGATTTTACCCTTCATCCTTAGTGTATTTACCTTTGACTTTCTATGTGTATTCACCCAGTAACATTTACTCATAAAGAGTAGGCTTTTTTAAATCCAAATTTTCATTTGAAGTGTGTTAAATAGTTGTATATTTCCTTATACACTTTGCCAAATGCACTATTGGATAGGACACTGTGCTTTGCATATCATTGTCTCCATTTTAGACCTGTGTTGCAACACACTGTCTCTCTTTAGAGACTGCGTTGCCTCATGAAACCATCCAAATTCCATTGAATTTTTCATTGGAATTTGTTTTCAATTTGTTGTTTGCTGTGTTTTAAAGAGTCTAATACCTCATATTGACCAGTCACCTTACCTACCTCTTCCTCCTTTGAAATAAAGTTTGTTCAATGTTTATTTAAAAGAGTTTTTCTTTATCATTGATGAATTAATTTCAAAGTATTTTCATTGCTGCATTAGATCCATTTTCTTTTAAAAATGAAATTGTCGTAAATTCTTCATTTCCTGATAGGAGAAATTGTTGTTAAATTCCTCATTTTTCCTTCAAAAGAGAGATTTGTTTGCATTCCTCATTTCTCAAAACTAAAAGGTATTTGTTTTTATTGATTTGGTGCACTTAGTTTCTTTTCCACATTCATAACATTAAACGAACTAAAAAGAAAAACATGCATTTTCATGTAATGGATTGTGTATTTTGCAGAAGGAACAACTAGGAAAGCTGCATTTAGTTTGTTCTCTTTGATTTGTTTTCTCTCAAATTGATTTCCCTTTCCCTCTAGTAGCTAATATTTTCATTGTGAAACTAAAAGTGAAAGATTGATTATCATTTTAGTTTTCATTTTAGGAATTTCCAATACATCATGGTGGTGAATGTTGAAAGGAAAATTGATAACCAAGATCAAATTAAAATTTATCTCAATTTAGCTAACAAAGCATTGGAACCATAACGATAACATTTAGAAGGTCTAGGCTAGAGACGTGTTCCGACATCATAAAACATAGTAGTTGTCATTAACTTGTCTGCGATACATTCCGAGTGTGACACCTCACTCCACATACGTAAGTATATCGTAGCTCGTCCACGTATTTTCGGGTATATAGGGCGGTGTTACAGCACGAAAAGTATAAAGGGGTGCTCTCACTGTGTGGTTTCACATCAGACAATGGTAATATGGACTTGGGCCTCCACGTACCTTCGGGTATATTTGAGAGGACAACTTTAGTTCGCTATCCATCCATAGTGAACCGAGTCGACTGCCTTGTAAATTGTGATACACCAAACACAACATTCATGGAGATTTCCTACCCATACTTCTTGGTTTGCCAGGAGGTATTTTGCAGTTCACAGCTTCTTGGTAAACCCTTTTCCCTAGTAATACCCTTTTATTTATTTTTATTTATTTTTTGTTAAAATAAATCAGTAATCGTGGAAGAACAAAATCCTTTTCCCCGTCATTCACGTAGATTAGCATTAAAAGCACCTTTACCACTAGAAGTTACTCCTGGTCAGAAAAGGCGACATCACTCTACTGAAACTACTACTATCAGTACCTCTCATGAAGCATCATCTTCCCATATACCAGAGTTAGCACAAGTTCTTTCTACAAATCTTATTTTGTCTACTGTTGTTGAGAGAGAGTCCTCACAACTACCTGTGGTCATGATCCATGCAATCTATGAGACCATACCTCCCAAACCTGACATTGTTCAACTGGAATTTGATCCAGATCCCATTGTGCTTTAGGGGGCAGATGTTATTGGTGAAATTGGACATCATCCCCTTATATTTTAGTTGCTATATTCCATAAGTGGAGAAAATCTTGATCCCGAAGTCGAAAAACTGGAAGTTGTTTATGTATTGGTCACTCCACAATATATTGTAGCCATTGAGTCTCCCATATCGCGCAGTCAACTAGCTGAAATATATTTCAGGCCAGACGAAAAATTTCTTCAACCTGGTTTATTTTCAATTGAAGAAATACCACAATACAACACCTTTAACTCTAACTCATTTTTGGTAGGAGCTTTACCTGTACGAGTATTTTCCTCAATCAACTTCCTCTTCCTTTGTTTATCCTATTTCACTTCGAGTTCCCATAAATTTTATAGGGTATACATTGGGTCACTTGACCATGGCTGAGATAACAGCCCAGACTGAACCATCTATTTGAGCTGCGACGACATCTACTGTTGCTTCATCTTCAATGTTTTGTCCATTGAATTTACCCATGTCATCATTTGGAATCCTATCTGGTTCCTCCCTTATGAGTATTGAACGGCTTGATCATTTATTCACATTTTATCAAGCTATTCCCATTAGTTATTCCCCTTGGTGTCCAGTGATTTCAAAGAAATTACCCTCTGAAATTCCAAAATTCAATGAAAAATCCGGAGAAGACACGTCAACACATGTTATAAATTATTATTTGTGGTGCTAATAAAGCTCCTTTAATTATGACTTCGTTAGAATACATATTTTCCAGTGCACACTCACTAGTCCAATTGCATAATGACAATGGATCTTTTCCTGTGTCAAGCTCATTAAAAAATGAAACAGGGTTATAAGGATGGCTCTTTTCCTGTGTCAGCCTCGTTAAAAAATGAATCAGGTTTTGAGGATAGTTCTTTTTTCTTGTGTCAACCTTGTTAAAAAATGAAACTAGTGCCTTTGAGGATAGTTCTTTTTTCTTGTGTCAACCCCTTAAAAAATGAAACAAGAGCCTATGAGGATGGTTCTTTTACTGTGTCAACCTCGTTAAAAAATGAAACAAATCCTCCCCTATAATGAACCTTCATTCCATCTAGCTATTAGTAACCAATAATCTACTTAGGTAAATGAAATGAAGTTTGGGGGGCATCTCCTCTTGCAGGGGGAATTCGACATGTGCTCTTTTAGGGGGAATTCAAAACATTCTTACCAATTGCATGCAATGAACGGTTGAAGTTCGGGGGCAAAAACAGGTTCAAAGCTCCAAAATCCAAATGGTAACTTTAAAATAGTAAAAATGAATAATAAAGCTCTTTTAATTATTCATTTTATTATTTTCAAATCATATTTATTGCTGTGACTATGGTTTTATTATATTTTTATCATGAAACATCTATTTTTAATCCATTTTATGTTGTTTTGAAAACTGATGAACAAATTAGTCGTGCAGATTTATTTCAAGAATGATTTGACCACAAAGCATAGTTTTTATCCTTATTTTTCGAGCTTTTATAAAAATGAAAAAGGATTTGAGGCGCACTTTTATCTCTTTTTTGATCTTCAATAACACTGAAAAAGGAACCCCTAGAGTCTTCTTTCAGCTCTTTTCAAACTTCAATAATGTGAATGATTTCCGAGCACTTGTCGTTTCGAGCTCGTAAAAGTAAATGAATTGATATCTACTCTAAATAAGTTTAACCATTTTCCAAACTGAGATATATTATTTACGAAAAAGGAATACCTTGGTCAAACATGACTCTAGAGGTTCTCTCAAATATTATTTTACAATTTTTCAGATCTGCGCGAAAACATTACGAAAAAGTACTTTTGGAGTTTTCCTTCGTCCTCTTTTTAAAACTCTCTAAATATGAAAAAGGACTAGGCTATCACTATCATTAAGCTCGTTAAAACATAAAATAACGACAGGCTTGTCGATCATGGCTAGAATCAAGTTTCATTCATCGCTAGAATCGTTAAATTATTAAATAGCGATACTTTATTCACCCGAAGGGTTGAATTATAGATCAAGAAAATTTTATCCTCCTCAGGCTTGTTAAAAAATAAAGAGGTACTGGTCAACAAATGACCGGGGAAAATTTGGGAAAGTGAACAAATTTTTTTACGATAGCAGGTCACTCTTGAACATGACACTTCACTCCATCACCGTGACTATTTGGATTGGGTAATATTCTTGACAGTTCATTCATACTTATGGTTCATCATACCTTCACTTTGGTTTTGGGTCAATGCTTCCAACTCATCTCAGTGTCGCTGATATGTTCAAAAGATGTCATCCAGTGAATACTCATCCTTCTGCAATACTCATAAACCTTCATTCTCATGACCATATCAAATCATATCTTTGTCTCTGGAATTAGTAACTCCCGTTTCGCAATAAGGTGGCTTCCTACCGATGACAAATCATTATCCGAGAAGTTCACTTAGAAACATTATATTCAAATACCATGAGGCTTGTTACAAGATCGACAAGATCCTCACTTCTTGACTTTTGAATGAAAGATTTTGTTTGGCGTTCAACATCAAATAATATATTCACGTCTTACAAAATGTACTACAGTACCTTGAGGTCCATTGACATCAATGGTGGTTCTCTCATGTTTTTTAACAACTCACATCATTGGCTGGTAATGAAACGATGTATTTCCATGTTCAACTACAAATCATATATTCCCATGGCTAGACTTCTTCCCAAATGATCGAGTGAACGAGATAAGAAGACCTCGGATCTAGTTTCAGCCATTCGGGCTGCGATTTTAGGATTTTTGTACACATCATCTCTATGGTGACCTTACATACATATTGTCATCCGAACATGGGCCTATATCTTTAGGCATGTCTGTATTGAGCAACATTCCAATGTAGACAAATTTCTAAAGTCTGTACATGTTATTAGATTGTTTATGTGCCGAACATGGGAATGCCTACCCTCAAAAATTATGATGTAGAGGATATATCATCATGTAATATATTGTAATATTGATGTAGGTCGCCACTTCATTTCATCTCCAACCCATCACAGTGTAAATCATATCAATTAAAATATTGTTATTATTATTTTGACTTCATGCTTTAGGGGGCAATTGTTATAGTTCAATTTCGGCACCATTTCCAATGACCTGGTTAACTGGAAATCATCTCCAAGACCAATGAATAGGGTCTCTCATCCCCTATCATTTTATTTCTTATATGCCCTAAGACAAATAACAAGACAAATCATCCATGACTTTCATCTACAAAGGTTTCCAAGATTTGAAGTTTATAATATATCATATGAGAGCTCACCAACGCTGTCTATAAAGGGACTTAGTGAATTTCATATGCAAGTAACCCCACTTAAGGGTGCACTACAAATAATTTCCTGACACTCAATGGTGCGTTGGTCACATTTGGAGCGAAATTCTCATTGTTCCGGAATCTCCACTTGGCTAGTGCCTTCTAGAAGAGTTCACATGTGTCAAAATTTGAATCCATGTGTCCATTTGATACCTTTGAGACTGGGAACATGTCTTTCCTATTATTAGAAATTCATTGATTGTAAAAATACCTTCAGATACTCTATAAACTGAGTATAGATCTTAGTGTTTGAGAAGGGGAATAATTTCAGTAGAGAAATGATGGTGGAATTTCAATTGAGGAATTGATTTGAGTGACATGATACTGGAGAAATGTGCATTATGATGAGGCTGGGATGCTGCTGGAGATGGTGACACTAAATGAATCACTAGGTTGTAACCTCCCCTTATATCCATTAATAAAGATTGCTTCTCAATTTTCCACATATGTATTTGTATAAGGTCATGTGTTTCATATTATGAATTCTTATTTGATGCATATGGTTCATGTTTTATTGATTTAACTGAATAACTTAAATAGATATCTCTATTATTGCTACCTTTTGTTGTTTAGTGTTCATATTTACAGAGAATATTTTGGCGATCTAGCTCAGATTTGAAGCTACATCAAGAGCGACAAAAGGAGAATAGGAAGCGCTTGTAGTCCAAGTAAGTTCTTTGATCTGTTCTTTGTGTCTATTTACAGTTAGGAAAAGTAATTAAAAAGTCTTTAACCTGTTGTTCTACATGAGAAATACATATAGGGGAGAATTTTTTATCCGAAATCCATAATTCCACATAAAAAAGGGTTCCTTTGGTGTAAACCTAATAGCTTGAACGAGATTTGGTTGAGTCATGGAATATCAAAATGTACCCGTGTTGAGTACAACAAACTTTCTTGAATGGAGATATAAGATTGAAACTGATTTAATGGCTAATGAACCTGAGGTATGGAAGCTTGTATGTGATGGTTACTACATAGAATCTCCCTCTTTGCAAGAAAAGCAGTGGAATGCGAAGGAAAAATGTGTAATATATAACAATCTTCATAACAAGGATCTTGATTCAATAGTGGATTTAACTTCTGCAAAAAGAATCTGTAATAGATTGCATATCATGCATGGAGGAGACATTAGTGGTCGCATAATCAAGAAGGAGAAGATAAACAAGAAGAAGAAGAAAAATTCCTTTCAAAAGGAAAAATGCCAATCAAATGAGATACCTGCTAAGGTGAATGGATGTGATTGCCATGAAGAAAGTATAAGTGAAGAAAAATCCAAACTTGACACAACCTTGAATGAAATAGAAAGTTTGAAGAATGAGAAAAAAGACATTAAGACACTAGTCCAAATATGTGATGAGAGGGAATATGAAGATAAGGAAGAAATTGTTGGCCTAAAGGCACAACTAGAAGAATCAAGGAAAATAGAGGATAGTCTAAAAAGGGAAATCAAGGAGAAAAATCAGGAGCGTGAAAAATTGGAAGAAGAAGTGGCAAGCCTAAGGAAGAAATCAAAGAAGGCGCAAATTGAATTAACTATGAATATTCCTCGAAAGAAAAGCTAAGGACAATTTGAAAAGATACTAATGCTCAAAGATATCCTCTTATAAAGGCTGGGATAGGCTATAAAGGAGAAACTAGTAAGTCCAAGGTAGAGGGTTTCAAGGATATCACTTTTGTCAAAGAACTAAAAAAGGAAAATGATAACTCTCATTGGTTTGAGATTATTTCATCTAGAAGACTAATAGAAGAAAGGATCAGGTTGTGTAAGTAGCTCAGAGATGAGATTTCCTCCATGGAGAACTCAGAGAAGGTAGAAACCAACAATAACTTGAAGTGTAAATAAATAAATAGAAACATTCAGCAACATCAACAGACAAAGAATGGGAGGAAGAAGCAAGCAGTTGCAAAAATCTCAATTGTTCCCAAAGATGAATTGAAAATGTTTGGAAGATTTCAAAGGAGGTTCTTTCCTCCTATGTGAAATATTACATGTTTTAATTTCCATAGACATGGACATATAGAAACAAATTTTAAGACAAAAAAAATAGGGTTTAACCAGAAAAATATGCAGCAAATGAGAATACCCCCTAAAGAAAGCAAATGGAAATGAAAATCTATCACGGGATACATGAATAATTTCCATGGCTACTGTTATGCATGCAATGAATTTGGACATAAAGTTGTTGAATGCAAATTATGTTAAAAAAGGAGCACAACATGTTATACATTAGCTCAAACGTACATAGGTAAAATGAGATGTTATGTGTGCCACAATATTGGACACAAAGAAAATGACAACATGTTACCATATACATTAAAGGACTCTAGACAGATGCTGGAACTAGATCAAATCATACCAAACTATGAATAAAAAAGAAATGCAGACATTATGAGGAACCCTAAAAAAGTATGGAAGAAGAAGAAAAATGGGGAGCCTCTTACTTTAATGGCATTATAATCCTTCATAGTCTTAGGGGGAGCTCATCCAGGAAGCAACATAGATATCGAGTTAGTGATAGACAAGAAGCAACATCCCAGGTGGAGATGAGTTCATAAAAGGTCCCCATAAGAGTTGTCAAAGAAGAATTACTTGGAATAAGAATATCTAAAAGTTCAGGAAGGGAAAGGACAATTCCTCTGGCAAAGAAATATAGAGGACGAAGGACACCTGAAGCATCCAATAGCCAATAGGTTGATGGAAGAAGAGAAAGCAACAAGAAACCATGGTGGTAAATGGAACATAATTCATGAAATTGGAAACTAAGAGGATGATTACACTGCGTGTCTCATTACAATTGTTGACAATGAAATAAAATTCTGTTAAGAAGGTGTTAGCCATTAGTAAATTTTGTCATAGCAAATGATGGCTAAAACAAGTCTTGAGCCTTCAAGAGATTATTTTCATAGAAAATTACTTATTCTTGAAGCCTTCTAGTGTTTTCTAATTCAAGAATAATCTTCACTATTGTTTCCTTCAAAAAATCCTCAAGAAACCTTGTTGTACAAAGGAGACTGTTTTCATCCATTTTCTCCATCTTTTCACCTTCACAAATTCCTCCAAAATCCCCCCATATCACTCATTTTTCCCTTTTATTTTATCTTCCATTTCCCTCTGAAAATCCCCTTTTTTAATTCTCATTTACCCTTCATTTCCTTAATAAACATTCTAAAAACCCTTTTTAAACCATGAAAACCCCTCTCTTTGGTTTAAAAAATCTGTATTTTACCTATCGGAAGCCTTGAAAAACCCCAAAAAAGCCTCATGTAGGCATTTTATGCTCATAAAAAATATACTTTAAACCCCCTTCGCTTAAGCATGTGGCCCCATTTCCGCCATATGACCTGGCCTTGCAGCCAGGTCTTAAGCCTCCATCACCATTGCACATCGACATTTCCAAGTTCCTCCTTCCACGTTTTCTTAGGTGTTGATGGTTGATCCTCCGATGGGATCACAATCATCCATTCCTCAAGATATGATAGTTAGTGCTCCATCACAACTCCCTGTTTCCTCGTTCCCTTTCCTTTTTTCACTGATGGAGTCCTCCACCAATGATATCTCGACCGTTGATCTAATCCAGATCGGACGACCGACGTTTCATTGTAGTGCTTCATCGCATTAGCGCATCACCTTTCCTTGTCCCCTGAACCTTTTTTACCCCACTGATGTGAAGCCCCGATCGCATCTCCACCGTCGATCTCACTTCCGATCCAATAGTCCTTGCTTCATCGATGGTCGACATTTCTTTTTTCCTAGACTCTCTACTCCTCTGATCACCGATATGCCAAAATCAATCCTAACCATTGATCCTATTTTATATCAACGACCCTCACTTCATTTATTGTCTTCCTTTCCTCCATATTTTTCAATCATGTTTGCCTTTCTGCAATCAAATCCTGACCTTCCATCTCCCAATCCGATGGTTCCCATTGATCCTTCCTACCACTCTTATAAATCCATTTTCCCATGTAAAAAACCGGAAACTCTTTGTATAAAGACTCAAACTCAAAAAATAAATTAAACTGGGCCCTCCTTTCCCCCATATTTCTTTCCCCTCTGAATCAATCTACATTGTTGATCCTCCCAATCAACTGCTCAGGATCACTGTGGAGGCACCCAACCAAGATGTTCCATACTCCCTAGTGTCCCCATAGTTAACCTTGTTGAATGTGGGGAATCTCAGATCTATGGATAGGATTCATTGCAGAGGCACAACCCTGAGGTTTTTCTTTCGTACACCTAGTCCCCCTGCGATGATGTCACCTCCCAGTCCCACCGCCGAGTGCTTTGTGCTATCGCGCTCCTTCTCCACCATTGATCTATATCTCCCCTGGATCAAATGGTCCAAAACTAATTGTGCGCCCCTTCCACCATTTCCCTTTATAAAATCGTGCTCACCTTAATTATTACGCTTTATCACTGTAAACCAATGTTTACCTGACCTCGAGCCTCCCCGCTATGCAACAAAAAGCCCACATCACCTACTGGCCCCACCATATGTTCCACCGCACAACTTCCAATTCTCGTGCTAATCCATGACTATTGATCTTCGGCCCAAAGATCTAATGGTCTCAAATCACTTTTGTGCCCGTTTCACCAATAAAACTAATCGCATAGTTTCAATGCAAAATACATGGTTTTCGCCTGGATACGTATCAACCAGAGAACCATATCACGTTCATTTAGCCCCAAATCACTTACTGCTTTGATCCTGCATGAAAACCATCTCTGGTTTTCCAAAACCACCTATCCATTTCTTCATGCCACAGGCAGATTTGAACCATGTTTTTCATGGTTTCCTCCATGGAATCCACCATGATACATTCTCCTCCTTGCGCACTACTCTTTCACCCTCTGCCAAGCCCTCTGAAGCAGTTTTAACCCCATCAACACAGGTTTTTATCATATGTTTCTGTTTGTTTGCAGCTTTTAATGGAAAATAAGTTGTAAAGCCTATCCCACAGTCCAGTAAAAGGACAAGGCCGAGGATGACGATCCTCTGTGGCCAAATTCGATACATAAAGGGACATAAAGGGCTAGATTATCAAGTTTAATTAATATGTCCTGAATATTGATTATACAAGAAAAACCCTCCAGCATAAGCCACTTGTACATCCAGTCGAGCAAAGCAGAAGAAACACCAAGGAAGTGAAGAGTATCAGAGATTAGAGTCAAAAGCCTAAATATAAAAATATTTAATCCACAGTTTAAAGGATAAAGACACAATGAATAAAGCAGAAATATGATTAAAGGAGGCCTAACACATATGAAAGGCCTAATTAGAGTTTAAGGTATCAAAGACAGATAGATCACCCAAAAGAATGCTTCAAATTCAAAATCACCGAAGCAGTTACACCTCTGAAGATCAGAAATTCCACCTAAAGTCTTATTTTCCTCAAAAGAATACAAATTGAATACAGAGTCATAGATATTTGCCAAAGACAAATCAAAAGTAATTGTCAGCCTACCAAAAGCATCAAAAGTCAACAAAAGTGACTGAAGTAGATAAAATTTAATGTAAAATTAATTAAAACAGAGTTAAACATCTGAAACCTTCTCCATAAGACCTCCCAAAGGTCGAGAAGTATTTACTCTGTATTAATTTAACAATTAGACCTTCCTTTCACTCCACCTCCTCAATTTTCTTATATATATCATATGAGGATTCTAGTATTATGGTTGGTTGAATACTTGTTGAATGTAAATAGCTGTTGAGGCTGCTGAAGCTCTGTTAGTATTTGAAGAAAGATAGGTTGAGAAGAGAATTTTGAAGGTGTAAATACCTAATGGACATGAAGATTGTAACTGGTTTGAACATCAAATATACAAGCTGATTTATGGGATGCTGGTCTATGTCAATGGTGATGTTTTTCTTACTGTAATTGTTATTTTCTTATGTTTCCATATAGTCCACTTTCTCTGATAAAGAACAACAAATATATATTAGGATTTATTGCAAAGTACCCTAAATCTCACTAATAAGCTTTGTCTTTATGTTTTCTTCTAAATGTGTGTTTGGGAATGATTTCAATAGAGTATAATCAGTCAAGGAATGTTGGTGAGCCAATGTTTTGCTGAGTAAAACTTGAGATATTGTTCTTGGATGATATTTTCATTGCATGTTAAGTAAAGTTAAACTAGGGAAGTCTATGGTTAGCTCTGTCCTCTAGTTTTTTCTCTGACAGTTGTTTTGAAAGTTTCCCTAAAGAGTATGCCAAAAGTAGGCTAGTTTAAAAGTCCTTACTTGAGCTTAGGCTATTCTTTGTTTTATCTTAAATGTTTTCCTTTGAGAATATGCTGAAAGCAGAGTAGGTTAAAAGTCCTTACTTGATATTAAGCTATTCTTTGTTTTATTTTGAGTATTCTAAAAGCAGGATAGATTAAAATTCCTTGCTTGATCTTAAATTGCCCTTTGTTCTGTTATATGTTTACTCCTTTCACCACAGTTCTTAATGTTCCACACCATGAATCAACTTAAAGAGATCCTTTGACATATATGACTTTCCCCATAGACCACACTTGAAACTTGTTGTGCAATTAAATCCTTTTGTGACTGAATAGCCCAATGGATTGATACTGTTTCTTACCTATCCTATTAGCTGAACCATTCTTTCAACCTGCTCACACCTTTACCCTTCAAAAGAATTCTTTCATTTTGATGATATCCATCCCAACCAAAAACAAAAGAAACCCTTGTACTTCATAACTAGCCTAATATTATATCATAAGCCTTAAATAAATATATTTGAAAACACTTAAATAGAGAGATCCCTCTCTAAATCCAGGAGGGCTAGATCTTTTTTGGTAAACTTGATTCGGGATAGAGTAAATGTTGACTAGGGTAAATAGTAGTGGTTTTGGTGCACATTGTATTATGCACCCATGGATTTTAGCCCATTGTATTGCATGTAATGGAGCCTATAAAAGGCTGGGAACACTTCATTGTAATGTAGGCCTGGAGGTGAGCGGTGAAGGCTCACTTTGCCAGATTGGCCAGGGTTTTGGCCAATGCTTAATGAAATTTCATTGCTTGGGTTTTGCCCCAGATTTGGGAGTTTTCCTGGATAAATATATTTGTTTATGTTTATGATTTGTTGCTAGATATTTTATGGTTTTTTGTTCCTCTTGTTAAATTTATTATTTCTCCGGTAAATTCTAAAAAATGGTATCAGAGGCATTGAATTTCGATGCACTAGGAGAGAAAAGTCTATCAAAATGGGAGAGGATATGTGCACATGGATTAATTAATTGATGAACCATGTATCTGAAGAGAACTCCTAGAGGATTGGCAGTTACAGAGGCTGGTGACCCATGGAATCCGATAGATGATTTATTTTTATATGGACATTGATTTCATATGTACAAAGACAGTAACAATGAAACAAAAAAAAATATATTATTATTATAATGGAGTTAATTTATTACATGTAAATGGGCATACTGTTGTAAGACCTGGGATGGCATGCATACCCCTGGGTAATCACCGGTAAATTCTGGGTTAGATCTAGGTGATAGCAGGGATGTCAAGTTAACAATTACCTGGGTGACAAAAATAAAAATAAAAATAAAAAAATAATTGAGGGGGGAAGAGATAGAGTGAGCAGGGTTGTCTCACTTAGCAATTTTGGCTGGATTTAGTCAAGAAACCCCAAGTCAATTTTAAGGGGGGAATTGTTAAGCAAACTTGACTCGAGATAGAGTCAATGTTGACTAGGGTAAATAGTAGTGGTTTTGGGGCACATGGTATTATGCACCAATGGTTTTTAGCCCATTGTATTTCATGTAATGGAGCCTATAAAAGGCTGGGAACACTTCATTGTAATGTAGGCCTGGAGGTGAGCGGTGAAGGCTCACTTTACCAGGTTGGCCAGGGTTTTGGCCAATGATTAATGGAATTTCATTGGTTGGGTTTTGCCCCAGATTTGGGAGTTTTCCCGAATAAACATCTTTGTTTATGTTTATGATTTGTTGCTAGCTATTTTATGGTCTTTTGTTCCTCTTGTTAAATTTATTATTTCTCCGGTAAATTCTAACAGATCCTAGGATGTAGGCTCTGCAGTGTTTTTTCTTGCAAATATTGCAAACTATGGAGGCCCTAACATAGTAGCGACTCAGCTGGGGAAAATATTGAGTAATATATAACTTCACAACTCAACAAACCCCTATTTTCTCCATGAATCAAGTGTCTCTAAGACTATTTATTATTTATTGTTGATGGTGAAAAACAATAAAACCTAAAAAATAAGTAAAAATCCTTCACCTGGTGACTCCAAAACTCCCAAAATACTAAATGACTCCACTGCTAGAAGATTCTGAACTAGTTGAATAGACACAGTGACCCCTCTTCTAATTTAAAAACATGATTCCAAGGATACAACGAGGATATGCCCCAATTAGTAGAGATCATATCCCTGGCTTCCCACATAAGATGCCCCAGGTTATTTGGAATGATAACCTTCATGTTTATCAAGGTGAAAAGTTTGATGACCCTTTGTTACATCTCATCAAATTTCATATACATATATGGAAGATAAAGACTGAATGGCATGAAGAATGCCTTATGAAAATTTTCATGTTAACATTAGAATGAAAGGCAAGGGATTGGTATGAATGGTTACAGTCTAAGAGCTTGTTTTCTTTAAAATACATGCACCAAGTATTTTATGAAGAATATAAATAAAACCCTTCATCTTTATCATTGACTGCAAACTATTGTGATCAATCTCAGAACTTCATACAATACCTATTAGATATTGATGAGGATGTGGTTAATATGCATCCTAAAGATCTCTTAACAGCCATTCCTGAATTTCATATCCAAGACAACTATCATAAAAACCTAGATGAATCAATTGAGGAAGATATTAATCAAGAAATAAAAGAAATTCCTCAAGATATCCCTGCAAACACAGATAATGACTCATCATCCCTTTTAGCTAAGGCTTAAGAAGACATGCAACCTCAAATTCAGTCTTCACAAGAGATAGAGAACTGTTGCACTTCTGCTCAAAGAAACACAGAAACATCTCCTCCTTTGACAGAAGAAGAAATTGATCAAATTATAAACAAACAACCAGCCATAGAAAATTTTTACAAAACAAACATTCTTGCCTATTCACCTAGTGAACTTTGTTGTAAAAATTTATAAAGTTCCCTTGTAGATCATAATAAAGAGATATCTGCGGATAATCCAGTATGTTTTATTGGTGAAATTACTTACATTAATTATTTTCCTAATTCTGATCTTTCTGATGATGATGTTCTCCAAACAAAAGTTGATCTTACAGGACCATCATTAGTAGATTTGTGGGAGGAAGATTAGTTCCACCAACTCCAAGAAAGTAATGAGCCAAAGCAGAATATTTATGATACTCATTAAGAAAGCTTTAAAAATGCAGAAGGGGGAAAATTATCTCTGAATATTTTCTCTACTTCATTACCATTCATCAATAACATTTTTCATGTGATTGGGAGTGAGCAGTCTTTCAGCTCAAAGGTTGAGGAGGAAAACAAGGAAGAATTTCTCGAGCATGATGGATATAAAGAACCTTCTCCTGAAAAGGTTGAGGTAATCAAAGAAACCCCTGCTCAAGAATATGATGATCTCTTCACAGAGTACAATGCACTAAATTAGAGCATACCAATACTACAAGAGGACAATGCTACAATATATGATGAGTCCTCCAGTTCAGATAATAATGAAGATGTGGAAGAAGTTCTTTCTCAAAAGAATCTTAATCTTGATCTAGTGTAGGAAAAGGTAATCATGGTTGAAGCCTATCTTCCAAATATTCATAACCAGATTTTATTTCAAGATCCCTATGCCGATTTCTTGAAGACATTTGAAGAAGGGATAAAAATTGTTAGAAGCAGTATATTAACAAAAGCAAGAAAAATTTTTACTGTTGCTGCAAAAGAGCAAGTGAGATGGGAGTGGCCCTATCTTTCCAGCATGCTCAAAGAGATGAGCAAAGACCAGTGATGGAACCATATGATTGACTGGACATATTGGAAAAGAGAGTTTGTCAGCTAAACATGTAAATATTTCATATTTAGATTAGGGTAGGTAGGTTTGTCAATAAAGCTCTATCTTTCAGCATTTAGTTAAGTTTTTTAAATTTCTTTGAAAGAAATTTTGAAAAAATACAAAAAAAATAGAAAAGAGAAAAGAGGGTAGATATAAACAAGAAAGGTATAGCCCCATACCAAAAAATAAAATAAAAGTCTGAAAGTGTGCAAGCTTAAATTCCACTACCTAAGAGATTACTACTATTTAGTCATATAGCCTAATCATGACTAGATAGATTTAAATTTACTGCTAATATGTTAGTGAAGAATATTTTCCAAACTTTTTAATATTGGCTTATTAGTAGATTAGATTAAGATAGAAAAAAATGGCTCTAATTGATCAGGAGATCAACTCGTTAATGGAAAAATGCTCAAAAAATTAGTTTCTCAGAATTGATCCAAACTAGAACAATAGGAAAGAGATCGGAAAAATGATCCTGTAGACGTAAACGGCAATGAAAACTGACGTTGTATCAGGAAGTTATTCAGCTTTGAAGTTTTCCAATTTCAGTAAAAAAATGGCCAGTTTGACTTTATAAAAATCTTTTATTAAAAAGAGAATATTCTACAGAATATTCTGGGAATATTCCATAGAATATTCTACAGAATATTTCAAAGGCAGCCAATCAAAGGGCGCCACATGGTCATCTTGGAGGCCGCCACACATCCCCAAGGTCAAACGAAATATGGTTCAAAAATTTTGATATGGCGCCGCAGGGATCGACCCCCGGTTAGGGCGGAGCTAACTAAGCGGCCTGACCATTGGGTCACAAGTGTTCCTTATTACACATTGGGAATGAATTTGTATTTAAACTTTAAATTCGTTTGGGTGGGGCCCGAAAGGGGGCCAGCCCCCTCCGCATTGGACCATGCGCTCGGAACCTGGAGCCAATCGGGCCGTGCGCAGTGGTTTGGGTCGTGGTCTCGTGGACCCGGGACCGGGGCAAACTATATTAAATTATGCGGTTCAAACCTTATCCAATGTTGAAATAAACTCAATGTTAAAACAATGCATTTCGTTCGGTGCAGTCACATGGGGCTATCCGTTAGCCCTCCAGAACTTGTGGTCATTATGGTGGATTCTGCCTATTTAGGCGCCGTCCCTATTTTTTTTTCTGAGCTATCTGGAGTTCCACCAAATTTGGTGGAGCTTTCCTAGCCCTAACTGGACAAAGTCTATTTCAGTCATAACTTTGGCTAGGGAAATCCAATTGGAGCGATTTCTTTTTTGGTTTGGGGGTATTGAAGCATTCCGAAGCTGCACTATTTTAGTGATTTTATTAGTGAATTCGCTTGTGGAGCCACTAGGGCTAAGGGAATGATCAGTTGTATTGGGCTATATTCATCTATTTGAGGTGAACGAATAGTCAATTTTTACTGTTTCCAACACTCTTATTCTTAATTTGTAGCTATTTTAGCCTTTTGAGGATTTCTTCAAGGTGTAATACTTATTTTGAGCATTAATAAAAGAGGTAAAGGCCTATTTGGAGGATTTTAGACCCAGCAGAGGTAGCCCAAGAGAGGGGTGAACTGCTTAAACAAATGCTTACTGTTATGCTATGAATTTTACTGCTTGTTTCTAGATTTTACTACATTAAACAATAATTTTAAATAATTCCACTTTCACAATGAGACTTATACAGTGATCAAAACTCATTTGCTCCATTTCAAACTACATTACTTCCATTGCAGAATACCTTAACTTGCTTATTCACACATAAAAATTGGTTAATGAATACTTTGCAAACAAAACCAAATACTTTCATTTCCATATCGTTTTAGTGGTTACTTCATATTTCTTTAGGCAGAGCCAGTAAGAGGGCTAGAAGCTTATGGTTTCATCATTTCTTTGAAAGGTGAAATAACCAGTAAAAGCCCCTACTGTCTATCTCTGTATAAGAAATATTTGGTTCACACATTTCAGATCACTAATCAGACCAAAATCTAAGGCAAAGAAAAAGAAAAAGAACTGGTTCTGACATGCTGAAAACTTGAACCAGGAAAAGAAGAAAACAGCTCAAAAAGATCAAAACTAGAACTGAAAGAAAGAATGAAGAATGTTCTTTTTATTTTTCAGATCTTAAGCCTTCACAATTTTGTTTTAATTTTCTGTAAATTTCAATCTATGTGTAGTTTGTTTTTACGCCATAGTGTTACAGAAAATCAGACAGCTTAATCCTGATTTATTTGTATTTAAATTTCTATTTTAGAAAATAGAGAATAAGATCTGTCAGATAGTTTAATCCTCGCAGATAGTATCTTTGGTAGAGAATTAATGAGTTCAACTATTTAATCTGAACTCATGGAAGAAATAAGGGTATATTTAGATTATTTTTCTCCTTTCAATAAAATAATAAAATGTTGATGTCAAAGGTTTGCAAGTCCAAGTGCACCTTATGAAGAAAAATGTTAGGAAAAGTAGGCTGTGTAGGTAGAATGTTTGGGAGAAATCTGTTTGCTGATATAAAATACCGATCATATTTTTAAGCAGGATGATCAAGGAAGAAAAGGTTTTCAAGGATAAAGGCATATATATACATTCTAAAGATAAACTTATGAAGCTCTTGACACCTCCAAGGAGCTTCCATCCTCAAGTGGAGCCACTGTTAGCCATCAGTAAATTTTGTCATCGAAAACGATGGCTAAAACAGGTCTTGAGCCTTCAAGAGATTATTTTCGTAGAAAATTACTCATTCTTGAAGCCTTATGGTGTTTTATAACTCAATAATAATCTTCACTGTTGTTTCCTTGAAAAAATACTCAAGAAAACTTGCTATATAAAGGAGACTATTTTCAGCCATTTTCTCCATCTTTTCACCTTCATAAATTCCTCCAAAATCCTCCCATATCACTCATTTTTCCCTTTTATTTTATCTTCCATTTCCCTCTAAAAATCCCCTTTTATCCTTCTCATTTACCCTTCATTTCCTTAATAAAACTTCTAAAAACCCTTTTTAAACCATGAAACCCATCTCTCTAGTTAAAAAATCTCTATTTTACCTATCGGAAGCCTTTAAAACCCCCAAAAAAGCCTCATTTAGGCCTTTTTCGCTCATAAAAAATAGGCTTTAAGCCCCCTTCATTTAAGCCCTTGGCGCCGTTTCCGCCATATGACTCGGCCCTACTGCTAGGTCTTAAGCCTCCATCACCGTCGCACATCGGCATTTCCAAGTTCCTCCTTCCGTGTTTTCTTTTGTGCCGATGGCTGATCTTCCGATGGGATTGAAACCGTCCATTCCTTAAGATCCGACCGTTGGTGCTCCATAGTAACTCCCCGTTTCCTCATTCCCTTTCCTTTTTCCACCGATTGAGCCCTCCTCCGATGAGATCTCAACCGTTGATCTAATCTAGATCGGACGACCGACGTTTCATCGCATCAGCGCATCATATTTCATTGTCCTATGAACCTTTTTTCCCCCGCTAGTGTGAAGCCCTGATCGCATCTCCACCGTCGATCTCACTTCCGATCTGATGGTCCTCGCTTCATCGAAAGTCCACATTTATTTGTTCCTAAACTCTCTGCTCCTCCGATCACTGATCTGCCAAAATCAATCCTAACCATTGATACTTTTTTAGATCAATGACCCTTGCTTCATCACCTTTCTACCTTTCCTCCATCTCGTTCACTCATTTATTCCTTTCTGCAATCAAATCCTGACTGTCCATCTCCCGATCCGACGGTTCCCATTGATCCTTCCAACTGCTCTTATAAATCCCTTTTCCCATGTAAAAAACCCAAAACTCTTTGTATAAAGACAAAAACTCCGAAAATAAATTAAATTGGGTCTTCCTTTCCCTCACATTCCTTTCCCCTCTGAATCAATCTCCATAGTTTATCCTCCCAATCAACCGCTCAAGATCACTGCAGTGGCACCCAACCAAGATGTTCCATACTCCCCAGTGTCCCCACAGTTAACCCTATTGAATGTGGGAAATATTAGATCTATGGTTGAGATTCACTGCGGAGGCACACCCCTGAGGTTTTTATTCCATACACCTAGTCTGCCCACGGTGACATCACCTCCCAGTCCCACCGCCGAGCGCTTTGTGCTATCACGCTCCTTCTCCACCGTTGATCTAGATCTCCCCTAGATCGAATGGTCCAAAACTAATTGCGCGCCCCTTCAACCTTTTCCCTTTATATAATCACCCACACCTTGATTATTACACTTTATCACTGTAAACCATAGTTTAACTAACCTCGAGCCTCCCCGCTACGCGATAAAGAGCCCACGTCACCTTTCGGCCCCACCATATGTTCCACCACAAAACTTCCAATCCTCACGCTCATCCATGACCGTTGATCTTCGGCCTGAAGATCTAATAGTCCCAAATCAATTTCGTGCTCGTTTCACCAATAAAACTAATTGTGCAAGTTTCAACGCAAAATAGGTGGTTTTTGCCTAGATACGTGTCAACCAGAGAACTGTATCATGTTTATTTAGCCCCAAAACACTTACCGCTCTGATCCCATGTGAAAACCATCTCTGGTTTCCAAAATCACCTCTCCATTTCTTCGCACCATAGGTAGATTTGAACCCTATTTTTCATGGTTTCCTCCATGGAATCCACCATGATGCATTCTCCTCCTTCCGCCTGACACTTTTTCCCTCTTCCAAGCCCTCTAAAGTAGTTTTAACCCCAGCAAAACATGTTTTTGTCATATTTTTATGTTTATTTGTAGGTTTTAATGGCAAATAATTTGTAAAAGCTATCCCACAGTCCAGTGAAGGGACAAGGCTGAGGATGACGATCCTCTGTGGCCAAATTTTGATACAGAAAGGAACATAAAGGTTTGGATTATCAATTTTAATTAATATTTCATGAATATTAATTATACAAGAAAAACCATTCAGTGTAAGCCACCTGTACATCCAGTCGAGCAGAGTAGAAGAAACACCAAGGAAGTGAAGAGTATCAGAGATTAAAGTTAAAGGATTAATGTCAAAAGCCCGAAGATCAAAAGATTTAATCAACATTTTAAAGGATAAAGACACAATGAATAAAGAAGAAAGATGATTAAAGGAGGCCTAACGCATATCAAAGGCCTAATCAGAGTTTAAGGTATCAAAGATGGATAGATCACCCAAAAGAATGCTTCAAATTCCAAATCACTCCTCCAAAGATCAGAAATGCCACCTATATTCTTATTTTCCTTAAAAGAATACGAATTGAATGCACAGTCAGAGATATTTTCCAAAGACAGCTCAGAAGTAATTTCTAGCCTACCAAAAGCCTCAAAAGTCAACAAAAATGACTAAAGTAGATAAAAGTTAATGTGAAATTAATTAAAACAAAGTTAAACATCTAAAACCTTCTCCATAAGACCTCCCAAAGGTTGAGAAGCATTTACTCTGTATTAATTGAACAATTAGACTTCCCTTTCGCTCCACCTCCTCAATTCTCCTATATATATCATATGAGGAGTCTAGTATTATGGTTGGCTGAATACTTGTTGAATGTAAATAGCTATTGAGGCTGCTGAAGCTCTGTTACTATTTGAAGAAAGATAGGATGAGAAGAGAAGTTTGAAGTTGTAAATACCTACTAGACATGAAGATTGTAACTGGTTTGAACATCAAATATGTAAGCTGATTTATGGGATCCTGGTTGATGTTAATGGTGATGTTTTTCTTACTTTAATTGTTATTTTTCTTATGTTTCCATATTGTCCACTTTCTTTGATGAAAAACAACAAATATAGATTAGGATTTACTGCAAAGTACCCTAAATCTTATTGATAAGCTTTATCTTTATGTTTTCTTCTAAATGTGTGTTTGGGAATGATTTCAATATAGTATAACCAGTCAAGGAATGTTGGTAAGCCCATGTCTTGTTGAGTAAAACTTAAGATATTGTTCTTGGATGATATTTTCATTGCATGCTAAGTAAAGTTAAACTAGGGAAGTCTATGGTTAGCCCTGTCCTCTAATGTTTTCTCCAACAGCTATTTTCAAAGTTTCCCTTAAGGGTATGCCAAAATCAGGCTTGGTTAAAAGTCCTTACTTGATCTTAGGCTATTCTTTGTTTTATCTTAAATTTTTTCCTTTGAGAATATGCTGAAAGCAGGCTAGGTTAAAATTCCTTACTTGATCTTAAGCTATTCTTTGTTTTCCTTTGAGTATGCTAAAAGAATGCTAGGTTTAAATTCCTTACTTGATCTTAAGCTTCCCTTTATTTTCTTATATGTTTTCTCCTTTCACCACAATTCTTAATGTTCCATACCATGAATCAACTTAAATAGATCCTTTTATATATATGACTTGCCCCATAGACCACACTTGAAACTTGTTGCACAATTAAATCCTTTTGTGACTCCATAACCCAATGGATTGATACTATTTCTTACCTATCCTATCAAATGAACCATTCTCTCAACCTGCTCACACCTTTACCCTTCAAAAGACTTCTTTCATTTTGATGATATCAATCCCAACCAAAATCAAACAAAACCCTTGTACTTCATAACTAGCCTAATATAATATCATAAGCCTTAAAGAAATATCTTTGAAAACACTTATATAGAGAGATCCATCTCTGAATCCAGGAGGGCTAGATCCTAGAATTCAAAATTGGTTTTGATGTAGGCTCTGTAGTGTTTGTTCGTGCCAATCTTGCAAAATACGGAGACCGTAATAGAAGGATGAATAAGAAAAGTTTTATTATTGGAATATTGGTATGATACAAGTCCTCAAGATCATAATATCATGGTATTCATCACTATGCTGGTATGGCATAAATACATCAAGGAAGTAGTCCCAGCGTTATCAACATTATAATATGTGTGGATTAAGTTCTAGTTTCTCTAATTAGTGCAAAGTATCTTCTAGTTGCAAATGAAGGAGAATGTTGAGTTGTATTATCAAAGCATAGAAAAGTTTAATATTCTAAAGGATCATTATATTGTTTTCATTAATGTATTATACTGAGCATTGGAGCAATACTTATTCTTGGATATAATTGCACTCCTCTTCAAGTCAATGTTGATAGACTTTCAAGGATTATTTCTTAAGGTCATATAGAAAGTTGTGTGTGTTCTGTCATTTAAGATTCCAATTAAATAAACAGAATAATTCTTCCTGAAGCTCATTATGTTAGGAAATATGAAGTGTATATGGAGCGGTTGACATTCTGGAGCAGCCTTAGAAAGGAATATGCATTTAAATTAATTTAATTATAGAATGACAGAATGAACAAGGTTATTGATGGAAGAATCAAAGTTTTTATATTGTTGATTTTTGTTGGTAATAGAGCAGAACACAATACAAATAGTAGAGATTATGAAGGTTGTCTCAACTGTGGCTGTCTACGTGAGCTGGAGTGAAATTACTGCATAGACTATCAATGGGTATCATATTATCTCATGGCCTTGGATGCATAGACACTTTTGGCATAAGTGTATATCGTAGAGATAAAATATATCAAGCTCTAACCATCAATCATCCTTAAGCATGTGTTACACATAAAAGTGATGAAACAATGGTATGTGGTTGAATTTGAGAATCCCTTATAAAGAAAGTATGAGAGGCTAGCTTGTGAACCAAGTTATGTACAGAGACATCCTTGAATCTGCAATGAAATCACTATGTAATATGGATGTAAAGGTGAACTATGGCAGCAACATATATATTGGCATCATCATATTTGAACAAGATGTGTACTGCAGATGTGTATTGCAGAAGAAGAGATATTCCATCTACAATATTCCTCAAAAAATATGTATCTCATATCTAGATCATAATATAGACTAAATTATATCTGGAACATGCTTTATATATCATATGGAGAATTCTTAGTATTTTAGTATTATTCCAATGGTGCATTTCTGATTAAATAAGTGTAGTATAGTTTGTTCTATGGAGTGTCTTTATCATCACTTTCAAATTTATACAAGTGCAAGGAGTCTATGATTTTGGATGGTATCAGCTTAATATGTATATACATACAATTTCAATGATTACCAAAGTTTTCTCCCAACAATGCTTATACACAAAATGGAGCAGGAGTCCCAGCTAGGTATTTGGACAAAATGACGGATGCTTATGTAGAACTGTAATAAAGAAATGATGGAAAATACACTCGAAAAAGGTGTAACCCTTTGCCATTGGTGTCAAAGGGGTGGGGGGGGCAGCAAGCAGAGGAAGATAGACACTTCTCAAAATGAAAGGGGGAGGAATTTTTGGAGGAAGTGTTGCCATCAATGCCAAAGGGGGAGACTGTTGGAAATATTTTCATTGATGGCAAAGGGGTAGAAAGGAGTAGCACCAAAATTATCATTAAGGACAAAGGAGTAAGGCAGAGGAGTGACAAAGAGGCATGGATCAACACCAAAATCATTATCTAAGGCAAAGAAGTAGAGAGGAGTAGCATTATGCAGAAAAGGGGCAAGGAGTAGTAATTTGCAACAAAGAGGCAAGGAGCAACATTAGAATCAGTATCTAAGGAAAAGGAGAAGAAATGAGTTGCAAAGGGGCAGAACAATGCAGTTCAGTTTGGTGTGATTCCAGTCTGGAGCAAGTGGATGTGTGTGTAGGTTGAAAAAGAAAAAAATCCATATTTTGGATTTGAAGATCTAATATATATTGGTGTTCTGTATTCTTCATTGATATAGTAGGTAAATTGGCAAGAAGATATAATCACAGATCTAAGTGAATAAGAGAAGAGAAGACCCAGGAAGGAGTAGCGAGGAGGAGATATAGTTGCAGAGCAGTGACAGTTGAATAAACAAGTGAAATGATTAAGGCATAAAATCCTTAATAAAATTTCCAAAGGAGAGAACGAACGGTCTGATTAAATTGCTAAGATTCCCTTGAAGATGGACGCTTTAGATCTCATTGCAGATTAAATTGTGAAAGTGCCAAAGTGGACACATGTCAGGTGGAGGTCCTTGTGCATATCACATAGTACATGTGATATGTTATAACAGTTAACAATGGAGATGTAAATTTGTAAAGTGTCAATGAGGTAAATCAGTGAAGAGACGAAGGGCGATGGGCAAGGTTTTGTGAGATGCGATAAGGTATTCGTAGTGATTTTCGAAATCGAAAAATAAGTATTATGGTGATATGGTTAAACTTGCAATTTTGCAATAATGTTCAGAGGTTACGATGTGATAAGACATAGAAATTTCAAAATTCCAAGTGCGAGAGATGACATGGAAAGGTGAGGTGGCGATGATGTGGCAGTGACATGTCGATGATGTGGTAGTGATGTGGTGATGATGTGGCAGTGATGTTGCAATGACATGGAAGTGATGTGGTGATGATGTGGCAGTGACATGGCAAGGTGCTATGGCACGATGGCATAAAGATGACGTGGGCCTGGCCTGCATATCACACATTGTAAGCTCAGGAGGATAAGCATTCAAGAATGATGCTAAAATGCCGAAGTGCGAAATGTGGTAAGAGTATCAGATGCCATATGCTTCAAAGCTAAAGTCTAGAGGATTTAAAGTTTAGCATGGGACCCCTTCACATACTACACATCTATATTAGCGATTCTTATAGTTATATGTTAAGTCATCGCAAGTTAATTATTTTAAGTTGCGATGCGATGCGATCACATATTGGATACGATAAGAGGAAACTTGTTATCTCCGTGACCTAAATCTCGTGACATGCAATAAGGGGCAGATGTAATTTAGCTTAAGAGTTAAATTTCATAGTATTTAAAATCCATAATAAGGATTTTTTGTGAAGAAATTTAATCGGAGGAACACCAAAATGCAATAGATGTGACCAGATGCGATATCGTTCAGAGGTAAATATTAATATATTTTAGATCCAGGGTTCTCTGTGGATACGCCTGTTTTATGAATAAAATATTGAATGCAGGAAAAATACTCAGGCATATAAGTAAAATATGAATAGGATTAGACTCGAGTAAGACCCGAATCTAAGTGCAGAACGTTGTTATGTAGTTGCGGCATTGAGTTAAAAGGAAGGGTTTAATTCAAGACGAAAGACTCAGGCAAGTGACTCAATACTCATGCAAGGTTAGGGCATCTTCTTAATAAAAAAAATTTGAATGCAACAGAAGGAGACCCCGGTAAGTGACCTGACATAGTGCAAGGGAGAAGGCGAAGGTTGAACACTGCGGGCATGAGCAGAAGAGGCAATGTTAGGGAAAATGAGATATGGTGGCACTAATGGAAATGTGGCAGCTGGTTCAAGTCAAGGAAAAAATGTTTGTGAAGAACTGTTATAATATAACTATAGAAACAGAAAAGACAGTGACAACAACAGAAATGACAAATGCACAACGAGCTAAGAGCTGAAACGGATGAGTGAAATATACTTGTTGTAACTATAAATTTAAATTCATTGATTATTTTATATTGTTTGTGATTCAAAGGCAAGTCTTCATAGGCATAAGAAAAACTCAATGAGTGTTGTAATGATTATTTCTGATATAATAACTTGAACCAGAGAATGAGGAATCAAATGGGTGGAAGGCATAGGGCCAGGCCTCTTCACTTCGTATTCCCTGTAGAATGAAAACAATCATTTAGTTATATGTATAAAGCATGTAATATTCGTTTGTATAGAAAATTTAGAAAGTTACGGAATGGATAAGAGTGGAATAATATAAGAGAGTTGTAGAAGGTTGGAGATTAGAAGAATGTAAGAAAGTTGTATAAGGTTGGAGAGTGGAAGAATAAGAGAGAGTTGATAGATATGATGTGCATATAGGGAGCTCATATGAAATAGATAAGAAGGGTAAAGAGGCAACAATGGAGAAGAATATAACAGAGTTGATATCAAGGTAAATAAACATTTTAGTTTCATGTTGAGTGAGGTGATTGTAGTCTCCTTTCAAGTTGTAGCTTGATAAATTTTTAGTTGGAGTTCGGTGGGGTAGGAGCCTCCTCTGGGTTGTAGCCTACAAAAAATATATGGGAGTTGGAGCTTCCTTGCAATTTATAGCTTGCATAAATTAAGGTAGGAGCCTCTTGTGGGTTGTAGCCAATAAAATTACATGGGAGTTGGTACTTCTACTTCAATTTGTAGCTTTATATATGTCTAGTTGGAGTTGGTTGAGGTTGGAGCCTCTTGTGGGTTTTAGCCTCTAGAAAATAAATGGTAGATGGAGCTTCCTTTCAAGTTGTATCTTGCAAAATTTGAGGTAGTAACCTCCCGTAGGTTGGAGCCTATAGAAAACTAATGATGTGAGGGAGTTGGAAATTGCCTTTGCATCACAACAATAATAAGATATGGTTTTCTCCATTATGGGTTTCCACTAACATCTGGTGTCTATGTGCTTGATGATTATGTGTTGATGTGATGTTTTAATATGATTAATTACTTATTGTCCACACATTCATTTTTCTGATTCCTTATGTATTAAGATGCTTATAAAATGAAGTAGTTAATGGGTGTACAAAAAAGTGTTTTAAATGTCCATGAATGTACTAAATTGATTAACCTGCCCCCCCCCCCCCCCCCCTCCCTCTCAATTTAGCTAAGGTTTCATCAATTAGTTCATATGTGAATCATATGGGTGTCATATCTTTGTTATTTCTATTAGTTATATGATGGTTATGAGCATGTTTTATGACCTACTTGATGTATTCCTGTCATAATTTTTCGATTATAAAATGAATGTATGACCTCACAGATGATAATGCAACTATTGTGATATGGAAACAATACTCCTTTATGAATATCTGATAAGTATGAGACCCCTATGCTCAGTTCTGTTGTTATGACCTATAGATTACATATTTGTGACATTTTTGACGAGATTCCTATCATGACTTGTAAGGGTAATATCAAGTATTTGTACCAATTTTTTCATTACCAACCTTAACCCTTTTTTATTTATCATTTATGAAGGCTTCATGGAGTTCTGGGGAATGGCCTGAGACCTAGCCTTGAAAACATGGCTCAGAATTTAGGGTCATTAGCATAGAACTGCCTTAAAAAGTACACAATCGTTGGCATGCCTTGCTGTGGGAGCAACTGCAAGGCCTCATTCACATGCATGGATTGTCATGGAAGTAGAAGAGGGTCCATACTAGTAAAATGAAAATTTTCCTCAGGGGTTGGTCACCTGGAATGGTTGGTTGGATACTGAAGTTTGTGTATCATGTGTGGAAGGTTATTTTGGTTTCATTCTTTCGGTTCTAATTCCATAATTGTACATGGGGAATTTTACAACATCATGGTAGAATCTGATCACATAGTTAACCCAGTGGAATAGTTAGCTTGGGTAAATGTGGGAGGAGGGTGTTAGAGGGTGGTATTAGAGCAGGTTTTTTTTCTCTTTGGGTGGTGCCTGGTTTATGTTTTCTTTGTTTGATATTTGATACCACGGGATGGTATTAGATCATGGTTCACTCGTTGGACTGGATGGGTAGTGTATTGGTCATTCATACATGTCAGTTCCACATGTGTTCTTTATTCTTGTGGTCCATGTGCTTTTTGGGTGTACATGGTGGTGGTCATGGTTACAATTGTGTCACTATGTGAAAGTTGATGGTGTTTTTGTTAGAAGTGTTCATCATGAGTGGATTTCGGTTACACATTGTTTCTGCATGTTAATGTTGATATGTTGTTATGCATGCATTTACATAGTGATAGTTTTCATGCATGAGGTCATGGTATGTAGTGAGTATGGTCATGCATTGATAACTGGATAATGATTGAAATGATGTTTATATGATGCTATGATTATGATTATACATGTATTTTTCCAATTTGGTTGATCTTGCAAATGAGATATCCTCCCTTGAAACATATTGAGATATGTTCATTATGTTTTTTTCTTTTGTTTTAGTTGACATTGTATATGTGTAGGAAAGGGATCAAAGATAACTAGGATGATCACAAATTACGGTTCATGAGATTCTTCCTATGGTCCAGATGAGCAACATGGTGTTTGGAATTCTTCTGACTTAGCAGACACATTAAGAAGTTTTAAGGCATAAATAATAAGTTGCAAGGCAAATAATAATAGGATCATTCATGCATAGGAGAAAAGATAGTGCAGTCATTATTCAATTTTTTTTAGAATTGGAGAGATAGGGACCACTTTGGATCAACCATGGGTAGGAGGACAGGACTAATGGGACATATGGTAGTAGATATCATGGTGGTAATAGGTCCGATTGAGATGACACAATAACAGATGGAAGGCTACTGGATACTCTAGATAGGAGAGGTGATGGACATAAGTTTTACTCTAGTTCAAGTTCTGACAAGAATTATTATCGGCATCATTACAATCCTTACAGGAGGAGTGACAAGGAATATTTTCTAGTTGAGTTACAAAAATAAAATGCACCTACCTTTGATGTATATTTGAAGTTGTAGAAGCATGGTTATTTTGGATGAGGAAATTATTTGAGTTGCATAAGTACACAAAGAACATGAATAATATATATCTTTAGCTTCAAAGGGAAAATAAACATCTAGTGGGAAAGCATGAATCATTTCCAAGACATTGGGATAGAAGAGTTGACATTGCATGAATTTATGAGACTTTTCAGGAATAAGAACTTGTAAGATATGTACTAAGACAACAAAACCAAGGAATTTTATGAGCTAAAGATGGGATCAATGACAAATGAGGAGTACATGACTAAGTTCTTGGAATTTTTGAGGTATGTACAACGAAAATAGTTGATCATTGGGCAAAAGTTTGTGCATTTGATTTTAATGGTATTCCTACATCAACACATTTGAATGTATTGTTGTTGGAATCCTATAATATTATTTTGGGTATGGATTGGATATATATTCACAAGACCAAGGTGGATTGTTATGATAAACCTAATGAGTGTTTGGATGATGATGGAGAAAAGAGGATCTTTCAGGGTAAAAAGAAGAAAAATCCAGTTAGAATAGTGACAACTATGTAGGAAAGAACAGCCGCAGAAAAGGGTGTGTGTTATTCACAGTGAATATTTCTAATGATAAATATAAGGATGATGATGATATGAAGATATTGAACAGGTACTAAATATTGGAATAGTTTTAGGATGTGTTTCCAACATAGTTTTCATAATTTCCACCTCACATAGAAGTGTACTTTTGCATTGAGTTGGTACAATGGGCAGCACCAACATCGAAGGCACCGTACACGATGAGCACTCTAGAGTTAGTAGATTTGAAGTTGAAATTGAAGGAAACACATGATAAGGGATACATTACACCAAGTGTATCAACATGGGGTCAACCAATGTTGTTTGTGAATAAGAAGGATGGTACTAACAAGCTATGAATTTATTACAGGCAGATGAACAAGGTAACAATCAAGAACAAGTATCCATTGTCGAGTATTGATGACTTGTTTGATAAGTTGAAGGGAGCATAAAATTTTCTCGAAGATTGACATCATATCAGGATACCATCAGTTATTCATCAAAGAAGAAGACATTTACAAGACACGTTTTTGGACCAAGCATGGCAATTATTTTATGTAGTTCCATTTGGTTTGACTAATGCCCCAAATACCTTTATTTGATAGATGAATAGTGTGTTGCATCCCTATATGGAAAAGTTTGTTATTGAATTCATTGCTGACACCTTGATATATTATAATAATGAGGAAGATCATACTTAACACTTAGCAGTAGAATTGATATTGCTAAGAGAAAATAAATTATATGATAATCTCGGTAAATGTTTTTTATTTTAGACAGAGGTACATTACTTGGGACATGTTGTTTCCAAGGAAGGCATAGTAGTGGATCCAGAAAAGGTAAGGGCTATCATAGAGTGGGAAACACTTAGAAATGTGCATGAGGTAAGATCATTTATGGGGCTACCAAGTTAATATACGAGGTTCATCAGGGATTTCTCTTGAATTGTGTATCCTATTACGTCATTGTAAAGGCAAGGTAAGAAACTTTAATGGAAGGAGGAATGTGCAACTAGTTTTGAACAATCGAAGCAGTTGTTGAGAAATGCTACAATGTTAAAGATTGCAGATTGAGAAAAAGATTTTGTGGTGTGTACAAATGCATTGAAAAGAGGACTTGGTAGATTCCTTATGCAAGAAGGAAAAGTAGTATCCTACGAGTCACGAAAACTGAATGAGAATGAAAAAAATTATTCAACACATGATGTTGAGTCGGAAATGATCATCCATGCATTGGAGATGTGTAGATGCTCTTAGCAGATGGATACAAGTAAATCATAGAGAATCTGTGATTTCTTATGGGATAGAATTATAGGATTAGATGTTATAGGAAGATAAACAGGATCGAAGGTACATGGAGCTTAGGAACATGTTACAGTAGGGTATAGGTGAGCAAGATGCACTACAACAAAACATGAAATTTGCGTCGGATTTAGTGCCAGATTTTAGCGCATTTTTTTTACAATTGGGAAAAGAAACATCGCACTAAATTTGGCTCTATTTTACATTTTTGAAATATTCCTTTTTTTGCGTCTAATTTTCAATCCTTTTTACGGTATATTTTGCACCAAGTTTTGCATATGATTTTATGATAGGGTTTTCTTCTAATTTCGTGCCATTTTTTTCATCTATTTTTCATTAATTTTTGGTTCCTATTTTGTGTCATTATTTTCTTCCATTTTTTCAATATCATTTGCATCAATTTTACACCATATTTTTCATCCAATTTAATTCCTCTTTTTGCATCCATTCTGTGTCGATTTTTCCATCTAATCTTACACTAGGTTTTGCATCTAGTCTTACACTAGTTTTTGCTTCTAGTTTTGTACCTACTTTTGCATCTAGTTTTGACCAGATTTGGTGCCTATCTTTGCACCATATGCTAAATTTGGTTTAGAACCAAATTTTGCATCCATTTTTATCCATGTTTTTTCATCTTTTTTTGGACCATTTCTTACGTCCACTGTTGCGTTTGATTTATCTCCCTTTTTCCCTTCTCATTTTTCACCATATTTTGCATCATTTGCTACATCCCATTCTGAATCATTTTTAACACAATTTCTTGCATCCAATTTTACATCATTTTGAGCATCAATTTTTGCATCTATATTTACATAACATGTTAATCCATGTGTTGCATCCACCTTTGCATCTCATTTTGTGTCTAATGTTACATTCAATTTTGAGCCATTTCTTGCATCAAAATTTTCATTTGTTTTTGCACCAAGTTTTGCATCACCTTTGCGTCCAACATTGCATCTCAATGTGCATCCAATTTTGAGCTATTTTTATGCCCATTTTTTTCCTTTTTTTTGGGTCTACTTATATGTCCAATGTTGCACCATTATTTACATCCACTTTTTCATCCAATTTTGCATCTTTTTGGTGTCTAATTTTACATCATTTTCACTATCCAAATTTGCATCATTTTTCTTCCTCATTTTGTGTCCACATTTTCCACTCAGTTTTTGTCTAAGTTTGAGTATGAATTCACATTTGACTATGCATCATTTTTGACATCCAATATGGTGTCCTCAGTTTCACAATTTTTTATCCTCATTGTGGATCTACTTTTATGTCTTTTCTTACATCCTTTTTTATTTCATTTTTGGGGTCCAAGTTTGCATCTCAAATTTACACCATTATTTGCATTATCATTTGGAATCTTATCTTGCATCCCTTTTTTATTATTTTTAGCATCCAAATTGGCATACTATTTTGAATCCTATTTTACATCTAGTTGTCTCTCTTTTTTTTGCATCTAGTTTGGTGTCCATTTCTGAATCCTTGTGTGTTCCCAATTTGGTATCCTTTTGTATGGCATGTTTTTTTCCCTTTTTTGTGTATATTGTTTCATAGTTTTTCACTTCTAGTTTAAAACACCTTTTGTGTCCTTATTTTCTTGTTTTAATTCCTAGTTTAACATCCAATTCTACTCTTGATTTCGCATCCACGGTTACATCCCCATTCACATCTGCATTTTAATTCTTGTGTAGAGTGTAATTTTATTTCCATTTATGACCCCCTTTTCATTTTACTAATCTCAATTTCATAGTGAAACATATCACAGTTTCTAAATATCATTAAAGAATATATCACAATTCCAGTTGATAACAATGATTGTAAATAAATTTAAGGGAAATTGACAACATCAATAAAAAAAAATAGCAATTTCATCATATACAATAATTCCCCATCAAAAAATCATTAAAAAAATTTAATTTACATATATGACTACCAAATCAACACTCAACACAAATATTGTTATTCCAAAAAAAATTCAAATCCAAAAAAGAAAGGAACCTTTCGTCTTCTCTTCCCATGACGCAAAGGAATAATAAGAATATGAAGAGATGTAGGATGTTAGCCATAGTCTATATAATACTAAAAATTCTCAGCAAGAAATCCCTTTTACATGACATCATGTCAATTTATTTTCCAATTAAAGGAAATTTCAACTCAAAACTAACCACCTAAGAATAAATTAAGAAGTTATCTTAAGTCTTTTAATGACCATGAGAAACCCATTAATACAATTAGAAGTTCTCTTTCTCTATTAAATACCCTTTATACCCTAAAGACATGAAAGGGGTATACCTGATCCCTTGTTCTTACAGGGTCCCCTAAATTGGAGAAATTGGTTTCACCATTAACCAGAGAATCTATGAGCATGCTGCTAACATAAAACACAATCACTCTCACTCATCAAATTTATCTGAACATGAGGATAAACCGAAGCACCATCTCTATATTAACGATTCCAATTTCATTGCTAGGGTTCATCACTTCCACGATGGGAGGCTTAGAGAGGCTATTAAGATTGGGAAGCATGCAATCAATCTCAATAGGGATAATGGTTGGAAAGTACGGAGTTGGATTCCAACCCTTTCCTCTTGATTTCACCCTATGTTCTTCTTTTTATTTTCTTTTTATTTATTATCAATTTTATTTCTAATATATAAGGTTTCAATTATTACTGTTTTCCTTTCTCCTTTCCCATTGGTATTTATATTAAAAATTATCCTGTATATATATATATATATATATTAAACTTCAAAATTCCCCTTTTCCATATTTTAATGTTACATAAAAATTAATTTATTAACTAATATGGTTATATAACAACTAGTTTATAAGAAAAAAATATTTTTAGTATTTCAATCAATAATTCCTAATGGCTAGTTTCTAACGACTAACTCTGGACTATGATGCATCTCTAATATTTATTCTATAGAATTGATTGGTATTTTCACCTTTGTCCCAAGGATGACCAACATTAATTGGTTCGAAACATCGAGCAAATCCTTCAAATGTGTTTAATCCGAAAGACATCTATTTCAAAAAATTAAGAAATTAATTCCATGTAGACATTTTTTTAATATATCATTTTAATTATTTTACTTTTATTAAATTTACTGAAATAAATGTCACTTTAATCAACATAACCCTATATATATTTTATATTTAAATCAATTTATAAACAAAAGATTTAATAAAATTTGGTAATAAAAAAATTAATATGTAGTTTCAAATTTATTATGAAAAAATGTTAATCATTAACAGAATATGATTAAAATTAAAAATATTTATTTTCTTAATATAAAAAAAAGTATTCACAAAAAACAATTGTTATATAAAATTTATTCAATTAATAACAACATGAAAGATATAATGTTCACAAAATTAATTAAGCTCATATTTCATACACTTTACTATTTCTTTATCATATATATATATATATATATATATATATATATATATGATGATGATGATTATTAATGTCCGCTAAGACCAATGTGGCCTATCAGACCTTATGAAAAAAAAAACAAGAAGAGAGAAACTAAGTTTGATTCTTCAAAGTCTAGTTTCTATGATCAAAGAGAAGGGAAATAAGCACTCCAAGATTGCTATAGGTGGGTTGGCTTAATAGCTGAAGAAGATTGGAAGTGTGGCAGATGTGAGGAAATTGAGAGCGAATGTGATTAAGAGTCGAGCAGTCTAAAAAGAAGTGTTTTTCATCTTCCATCTGCTTAGTATCACAAATATGACAGATTCTATCACTCTATGGAGTCTTGGGAATAGACCACCGCCCAGTCTTACCCTGAAGCTCATGAGAATTAGTTTGTATCCTAGTGATGTTGATATTTTTCTTTGTGTTGGTAAACACAAAGAGATAATTATGATTATCAACGGTGGGTTTTATCACCTTCTTATAGTATCTTAGCTTTATTCTACCCTCCAGCTCCTAATGCTCCCACAACTTGTCTTTAAACATAGAGGTAATAGTATTTTCGACACTATATTTTTTTCCCATACTAATGTCCTCCTTAATTCCCAAATGGTTGAGCCAACACTGGGCATCCTTATGCCACCTGTGCTTGAGGTGAAGGTGGGGGTTTTTCCTATAGTTAGAAGCAATTTTTGGCATCCTTTTGGATTCCATGCTGGTAAATATTCTTCTTATACATCAGATATCTAAACATAGTCATAATCTCAATGGGCGAAAAACGAACTTCGATCAAGGGGATATGATAGTGAGTATTTCCCTTGATCTTAAGGTTGTAAGTGATGAATTTATTTTGAATCATCTCAATATTTCTCCATGACTCTCTAGATATACTGCATCCCCAAACTTCACATATGTATAAGACAACAAGGGTGACAAGAGTCTGAAAGAGGAACCTCTTTTTACTCCAAATGTAAATATCAAATGACTTACAATTATTTTCAAACTCATAATAAGCTTTCCAACATCCAATAATCCTTTTCTCAATGTTATAATTACAATTGAGTTGATGAGGGAAGTTAATGCCCAAATATTTATAAGAAGAAACATGTTGCAAGCACTGGTTATTATACATGAAACTACCATGGGTGATATTTTTGTATTTAATGATCACGACTTTAGTCTTGTCAATATTAACAGTCATACCCATCTTGGAGCAGTAGACATGGAGAGTCTAAAGTTGCTTGTCAAGGTCATGATGAATTTTTGCAAGAAGAACATTATCATCGATATATAATTTAAATGTTTTATGTTTTTTTCTTGCCAATATAAAATATATCTCAAAATATTTTATAATTTAAACATGTTATTTATACAATTCTATGCATTTTTTTTTGAATTATTTAAATTAATGTATATGTTTAATTATTTCTATGTTCTTTTATTTATCTTATTAGAAATAAGAAGTTATATAACACATACATTAATACAAATAATTATGATTATAGAGGGTGGGTTTGATCACCTCCTTATAGTATCTTAGATTCCTTTTACCCTCTGGCTCCTGATCCTCCCACAACTTGTTCTTAAACTTGGAGGGAATAGTAATTTTTACATTATCTTTTCTTCCCATACTAAGCTCCTCCTTAATTCCCCAATGGTTGAGCTAGGACTGGGCATCCTTATGCCACCCATGCTTGAGGTGAAGGTGGGGGTTTTTACTATAGTAAGAAGAAAATTTTGGGATCCTTTTTTATTCCATTCTTGTAAAGCTTCTTCTTATACATCAGATATGTAAACATAGCCATAGTCGCAATGGCTGAAAAACCAATTTCGATAAAGACGATACGATAGGGAGTATTTCCCTTGATATTAAGGTTGTAAGTTATGAATTTAATTTGAATCATATCAATCTTTATCCATGAATATTTGAATATATTGCAACCCAAAATTCACATTTGTATAAGACAACATGGGTGTCGAGAATCTCAAAGAGGAACCTCATTTTAGTCCAAATTTAAATGTTAAATGACTTACAATTATTTTCAATCTCATAATAAGCTTTCCAAACTGCAATAATCCTTTTCTCGGTGTTATAATTCTAGTTGAGTTCACGAGGGAAGTTAATGCCCAAATATTTATAAGAAGAAACCTGCTCTAAGTAGTTGTTATTATATGTGTAATACCATAGGTGATATTTTTGGATTTAATGATCATGACTTTAGTCTTGTCGGCATTAACATTCATATCCATCTTGGAGCAATAGACATGGAGAGTCTTAAGCTGCTTGTCAAGGTAATCATGGCTTTTTGCAAGAAGAACAATATCGTCGATATATAATTTAACTTTTTTATGTGTTTTTTTTTCAATATAAAATATATCATAATATTTTATTCTTTAAAAATGTTATTTATACAATTCTATGTATTTTGTTTTTGGAATTATTTATATTAATTTATGTGTTTAATTATTTTCTATGTCCTTTTATTTATCTTATTAGAAATAGGAAGTTATATAACACATATATTAATATAAATAATTCCAAAAGCAAAATGCTTATATATATATATATATATATATATATATATATATATATATATATATATATATATATATATATATATATATATATATATATATATATATATATATAACTTCCTATTTCTAATAAGATAAATATAAAACCATATAAAATAATTAAACATATACAATAATATAAATAATTCCAAAAAAAATGCATATAATTGTATAAATAGCATATTTAAATAATAAAATATTACAATTTTACCACATGTTTGTTTTTTATATCACATAAAACATTTCTTTCTTTTGGCATTAATGTTATGCCATCGACATATAACTCCTTAGGATCCTTCTAAGCATCAACAATATCTTCTTGTTAGTCATTGGTAAACATAGTCACATGCCAACCTTTTTTATTTCTTAAAAGAAGAAAGAAAAAAAATGAAGCTTGCTATTTCAAAATGAACTCAAATTTTACATACATATTTATCACCGAATAGGTCCAAATATTAGTCCAAAACTTCAGAGAGGTCTCATGCCAACCTTGTATTATCAGGAAGCGAATGTGGAGAAAGCAATATTTTCATAATTTCTCAAAGTTATTTCAATTGTAATTTGTATGTTGGTCCTCCATCCTAATATTTAATTACTTAAATCAAGGAAATAGATAACATGATGACATTAGAAGTAATTCATTGGTGCATGCATGGAACATCATCATATCATATATCTCAATAATTGTGGGATGTTGTATAACACATTAGAGATTCTTATATTATAAAAAGAGAAATGGGTTAATAATTGGTGCAATTAATGAATTAATTATTTAAAATATGACGTCTTTTAATAACATGGAGTATACATTTCCCACCAAATTAAAGATCCAAATTTATCGAATGCAACATCCAATAGATACAAACCCATCTGATACCAAAAGAGTGTAACAATAATTTTTTTTTTTAATTGGCCAACCACAAAAAATATAATAATGAAGAACACCCATTATGACTCCTATCATATGCAAAGAGAAAAAGTGACATTAGAAAAAAATAAATAAATGAGGCACATTACTTAGTAGATTGAAGTTGTTTTTTTGTTATTCTAGTGATCTATTTAAATAATAAACTCTTCTTGATGACATTTTTATGCTCAAAAGGGATATTTCCTTTCAAAATGTTGATCGAGAGCTCTAAGAATGCCATACATCTACAATTGCTGAGTTGATATGGTATATCTCCTTCTAATTTATTGTTGAACAAACTGAGCTTCTTCAAATGAAATATATGTCTGAATTGAACTGCGAAATGATGGTGAAACACATTGCTAGAAAGATAGAGTGACTGGAGAAATGAAAATTTTGACTTCAACACTCAAATAGGCCATGGAATTATGTCGATATTTGGTGGCGATTGTGGCGTAACTCATGTTGTAAATAAATGATTTTCCACTGGCACGTGCTTCAAACAAATAAACTTCTAAATTAAATGAAGTAGCCCCTCAGATCTAATTTTGTTCCCAAAAAAAATACAAAAATAGGGAAATGAAGAAAGCACTTTGAAATATATATTTCCTAAAAGGAAAAAATGTGGCAAATATTTTTAAAGATGTACTTATACACATTAAAAAAAAAAAAAAAAAAACTTTATAAAAAAATATCAGAATAAATTTGAAATTGGAGTTTTAAAGTACTATTTAAAAATATTATTAGTCTTGTATATTGTTTCTAAATATGTGTGCATAGATTTTTTTCTTAAATGTGAAAAAATGTAATATTTAAAAATTTAAAAATATTACTAATTTTTGGCATTTTGTTTCAAAATATTCATGCATAGAAACACAATTTATTAATATTATATGGGTTCGAAATTTCTAATTAATGCTTAACTCATGATTTATGCTTCATTCAAAACCACACACAACCCACTATGTACCGTTCATTAAAATATTTCGATATCCTAATTTATATAGATTAAGATATTAATTTTATTTTTAATATTTAATATAGCTCTAAGTCCCTTGGGTACCATTCAAACTTAAGGCAAGTAAATCATATTATTAAAAAAAATCACCTATACCAAAATTAAATAATAAAATTCTTCCATGTCATTTTAGGTGTCTAGTCACACCTGTATCTCTTTTAAATTTGAAAGAAAATTGATTCAATTTCACATTATGATGTGGAAGTTCAATATTAACCCTTTAAAATAAAATTTTCTCTAATTGGAAGTAAATCCATTTTACACAACCTCATGTTATTTACTTTTACACAACCTCATGTCAAGAAATAACTTTTAGACAACCTCATGTCTATTACTTTTACACAACCTCATGTTAATTAGGAAACCTGTGACCAATTAAATCCATAACCGTTGGATCCAAGGTATGCACAACCACTGGAATATAGTGGTTTCATTGTTCCTTACTTACCGTATGGTTAGTCTCATCTAATATGAATAACTAGAGATAATACATCTTCGTATATGCATTGTAAGTATAATGCAAAGTAATGTAACAAAGTATGACCTAATTTAAGTGTTCTTGATAATGACTACTCAACAACTTAAATAAGTAGAGTTATTATGGATATTGGCTTATTTCTTAGAGTTTATATGACTTGTATTAATGCAATTAAAAGAAAGGATGTATACCACATATCATAGTGAGCTCTTCCTTATCTAACATATATGGTATGACCAGTGATTATCTTAAGATAACATGTAAATCCAACATATCACATCATTAAATATGGATGCTCTTCTAGGAACATTGGTTCCCCGGACAGTACTAGTTTTTCTCCTTCTTATCATTTTTACTTAGGTTCGGCAATGGTTGTTTCCACTATCATTGGGGAAACAATTGGAACATTGAACAATTATAAAGGTGTAAACACTAAGTGAGGAGTATGGACCTAAGGTGGGGTGGGGTTTGTTGAGAAATATATTAGGGCATCATTAGGGTAGATTTTTCTTGATTTCTCTTACTTAACATTTACCTGTGATATTATATTTTTCCTATGTTAATTAAGTTACTATTATTATCATTAAATAAACTCCAAAAACATGAATATCACAATCATACAAAATGAATGCAAAGTATAGGCTCAAATCTAGGGAAAAACCACTTTCCTAAGGGAAAACCCAAAAGAGCTCTTCTTATAGAATTAATATCAAAAGATACTTCCAAGGCCAAGACAAAAAATTTCTTTCACCAAATACAAATTCAAACATCCTTTTACTTCTGCAAGTAAAAAATCTACAAGAGGACAAGACAAAAAATTCAAGATCAAACTTCTTGTCCTTTTGAAAATTTCAAGCCTGAGGAAACCCTTATAGCCTCAAATATTTTTGCACCATGTGATCTTAACATAGACACATATTATTTCTCATTGGTCTTTTCTTTTCTTTGTATGTGTTTTTTATCTTTCTACACAAGGCTTGAATATCCTTTCTTAAACCCTTTACATGTCATTGATCATCACATATAGGAAGATAATGTGTGTTCTTTCATCATGTGCCAAATGAGGTTGAAGTATAATTCATTTATAACCTTTCAAAAGGCTCTCTCTAGGCTGACTTTAACGATGTTGTTCAACTTGGTATTTGGGAGAATTTAGATACTTTAGAAATATAAATATATTTTTTCTCTTTTCACACAAATTCCCAAATTGGGCTTTTACAATATTACATGGACTATGAATTATGAAAAAAACATAGAAGCAATAAATGGGTGCTTTCATATAGACACAAATGAGTTTGAGCATGAAACCCATGATTAATAAATAATTTTCTTTTACTATTTTATTTCTTTTATTTGATACATAGTAAATATATAAATCAAATGAAAATAGTGAAGACCAAAAATAGTTACATTTTCCAACACTCCCTTTTAACTAGGGTTGTATTCATAATTGACTAACATTACAAGGAAAATACTCACTTTGAAAAATTATTATAAGAAGAGTATCAACATATGTAATGTTAGGGATAACCTAGCTACCAAGGTATCCTTTCAACAAGGAATAAGGTGTAATCTAGGCATCTACCACTATTGGTACCATTACGCTATAGCCCTGGTATCAATCCAATAGGATATAGATACCATATAGTCCACCATGCCTTCACACTGACCCTTACAAGGATACAAATTATTAACACCAGGCAAGAGCTCCACATGATACCCTCCCTTTCTAGGATCTAAAAATAAACTAAGATCTCAATATTAAGCAGGAGAAGATGTCCTCCCAAGTACCATCATACATGAATATTTATGCTACTTCATCTCTCTCTCTGAACCAAATAAGATAAATCCACCAAAAAATAATCTTCTCGGGAACAGATCAGCACATGAGATACTTATTTCATTCATCCCAACATATGTAGCCATACAACCCGAATAAATTCCAATATATATTCTATTATTATGAATATGCTAGCATGATCTCCGAGGTCCCTTCTAATGCTACTTAGATCATCATTATATCCAAACATATTTTGACGAATGCTTCCTTTAACTTTATTTAGCAACACCTAACGTAGCCTAAACACTTTTCAACACATCCAAGTCACGAATAATCATATATAATTATTTAGCTATTTTCTGGTCTTATTCTTTCTTCAAGTTCTTCATTATAGCTATCACAATATGCCTTCCCTCTTAACTAGGGAGATGTATATTTTCATTATCGAAGCTTATTTTCTATAAGGGAACAAATACATCAATAAATAAACAACATAGGCTCTTTCTTTCATATCATCAAATCATAAAATAAATTAAACCTTTCGGAACATCATTCCTTCTATATTCACATGGTAACAAGGTCATATATTTAATAAAAAATGCACACTTCAATACCAGTAAGATTCTTAAATTTCCCTCTTTCCATCATGCTCATCATTATTAAGTTATCACCACATATAAGGTAGGTAAGCATATTCAACATATTGAATAATTTATACTTGCAAATATTCAACAACAAGTACAGCCAAGAAAAAATATACATGAACCTAAAGTTAAATTTATTGATATAGGGTTAACATGTCATTACAAATGGAGCATCTAGGGTTTTCAAAGCCTTCAATAAGAAGTCAAAATTTTAGATATATAAAAAAAAATAAACAATTATTACACCTTCGATACCATAGACTCTTACAAAAAACACGAATAGGGTTTTTGGCACAAACCGTAGATTAAACAACAAACATTTCTAGAGTTTTATTAAAAACCCTAAATTTCATGATATAAACGTTAGATATCAACAAATATGTCAAGTTAGAATTTCAAGAAAATCAAAATCATTTTACATATTGAGTTTCTATAATCTATATCAATCTTTACTAGGGTTTTATCGTAAACCATAGATAAAATCATCAAAACTTTAAGGTTATATATACAATAACTTGACCCAGTTAGGGTTTCATATATGCCTAAGGTTTCATTCCTAGGATATTCTATTAAATATTACAAGGGTTTTTTCATAAACCCTAATTCATCCAATCTTAAAGAAGATAGGGTTTCATCATATGATTTACACAACAAGAAGAAACTGTAAGAGCTTATGGTTTCATAGTGAAACCTAAAGGTTAGGATTTTACCATAGTCAACAAAATATTGTATGACAATTATTGATTTAAACTAGAGATCAACCTCCTCAACACTATGAAAACCTTGGAGATGAGAAAGTCAGTAACATAATACAAACTTTAAGGACAATATGATTGTACCTTCTTATATGAATAATACATGTTCTACACCTTGTATATGTAAACATATCTTGAGTTGCTTATTTAATAAACCTTGTAGGGTTTCCTATTGAAGGACTCCCTTAGAATTTAGTTTAAATATTTGTGCTTTAGGATATACCCACGTGCTAAGTTATATTAAGTAATAAATCTCTATTTCTCTCTCTCTCTCTCTCTATATATATATATATATATATACATACATACACACACACACACACATATATCTGTGAAATCAAAATTAATACTTATATATTGTGGGAAATTAAATTATCTTACTTGAAGGACTCCCTCTTACCATGAAGTGTCAATATCCTCATGGCATAGGGTCAAAATCTATTTAAGTACCTGCAACATTTACCTAAAAAGTACTACCGGAAGTACACAAGTACAAAAGTAAACTAGGGTTTCCAATTTCTCCCTAGACTATGTACAAACCTTGGAGACCAGAACTAGGAGTTATATGAGTGAATAAAAGAGAGTACGGTTAGGGTTTCTTAACCAACTAGGGTTTACAAGGGTTTAAGTACTAAAATTCATCAATAATTTGAAATTTACAAACAATAGACGCAAGAAAATGAGATTTATAATCCAAATTTAGTTAGACCAAATATAAGTAAAGATGATTATAGGTACCTCAAGGACTACTTACCTTAATTTTCCAAAACATTTGTTGCAGAGGTACCTTCAAAATTCCATGATCACTTTCCAAGGATGAATACCTCAAAAGACGAATAGGTTAAGAACTTACTTTAAGAGGTGAAAAAACCAATGGTAGCTTCTTCTTTTACTACCATATATCTTCAAGATTGGACATTCCTTTTGGAACTTCCCAGTCGTATATATTCTTGATTTCATAGGTATCCTTGCTTCACAATTTTCACTGTGTATTATAGTATAAAAAATCTATAATATTTTACAGTGGATTGATATTTCTCTTTTGATAATGATAAGATATTCATGGCATATAATAGTTTTGGCTTGCTTCAAGTTGGTCTCCAAATTATAGATACTTGTAGCAAAGAATTTCAAGAATAAGAGATTATACCACTACTTTTCAACTTATCGTGACTGCTCCATTAAATCACTGATGTAAACCTTTCAAATAGATTCATTATATCTCATAGAACACATATTATTTTAATCCTTCTAGGTCAACTTTTCTGTGACTCAGAGATTTCAAATCTTATATGTGTGTGTGTGTGTGTGTGCATGTGTGCCAAGGTACTATGACTACAAAGCACATATTAGATGGTAAAAAAATCTTGAATATAGACTTTTGAGATTCATTCTTGGTCCTTTAACAAAGAAGACTTTTTGTTGGCTTGAAGGACTATCTCTTTATGACACAAATCCTTTAGAATTTTCAGATTTCAGAGGTGATTTTATACCTTAAATTTATGCCCATAATTTCACTTTACTTCACAAGGAACTCGACCTTGAAGGAGCTTATGATCTAGACCTTATAATCAATAAAATTCTTCTTTTCTCTTCTAACTTCTTATGAATGTGCCTTGAAAACATGTTCCTTTTGTAGCTCATATTTCCTTCTAGGACCTCAACCTTCAAGGCTAGATCATTTTGTCCCTTTATCCTTCGATTTGTGATCATTTAGATGTCTTGTTTTACTGAACTTAGCTCAGATACCATCTTGATAAATATATTAGGAAAAAATTAGGATAATTTTTTCTTGATTTCTCTTACTTGAAATTTACCTATGAAATTATATTTTTATTCTGTTGATTAAGTTACTATACTTATAATAAAATAAATGGAAAAAACATGAAGATAAGAAACATACAAACTGAGCACAAAACGTAGGCTCCAAGCTAGGGCGAAATCCCTTTCCTAGGGAAAAACTCAAAAGAACTCTTCTTATAGAATTAATATAAAAGGAGACTTCCAAGACCAAGACAAAACACTGCTTTCACCAAATACCAAATCAAACAACCTTTTTCCTTTTCAATTCAAAAATCTTCAAGAGGATAGCAAGACAAAAACTTCAAAATATAATTTCTCTTCCACCTGAGATTTTTGGGCATGAGGAAACCCTAACATCCTCAGATATTTTTACACCTGTTATCACTAAGCTGGAACTAGTTGGTTTGTTCAACTATCAACCTAGCAAAATTATTTCAGAACACTTTGGAATGGAAGCTAGCCCTTCCAATAAGAGAGGGCTCTCTCAAAAGAAAAATGAAATTCTCAAGGTAGAACCTATATTGCCGATGGCTAAATATTTTTGTTTTTTAAGTGATTTTTCTAGTGGAAGAGTGTATGAAGGCTACCATTGGGCATGGATTCAGCTATGGCACTTCAATTACAAGCAAATTAAATCCATGGAAATTGAGGTAATTGAGCTTAAACGATAAATTTTATAGGAAACACATAGTTACACATGAAGGAAATTGGAGCATAAAAATTATGAATTCCAAGTGATCATAATACTATGAAGCTAATAAAAATGTATAAAATATAAATACACACACAGAATCTCCACAATAATCTTAGGTCTGAAAGACAACTGCTACAACTGTATATTAGCTTTGTAGATAAAAGTTACATAATATCCTTCTCATTAAATTCATCAACCACTTCAATCTCAAAAGCTCCCTCATTTATAGAGTGAAGTATCATAAAGTGGTCTTCCACCTGGGCCAGCCATGAATTCATACTTAATATACCTATTCCTAATATAATTACATCACTTGGAGACTTCCTAGGGATATTTTCTATTTGGAAGAGTTTGAATACAAAAAGGACTCTTATTTCATTAAATAGGTAAACATTATTTTAATAACCCTTATCAAATGAAACCAACTGATTTTCTAAATGTGCTAGACTACGAATGTGTCCTCATGCCACATGGATGCTGAGCTGGACCTCCACCAAGTCGAATTTTAAAATTTGTACACAAATTTGGCTAGTAAAAATTCAGAAAATAATGCCTCAAAGATGATTATATATTTTCGAAACCCTGATGGCTGTGAAAAACTAGAGAGAAGTTTTTATATATGGGCTCATTTTGAAGAAACACCTTCTTCATATTTCCAAAATTCCTTTCTAGTTAGTTAGAAAGTGAGCTTGAAGTTGACTGCTAAAACTGTCGTTTCCAGAACTTTCGTAGTGCACTTTCATAGCAAACTCCAATATACCACCTTTCGCATAATCTTTGACCTTTCTGACTACTGAAGGGTCCTCTTTTCGGATAATTAGGTAAAAAAAATTCTCTAAACCATCCTTGTTCTGAATTTTTTGCTGAAGTTTACCCTCAAATTAACCTACAACACTTTCCTAGGAAAATCTCGTCTTTAAGCGTGGGACATGCTACAAAAGTACCTACTTTACTGATATTTTGGACCTTTTTCCTTTTTCAACTCCAAAACCTACAAAATCATGTACATGCATGGTATGATAGTATAAGACAAAATATGGTCCAACAATGTGTTCCCTTACAATATTTCATTGAGTAACATCATAATTTTGCACAACCATTTTTAGAACCTTTTTCTTCAATTCGACTTGTATCATTTTTGTCGAACCAAATTGACATGTTGAGGTGTTGTGATCCGAATGACAATTTTCCTAAATTCATCCACCCATGGTATTTATCTGCCAATTGATAGATGTCACTTACAATACCATGGGCTAATAAATACAATGGGTGGATGAATACCATGGGTGTAGGCCACTTTTCATTCGGATAATTCCTCCCTCCATAAGAAGCAATGGTCCCTATTGCATGAAGTTACCTCCTTAGAAGCCCTTGTTGAATATTAATATCCACTAAAGAGAAAGGTTTTGTGTGGTTAATGCATAACTATGATGAATGAATATCTGAGGATGGAGATACCCTGTAATGCTTCTGACCAACTGTGATACTAATAGTGTGCAACCTAGAAAATATAATTCTATGAAGTGTGGGTTTGTGGAAGACCCATAACTATGATAAATGAAGATCCGAGGATAGAGATGCCCTGTAATTCTTGTAACTAAATGTAATGCTAATAGTGTGTGGCCTAGAAAATGGACTTTGATGAGGTGTGGGTTTGTGGATGGCCCAGAACCATGACAAATGAAGATCCTAGGATAGCGATACCCTATAATACTTGTGACCAACCGTGATATTAACACTGTGCAACCTAGAAAATGGACTTCGATGACAAGGATTTTGTGTGGTTGACCCATAACCATGATGCTAACTATTGATGAAGTAGTAGGTGCCTACATAGCCTGGGTTCGGAGGGTATGTCTCCAAAGAACCAAAGTTAGATGTTGTTATGTTGAAACTGATGAATATGAAAAAAGTCCCTACTGAAGCGAGGTGGGAGGGCATGTTTCCAAAGGGAACCCACTCTGAATGTTTCTTCAGATTTAAAATGGGAATAACTTGGTCAATATAACTTAGAATCGTTAATATAACCTATTTTTGGAAAAATAATGATCATTCTACAGGTTCCTATGTGATTTAAATCTCTATTTAGACAATATAGAAATTTAGATTCGTGCTGCAACTGTTCCACCGTCACAAAATTTCTGAAAACATAACCAATTTTAAATCATCGATATCTCTCTCATCTGAAATCCAATTCAACTAATTTTTTTTTTTGAAATTGGGTTCTTTTTCAAGAGGAGCTTGGATTTTCACATAGTTCTCTGAAATGTTGCACAAAAACCACAAAAAATTATAGGAGAGATGTTGTCCACGAATTGTCGTCAGAAAATTTTCTGGAACGCATCTAATTTTAAATCCATGATATCTCCCTCATCCGAACTCCAATTCGGCCTTTTTTTTTTTTTTATTTGGGTATTTTTGCATAAGAAATATAGATATGATCTTTGTTTCTATAAATTTTTCACCAAAAGTTTTAGATATGATCTGAAAAATCGTTGCACAAAAAATTCATTGAGTTTGCTAAAGATTGCTGAAAACATTGAATATTGATGTAAAACATTGGAACTGAAATATGCTTCAAACCATAATTCCCATGGATTCGTAATCTGAATCTAATACCACTAATCTAGATCTTTGGGGGATGTTAGGTCACTATAATACTAGCGTATCCACATATTGTGGTTAGTTTAGCACACTTATTGTTATTGTTGTACCCCTGTAGCCCCCATATTGTTATTATTGTGACCCATAAAAGCCACTATTGTCATTTTTTTTCCCTTACATTATTATTGTTAGGTCAGCTAGGATTATATTGTGACCCCATGGGCTCCTATATATAGAAATGAGGTTTTTTCATTTGTATCGTCCAATAATTGTTCATTTATGTAATGTAAAGGAGGTTTCCCTCTCGAAGTGGTTGATTTATAAGGCCTTTATCTCTCTTTTCTTCTATTTCTAGAGCTGGTTTCATAACATTTGGTATCAAAGCTTTAGATTCTAGGGTTTTGCTGCTTCAAACAGGCCATCGTGGCATGTTTTCTATAACGTATTTTATAGGCAGGTTCACAAGATAAAAAAACCCCATTTGCAAGGAAATCTTGATGAAATTCATGTAAAAGTTTCAAATCTTGGTTTGCAATATTTTTGAAGATATGATTTGTGGAAGTTAGGGTTTTTTCAGGTTCCCAAGTTTAATCTCAAAATGGTGACCTTGGGAAAACCGTCATAACTCTCTCTCTAAGCATCAGATTGAAATTTTGTAAGAAGTGGCTGAAATTAAATGGAATGTATTTTACTCTTTATCAATTTCAAAGTTGAAGGAGGAAACTGTGACATGTGCAACGCCGTACAAGTTCACTCTACTGAACTAGTCCATAATTAGGTCATTGTGGGAGATTGGGCGTAACTTTGTCTTGAAGAATCCAAATGAGGTATGACCTGTGGCATTTGAGAGAGTCTCAGAGAGATAATACATGATAGAAATTTAGATCTTGAAGATTCAAAATAACAGAGATAAAACAAGTTCAATATAGACCTTCTGAAAAACAAGAAAAAGGTGTGTATTTTTTAAGCAAGTTTGCATAACATTTGTTTAAAAAATCAGTTTAAAGTAATCCCAAGGGCATATTGAAGCATATATATCAATATTGAGTTATATAATTCCTCCCCGAAATATTTCCACGCCCATTAATCCCTTAGAAATCTCTACTATGACGCATGAAGAGGAACAATTGCAGTATGATATATCAAAATTATGGTACCAAGTGCAACAAATTTCAATCTTACAAAGGGAAACCAAAGATGACATAAATGGTTTAAAAGAAAAAATGGAGGCTATAGGATCAAAAGAAAGATAATATGGATGATAAAGTAGTGTAAGATCACATTGAGCATCAACAACAAGCTCTCCAAGTCTCAAAGGATAACCTAAATTTGGTGCAAAATCGAATGAAACAACAGGAAGATCAACATCACAACGAAAGAATTTATGAAGCAGTCATAGAAAAAAGAACTCGACAACTACAAAATCGATCAATTTCAGAGTATCTCAACAAGTGGAAGATCTTTCCCATTGAGTATTCCATATGCGAGGATGAAAATGTTATACAGAATCATCTAAAAATAATCAGGAACTGATGGAAACACTTGTTTGAGGGACAAGGGCATGTTAGGTCCCTATAATACTAGTGTATCCCCATATTTTTGTTAGTGTAGCCCCCTTATTATTATTTTTATACCCCTACATCCCACATATTGTTATTATTTTTCCCCATAAAAGCTACTATTTTTATTGTTGTGCCCTTACATTATTATTGTTAGGTCAGCTAGGATTATAATCATGGACTCCAATATATAGAAAGGAGGTCTTTTAATTTAATAATACAAGAATTATTATTTTATGTAATGTAAAGGAGGTTTCCCCCTCAAAGCGGTTGATTTATAAGGCGATGATCTCTCTTTTATTCTATTTTTTTAGCTGGTTTCATAACAGGCGAGGCCCCCAAGATCTAAAAAATTGAAATGGGTTTAGAAATATCTGAAAAATTAGAATTCCAGAAGAAAAGGAGAGAACACACATTAAATAAAACCACAAAGAAATTTTTTATTAAAAACAAAGTATAATTGTAGAAGCTACATTGTGAATCACAAAAGTATTAGATCTAACATAATTGTGGAAGCTACATTGTGGTGGAAAATCTGTCCTTTTAGAAAGAAAGGCTTGTTACTTATAGCTATTTTTTGAGTTAGAATACCATGGGTGGATACCATGGTTCAATACCATGGGTAGATACCACTTACAATACCATGGGTAAATTCCATGTGTGGATGAATACCATGGGTGGATACATACCATGGGTGAATGAATACAATGGATAGATTCCACTTACAATACCATGGGTAGATAAATACCATGGGTGGATGAATACCATAGGTGTAGGAAAATTTTCATTCAGATCATGTTGGAAAACTGATACACTAGAGTTAAAACCCTGTAAACATGAGTTGAGATGGTGAGATGTCCAATTGATGAGCTACCAGCCATATCAAGTTTGACTGTTGAGCTTCCCGCTTGAACAAGTGGAACATTAATATTATTGTTTTTATTTGATCATTCATCCACCTTTTCATTGCATTTATTTCACCAAAACATCAATAACACATCATGTTGGTAGAAAAATAGACTATAGAAACTTTTGTAGCAAATCCTGACTTGTTTACACTGAATGTGCGACAGAAGTTGGTAAACGTGTCACATTCACTGTAATGACTAGACTAAATCATGGAAAAATATTTTTTTTGGATTTTTATTTAAGAATGACACCTCTTACATCAATGATGACCTCTCAAGCTCACGAAATGAGCCCCACATACATGAATTGTTTTTGAAAATTACAAATTAAAAAAATCCTATTCAACCCTAAGTAACTTAACCTAATTGACTCAAGATCAACCTAATGCTTATCATGGATAAAGGTGTCTCCAATAGGGATGTTGTGCCCCTATAGTGCAACAAATAAATCGTAGACCACATGTCCATTCATTGGGAAGTTTTCAGCTTGAAGACTACAACTTGCAAAATGACTTCTACTCTTAAAACCAAACTTCTGTTCAAACTGAAACTATACAAATTGATAACCACAACTACGACTGAAAACCATGCTGAAAACTAAAGATACTATTGCTGAAAATAATATGCTCAAACCTGTGACCTTATTATGTATATACCAATTTTCCCTAAGCTGAAAATCAGATGTTTAATTCAAGCAATATGAAACCTCCAGTATATCCAGTCAAAGAGTTGATCCAACACATAGGATTCTTGATTGCACTTGAACATAATAAAAAATGATTCATCTATTGTCAACTTATAATGAAGATTGAATTCATAACCTGAAGTTATAAATGAAAGAAACTCCACCTTCATTGATGATTGGAAAAGACTTACTAAAGGATATTGATAATCATGAAGTCAGCACTTCTTGATGATTAAAACCATGAGGGCTGAATTCATTCATGACTGGTGGCTTCTTTTGGGCCTGTTCCTCAAATTTTGACATCATTCTTAAGACAAGACTTTGATTTTTCATGAAAATATTCAATGGGAGAAACCATATCTTGTGCTACATGGATGTTTAAAAATTACTTTTCATGCATTGCAACGAGAATTTCATGTATATCATCATGCATAAACAAAATTTTTTTATCATTAAAATCTGTAGCAAGACATTTTGGGGAAAAATCTTGTAGATCAAAAAGTTGTTGATTATTCTCTATTAGTTCTTCCTCATGGAAAATTTCAAGCATACTCAAGAAATCAACCTCCTCCTCATGATAAAAATAAATAGGTTTCACATAAACTTCTCCTTTCTCCTACCCATTTTAATGTTGCTCAACATTCAAATATTTGTTCTCAATATGCTTGGAGAGTTTTTCATATGCTTGGGGATTATCTGAAAGTGAACTTTCATCACATGTTACCTCACTGTTCAAAATTTTCATACATGCATTTTCAACAACCTGACCTTGAGGAGTTTCTTCTTAACATAAAATCTCAAAAAATAAATGGGATGAAAAAAATTGAATGATTTGGCTCATAACTTTTACAACATATAGATTGAAAAGACTAAAACTCCTCATAAATTTCATGTAATATGACTTGACTATCAAATTACTGATCCATTTCATCTTCAACTAAAGAAGAGGCATCTACTTGCTGGAAAATGTCTTGATCATCATGACAATGAGCTTGTGAAGAAAATTCAAAAAGTTCTTGTAATATCTCCTCATCATACATTCTAAATCATTATCAATAATTCTAATATATTGAATGAATCATTTTAAACATTACCACATTATTGAAAGAGTGGCGATGAAGGATGAAACTTCCCATAATGTTCAAAAAACATTCTATGGAAATATTTAAGAGAACACAAGCTTCCTGATTTCAACCCTTCATACCATGCTCTAGCTTTGTCTTCGAGGGTAGCCATAAACAAATTCATGAGAAAATCCTCATGAAAATCAACCCTCAGTCTACATAGATGTATATGGAATTTAACCAAATAAATATCATCATAATATTTCTTTTCATCTTTGACATGGGAAGATGGGTTGACCAATCAACACAAGGCATAGGATTTGGAAAACCATAGATGTGAGATCAATCCATAGGAGCATACATGGTATTTATTCTTGTAGTAGAACTCATATTGGAATTTATTCAAACTACGCATATTCAAGAGGTGGAGTCACCATGAAGCTATGAATTTCTGAATTCTTCAAGAATGAAGTCGCCAAGGTAGAAGTAGAACCTTGAATATTTATGATCTCCTACTACCTTCAAGAGCTTAGTTACTTTGATTGGAATTGATTACCGAGGATAATGCAACTTCAAACTCTCGGAAGATGCACCAAAATGTTATCACTAAGCTGGAACTAGTTCGATTGTTCAAATCTCAACCTACATAACTATTTCAAACCACTTTGGACTAGAAGTTAGCACTTCCAATCAGAGAGGGCACTCTAAAAATAAAAATGAAATTCTCAAGGTAAAATTTATATTGAATATGGATAAATATTTTTCTATTTTAAGATATTTTGCAGGTGGAAGAGTTTATCACTAAAAGAAAAAAGAACATTGGTGTGGGGCAAAAAATGTCACCATAAGCTCATTGGTGAGGGTCAAAAGAGCCTTCATCTCAAAAAACTAAATGTCACCAAAGGTGGCATTGCTAAGAGTATAGGTGTTGTGGTGACATTCAAGGTCCATCACCAATAATGATTTATAATGATGGATATTGATTGTCACCATTTCATATGAGCAATGGTGATGGACAATCGTCTCCATCACCAAAAAACTGAACGTCACCAAAGTTGGCATCACCAAAAGTAATTTCTTTGGTGACATTCAACGTCTGTAATGAATATTGATTATAATGATGGATAATGACTGTCACCATTTCATATGAACAACAATGATTTTTTGTGATGGACATTTCATGACCGTCACTGTTGGTGCATATATATGGCGATGTTCGTTCACCATCACCATTTCATATTTGGTGATGGTCAAAAAATGTCATGATAAGCTCGTTGGTGACGTCAAAGTCCATCACAAATAATGACTATAATGACAAAAAATTACCTTCACCATTTCATATAAACAACAATGATTTATGATGACAGACCTTTCATGGTCATCACTATTGATTCGTATATATGGTGGCATTCGTTGACCGTCACCATTTCATATTTTGGTGAGGGTTGAAAAATGTCACCATAAGCTCATTAGTAATGGTCAAAAGAGCATTCATCGCCGAAAAACGATCGTTGTCATTTCCTATTAATATCAGGGCATGATGGAATCGAACCACCAACCTCCTGCTTGTAAAGCAGGTGCTCTTCCATTGAGCTAGCACCCTTTAAAGAATTAAACTTTAAACTAGCAATCATTGGTTTCCTAGTAAGACTCAATTTCAGCATCTAGAGCAGATCATGCAATCATACCTGTGGTAAAATTATGGTGGGAAGAACAATATTCCACAAGATGTGTGGGGCTCATCCCTCACCCAACATGTTGAAAAATAACATTGTGACATGGAGGCTATTTTGCAGGGATGCGAGGTGGATCTTTGGTCAGTCATTACAATAGTATCAACCACAAAGGCTTTAACCTTTGTTGCTATAGCAGAATCTATTAACTCCAACTCTCAATGCAAGATGGGGTGTCGTTTGATCTATAAGACAAGTGAGCACACAAATTACACCATTTCTAATCTATTTGGAAAGATAATCAAGACCACTATTTAGTTCTCCTTCAATGTTGGGTTCACTAGTGTGTTGCCTTGTTTGGAAATTGTAGCTATCTAGTCCAATCTTCCTTCATTGGGATTTGGCAGTGATTGAGAGTCTCTGCTCTATTTTTCCTAGGAACATTAAGTGTAAGTTTGTTTTTGAGAAAAAAATAAGTAATTTTTCTACTCTTTGATCCATTTATCTGTATACCTTTTGTTCCATGTCGTGTAATGAGGTACACGACTAGCTATTAATTGAGGGTAAATTATTGATAAGAGATTCTCAATATTTATATTCGGTAACCTATACAAACTTTATTTCTTCTTTTCTAGTCTTACAGAAGAGGATACTGATATAATATCCATTCTATATACACTTCCACCTTTTGATTTACTATTTGTAAATACTTTTCCATAAATATAAGAGATGTTTTGACAACAACAACAACAAAAATAATGGATGACCTACACTAAAAGCTTCTGATTTTCTTGCATTCTTCAACTGTGCTGGAGCAGAAAAGAATGATAGCCACTAGATAAAAATGCATGCCATCAGGATTAAATAATTATATAACTATGATGAGAATTGGCCTAACCATATTGAGATGTTATATAGTCCAAAACTGAAGCAATCGATGTCCTGCGAACATGAGCCACAGTTGAGGCATACAAAATAATGAACTAATTTCGGGACATGTTGGCAGATTAAATATATTTGATTACAGATAAGTGTCTTCAAAAGTGTTGGGGATTAATTAACAAGTGACAAAACCTGTCATATACTCCAGAAAGAAGGGTAAATTCATCAAGGTAACCAATTCTGGGACATGTTGGCATATTCAATATATTGCATTAGAAAAGAGTACCTTCAAAGGGCTTGGGGATTGGTTCATGGAATGAGAAAACCTGTCAGATACTCCATAAAGAGGGAGAACTTGGTCAGGGTCACTAAGCTCACCTTCTTTAAACCAACAATGCATAAATGAATTCCCGTCAAAAAACGCTAGTGGACTTTGGACCCCAAGTGACCACTCCAGCATAAGAAAACTAAGGAGATATATTAAGGTTAATTACAACAAAATTTTGGTAAAATACATGCATTTTGTATTCATTTTACTTGACTCCAGGATCTCATATGTCATACGTACCCCTTGTGGTCTAGAATTGTAATTATCTCTGAATGATAAAGTGTCTTACCCACTATCAGATTAACGAAGGACTCCTCGTTGGTTTCTATTTATGGAAACTAGATAGTTTGACAAAACCTTTTAAAGGATTATTGGTTTCCACATTAACATTTCACTTTTACAGTACTCAAAAACCAAGTTTGGGACATAGATTTAGAAAATTGAAACCTGCTACCTCAATTTAAAGGAAATCGGAATGTATGGTGTGTATTCTCTGGTGCATAGTTCTATAGAAGTAGTCATCTAGGAACTTTAGTGTTCAGAATATTTCACTTAATTTCCCAGCATAGATTTATAATCAACCATAGCCCTTTGAAAACATCCTAAAAACTAAAGGTTGATCATTTAGGTTCTTTGAGAAATATTCAAGAAGCCAAAATATTGAAATTTTCTTCATAGTTGCATCATTTAATGGCTCTTCGAAGTGGGTTGTATAATAATATTTCTATGTATTCCAATGCAAAGGAAGGGGGAAATCTCTCTTATATGCGAGATTAATAGAAAAACATGTGAGTATTCATCTATGAAATTGGTGTCCTAGTACAAAAAAAATTATGGGTGTTGTAAGAAAGAATAAATGTGGGTTTTCCTCCCCATCAACCCAGAACAAAAATCAATTGGTGGAAGCTTGGGTATTGAATGTAAGTGTTTGATGAAATTTCAATGCATGGTTTTCTGACCTTGAACACTATTGTTTCATGTTGCGTGCTTAATGGGGATGGTGAAGTAGCTTTGGAATTTTTTTGCTAAGGACAATATCAAGGAGGAAGAGAAATTAAAATAGAAATCTAGTGAAATGGAGATCTGATAAATTTGTGGCATATAGGAAATGATGCACAATATATATACCAATCAGATAGATTCTAAAAAAAATGCTATGAGATGGTGACATGTGGATGTTAAGAGACTCTGAAGACTCTAACATGCTGCAAAAGTATAGTGATATGGGGCAAAAAATATGCATTTATTTCTTTAACTCTCTTATAAAAAACTTACTGTTGGTAATGGTTTAATATCATCAATTTTTTTTTTCATATAGCTATGTCATCATTTCATTTTTCACAGACAATTGTGTGGCTAGAATGATGGGTTGCATTGTACATTTTTTTAGATGCAGGAGTGCTACTTTTTATTAATTGTTGGGAATGATTGTCTCCAAGGTGTAGTCAATTAGCTAATGATTCCATTGATAACAAGTTTGATTCAAAAATCAATAGATAACTAAATCCACTATTAAAAGCAGACAAAATTTTTCACATGGACTATTTATTTTTGTCTCCTTCCATTAAAATAGATGCAATTTAGTATTTATTGTTGAAGATAGATCTAGAGGATTTTTTGGTCCATATCATGATTATATGGGAAAAAAGATATGGTTGTATCTATCTAAAGTTATATTAGGAACTACCTGTAAGGCCAAATTTGGTAACAATCGATTGAGACGGAGTCGATGCAAGGAAAAACCCCTGCAATGATTCATGTAACAACGGGCATTTTTGTAGCATTAAGTCAGAAATGGTGTAAACTTAATATAGATATCCTTTCACTTCAAAACAGTGATGCAAAGTTTGGTCAAGAGCTTTAGGGAGGGTGAAGGTTTCTTATTTTTCTAACTTTATAAAGCTCAAGTGTAGGGAAATTAATAATATTAATAAAAGTTAATTGTTTCAAACTAGTTGATTGCAAGGACAAGTGGTCTGTCATTGAACATATTGGTTGTATTGGATACATTATGTGATTAGAAAGGTGGTGTATATAAAGCATGGTTAAATATAACAGAACCTTGAGATGTTTCGAACATGTTCAATAGAATAATAATTAGAGGTTTGGGGTTGATTAATGTTAATATGAAGCTATTCACTAAAGCTCTTTTCATGTGGTTGCAACCTGCATGTGGAATTTGATCTTGGCCATCAAAAAGCTACTAGTATGCTTAGAGGAATTCCTTTTCCTAGTTGTATGCTTGGGAAAGTAAATTATAGGATTGCAAAGTTCTAGATCCTGTGGTTTTGTTTGAAGGATTCATGCAATTTGATTAGTGAGCTACAACAACTATGCCCCTCATTAATTATAACTTGGTGTATTGGACCACCAAACCATCACATGGAATAGAGTGGAGGATGAATGGAGCCAAGTTGTCTTCAAAATCACCTTGATCTATAATTTTTCCCTCGAGGAAGGCACCATCATAGTATTCACCAATCACAATATGGATGTAGGTTTTTCTTTATAAAGGCATGCCACCTAAAGAATGAAAATGCCTAGTGGGTGCAGTGGCAACATGCTTACCTGAGGGTTGCATGGCAGTGCCAACAACTGAAGAGTTCATCTCATACACCAATTTTACTGGTTTATAAAGAATATAATCCCCGATAGTAGGAGATATTTAAGGCACTATCTAAGCACTATATTCTATTGACAAGAGATTCCCATTTGCAGTACAATTACACCAAAGAAATCAATGCCAAAAAAATATGCCAATGACTGCTCTTCATAGCTAAAGGACACATTGTACTGAAATCATTAATTTATTGCTATTTTGTGATCTCGTGTGTCTATTTCACACTAATGGCATTCCTATACTACAATACGCATGCATTATGGTACCCATTTTCAATGATTATGCAAGCAGAGAAATTGGAGTTCAAATTCTCAATAGAATTTTATTGGTAAAAGGAAAATAGATGTCAACAATACTAATTATCCTCGATAGTTAAATAAGGAAACATTTATAATATTCAACATAGTAGAACAAGGTAGACTAGTATAACAAACTTTTAGAATTTTTTATATACATCCTTTAATATCTACTCGATCTATATTACTCTTGGCCTCTAGGAAGCAGTATAGGGTTCATGCCAAGCTTGTCACTAATGCATTCTAGTTCACCTCCTTTTGCAAGCACCATGACTTCCGCATATTCATAGGAGACCTTTCCAAATTGACACTAAAAATATATTGGAGGCATGACATCCTTTAAAGAAAACATTGGGATGGTTGTTTGTCTCTACATCTATAAAGGATAAAAATGGTGACACTATAGACCTAGAGGTTGGGTTTAATATGAAACCACTACAAGTGATACCAGCATATGTTTTTGAGCGTTTCTCTAAATCTAAGGGATCAACATTTGATTCTTGAAAGTTCACTAATCATTAAATCTTTTCTCAACCTTAATCCTAAGAATCTGTGTATGGAAAAGATCATGAGATTCAATTCCATCTTGAATTTATGTCTTGACGATTGTAAGAGGAGGGTGCTACCAATTTTGTTTCATTCAAGGAATTTTAGTTTCATAAAATCTAAAAAAATGTCAGTATCCTAGAGAAACACTAGTTTGGAAGTTTTGAATATCCACCATTGACATATTGGATGCCATTTTCATGATATTTCCTAGTGAAATATGTGTGCTTATAATAGACTTAAATTGGAGTAATGTCTTTAATGTAAAAGAAGTTGGCTCTAAATTCTTGAAGAAAAAGACAAAATTATCTACTAGAAGCAATAGCCTTGGTTTGTAGGTGTTACTTGGGAAAATTACTATTCATGAAAAAATCTTTCAAAATGCTTCTAGCTCTGTAAAAACAGTGAATATATAGTCTCAACAACCATTGGGTTGGAAATTTTCCATTGGATGTTATATAATTAATGCAATATATAATGGAAAAGCATGGATTGATAGAGGCATGGATGCAAATTTTAAAAAGAAATTATGTGCCCAAGACAACAGGATCTAATCCCACAATGGTTGATATGTGTCTATCACTTACGTTCCCTGATACAAAGTTACCAAAACAACATGATATATTATCACATGGAGCCAATATTCATGAGGGATAGTATATAACAACATTTTGTACTCCCAAGTGGTAGAAAAGGATAATTTTCAAAGTTAATGAGAAATAATTATTACATTCTTGGGCAATCTTGCATGGACAGATGTTGTAGCAGCTTATGTCAACACTTACATGTGTTTAAACTTTGAATGTACCACTGATTTGCAGGTATCCAGATTCTTGTTCAAGCCATTAGTGATAGAAAACCTGGCTATGAATGTTGGAATTTTACTGTTTCATTATTTTGCATGATAACTAAGAATATGGAAAGAAAACATTATATTGGTGAAGTTTTAAGGTCGTTGCATTGGATCAATGATTTCAGGTACCACCCTCATTTTGCACATGCTACAGTAGGGAAGGAAAGGAATAAACTCCTTTCAGAAATAGTGTAGCATGAATAATATCCCTTGATCACTAAGGTCTTGCCGCTATGGTTCCCTGCTTGAAGGGTTAAAGTAATTTTTCAGAAAAATCCAATCATCAACAGGTTGTGTTTTTCTGTGATCCTTAAATGGATCTCATCCTCTAAGAATTATCACTATGATAGGGAAATCTCTATCCTAGTGTAGTTATATGGTATCACTCATTTAGCTTAGTTCCTCCGAAGAAGGCATTTCTCAATATCTTGTCTCGGTTTCTGCTATACATAATTTAGTTTACTCTCAATTGAAACAACCCCACAGTCTATATGAACAGCTTGTATGGTTCTCCCTTTGCAATCTCAAGTTCTCAGCAAGTGAAAAGTATGGCTGCACCATATATATATATATAAGTTATGGAAATCAGGGTATAGGTTCGGGATATTATAAACATCATCTCAGGCATGTAAGTTGATCTATATTTACTCCAGCTATGAATCTGAGTAATCATATATTCTATAGTAAGTGCGTCCTCCTATTCCTCTTCAATATAGTTTTCCATTGGCATGGAATCATATTTTTAGGTAGACCATTATTAATATACATACGTTCAGTCAGCCTTGAAAAAGGAATTGAGGTATGCATTACTTTTCAATTCGGTGATGGCATTCTGTCAAAGGTTTTGGAAGATCTGATGATAATGCTTGCTCACAACCTAAGTTGTGGAAAATTCATGGCCATATATTGTATGTTGACAATCTTATCCATACAAAAGGGGGATAGCAAAGGAGTCATAGAACAATGAATCATCAAGGCTCATCATTATTTTGGATAATAGCATAAAAGTGCATCTATACAGAATATATGCATTTGTATGAGACTCTTTATTTGTTCAATCCACATCATCTCATACACTTTTTAGCCAACTTGTTAAAGTTTCTTTTATTTATAGTGGCTGCACTGAGTATAGATTTTTTTGCTTACATTTGTAAGAGCACAGGTTCAGAGAACAGGTTCATTATTTTTAACATAATTAATCTTCTTTCAGAGCATAGGTTCAACTGGAGTCATTTCAATCACAGAAGTCCTAGGTCTCTCAAAGGGAATGCACTTGGAAGTTTGAAAGATCTAAAATATAAGTTTGCACAGTAGAGATGCTTGGTTATATCAGCACCTATGTGGAACTTCTATGCTCTCCTTTCCATCATGCATATGCATGATATCATGTCATTCTAAGAAGAAGTGACAAGAATTCTACAAAAAACGAAACTACAACACATTTGAAGCTTTCAATCTTGAAGAACTGCTTGGAGGAAAGGTGCATCGCACTTTGGAATAGTTCTAACCTTGTTAGCAGAGGTGCCTCAATAAATGTGCACTACATATCCCTGATATCCTTGGTTGCTCTGAGAAAGGATCTTATAATGAACGGTATCAATATAAAATGACCCCTCCTCTTCATGAATTTTGTAATTTGATATATTGGTACATATCTCTTCTCTCTTATTGAAGAAGGTCTTCTGCATTCTCTTCTTTGACCTAAAGCTTCCTAAACGTTTGATGTTGCAATCACCTCATGTAAGTCTCATCTCTAATATGGGTAGCTCATGATGATTACCAATGCAAAGCTTTAGAGGGAGCTATGATGATTGGGATCAGCTATCGATAACATTCTTCCAAATAAGAGGGATTTAATGGAAGACCTAGATTTGTCCTTAAGCAAAAAACAAAATAGTTGTTGAACCCAGTCATAGTCAACTCTGATGTGTGCCTTAATACAAAGGCTTTAAGATAATTTAAGGATAAGCCTCATATATATATATTGGATAGATGATGTATGCCTTGATACAAAGGCTTTAAGACAATTCAAGGATAAGCTTCATACCTATATATTGGATAGATACTCATTAAAGATCAAGTATGATCTGAAGTTAACTATTTGTCTAATAAAATGAAAAGTACTATATCTCCAGGTTACGATATTCATTTCTTTGTATCACAAATCAAATATTGATATCAGTTCTCTGGAAGCAACATTGCAACTGAATGTATAAAACAACAAGCATGAATTTCTAGGAAGCCACTCTATTGCAATAAGCCATTTGGTGCTCACTATCATTATATATTGCAGAAGAAATATTTCACATAACACTGTATATGGTTTAGTACAGGACACTTCTGTTTTATCGGATGTTTGAGTGGTCAGATCTCATAGATTGTGTAATGGACACTATGTACCCTGGAAAGAAAAATATAGGCTATGATCTCCCTGTGTAAGAGGGAGTAAGATCAGTCAAATATCTTCTCTATCTATATGTACAAGAAGCTGAATATTACTCAATGTTGACTAGACCTTTGTTGTAATTCAATGTGTTTGTAGGCTTCTGTATGGAGCTATGAGGCTCCCATTGATTTAGATTTGATTTTCAGAGAGAAGCTTGGCACCATTCCCTATATGAAGGGATTCTTGGCTGAAGTTTGAGCTACAGGAGTTCCTGGGAGCTTGGGGTACTTATTGATCTATGAGTGGTTTACCTTCCCCTAGTGGTGCATCGTGTATAGGGTGAGTGGTTCACCTTCTCCTGTGATACCCCATAAAGGTTGACATGTGTGTAGGGTGAGTGGTTCACCTTCCCCTACTGCTGGTGACATATGCATAAAATGAGTGTTTCAAATTCTCGTATGGCATATGAGTAGGATGAGTGGTTCACCTTCTCCTCTGTATATCCCAGTGAGAGATGCATATAAGCATTTGTTGACATGTTAGTGGGATGTGGTTCATCCTTTCCCCACATGTAGGATGCTCATTCCCTACTATTAATAGTTGACATGTCAGTGGGATGTCGTTCGTCCTTTCCCCCAGCGTAGATTTATTCCTACTATTGTTGTTTTGCATGCACTCGGTGTTTTTGCATGCGTGTAGGAGGTGGTTTGTCCTTTCCCTACACTTGGTGTTTTGCATCTGTGTAGTAGGTGGTTTTTAAAATTGGACAACTAGGTCCAAACTCCATGTTGTGATTCTCAGATGAAGTTTCTGATATTTTTATTGAATTCCTCTTTCGGAGAGGTCGGCCTTAAGGTTTTACACCCCCAGCAGATGTGTCACACACCTCAATGATGGATATAAATACAGTCAAAGTTGGAGATCATTTCACACTCACTCATAACACATATTCTTCTCTTCTCTGATTTAGTACGAGATCCTTGGAGGACGAATTCAGCTCACACGTGGGAAAAAGGACGAGTTTGTATAGCCAAGAAGAAGGACGCAGATTGTTGCAGCTAGGTTTTCCAAGGATGTTTGACCAGCGTTGACTTTGGTCAATGCATGGTCCAAAGAGGCTGAAATTTATTGGAGACTTCGATTTTAGGAGGCTGTACACATTGGCACAAGAACCGAGGTCAAAATTTTGACTGACATTGGAGATGCGTTGACTTTTATGTTGCTGCCCTGTGTTGACTTTTCTGGACAGCATTGACTTTTCTAGAGTTGACTTGTTTTGACTTGGTGACTGATTTGAGGATTTTTGTGACACATTCTGGGTTGGCTGATCAAGGAGACTTTGTTGGTTGAAGCATCATGTTGACCGTTATAACGCACCATCACATTCTTCTATTTCTGGTTTGTCTTCTATAGATCCACTGGTATGTTCTATCAGCATTTTACTTAACTGTTTGGGTGATTGCTGTAATAAAAGTAAAGTTGCATCAAGCATAGAACATCTACAAAAATTTACATGGTATCGGAGCTGAGGTGAAGACCATCCCTAACTTTAGCAATCACCATCGAAGAAAATGGGTTCCACAAGTTATGAATTCAAGGAGAATGACAAGCTGACTGGAAGGGATGACTTCCATGCTTGGAAGATGATATTAGATCTCAAATTGGAAGACCGTGATCTCATGGACCATGTACTGGGTAAGATACAAGAACCTCCATCAAATGCTACTGCTGCTGCTAAAACCAAGTATAAGAAAGGGGAGATCAAAGCAAATCTGATGATCAGGGAATCCATTCGTAAAAGTCTGGTAGCCTACATCTCTGAGTTGGGCACATCCAAAGAGATGTATGATAAATTGATCCTAATGTTCAAATTTAACAATGTGAAACAAGTGCTATTGTTCAAGAATCAATTGAATAATTTGAAGAAAGGCCAGGATGAGTCTGTCCAAGCATACTTTCTGAAATTGACCAAAATCAGGAACAATCTGCTGGCTATTGTGGAGACAATAGCCGATCGTGAGATGGTACTCACCGCACTTGGAGGGCTCCCATATGAATGAAAATTTTTCACTACTATCATTCTTAATAATAGTACAATTCCTAACTTTGACGAGCTACTCTCAAGATGTATGCAAGAAGAGACAAGAATGAAGGAATTCGAAAATGACAGAAATGCTGCCTATGCTGGTCATTCTAGAAATAAGAACTCTGGTGGTCCTAAGAACAAAGGAAGAGCTAGGGCCCAAGGAAATAAGGGCAAGTGTTTCACTTGTCATAGGCCTGGTCACTATGCTAGAGAATGTCCTTTCAAGAAGGATTCTCCCGATAGTGATGACAACAACAACAACAACCGGAGGAATGGAAATCAAAGAAACGACAGTTCCAAAGGAAAGAGGAAGGATCCCTCTGGCAAAAACAATCAACCTTTCAAAAGGTCTAGAAACTCCAAGTATGAGGAGTCTAATGCTGTTGATAAAAGAGATGAATACATTCTTGTATCTGCTCTCTCTGCTGCATCCCCGCCCGACACTATGGATGTCTAGCTGATAGATAGTGGTGCCTTAAGACACATCATTGGGTTCAAGGAAGCACTCTCTGACATGGTTGAGAAGGATACCAATCTAGAAATTATCCTTGGAGATAATGCCACATATCCCGTGAGAGGGACAGGGACTGTGACCCTCCACTTGTCTCAAGGAAAATTCCTACATTTGTAGGATGTACTCTATGTACCAAAATTGAAGAAGAGCCTTGTGTCCATATCAGCAATTGAAGACAAAGGCTTCAATGTGACATTTATTGATGGAAAGGTGTGCATGTGGAAGAAGAATCTCAAGGAAGCTATCGTGATTGGTTTTAGAGTTGGAACACTCTACCAGGTTGAAGGAATTCCACTAGGAGCTATGACATGTGATACTATGCGACAAACTAAACTATGGCACCAAAGGTTTGGACACCTTCATTACAAGGCCCTTCCCGAAGCAAGGAAGGTGGTGACAAGGATGCCCGAATTTGGAAATAATCATGAAGGTGTATGTAAGGGTTGTGCCAAAGGAAAGCATATAAGGGGATCTTTCCCCTCAAGTGTCACAAAGACATCTGATGTTTTGCAACTGGTCCATTCTGATCTATCTGGTATGCTACCTATGACATCCCTGGGAGGATGTTCTTACTATATGACATTCACTAATGACTTCTCCCGCAAAACCTGGATATACTTCTTGAAGAAGAAGGATAAGTCTTTCATGTGGTTCCGTACCTTCAAAGCCTTGGTGGAAAATATGACAGGGAAGAAGATCAAGATTTTGAGGACCGACAATGGCACTGAATATGAGTCAAATGAGTTCAAGGACTTTTGCAGATAAGCTGGCATTAAGAGGGAGACTACTACTGCCTATACTCCTGAGAAGAATGGTGTTGCTGAATGCAAGAACAGGACTATTGTGGAAGCTGCCCGTGCCATGCTATGTGACCAGGGTCTACCGAAGTTTCTGTGGGGAGAAGCTGCAAATACTGTCGTACACATTAAAAACCAATGCCCTCATTCTGCTATGGACTCCAAAACTCCCGAAGAGGTTTTCACTGGTAAAAAAATTGATGTATCACATTTTAGAATTTTTAGATGTCTTGTTTATTTTCATGTGCCAAAAGAAAAGAGAAGCTGGATGCTTCTGGGAAGAAAGGAATGTTTGTGGGCTACAGTGAAACTTATAAGGCCTATAGAGTCTATTTACCTGGTAAAAGGGAAGTATATATATGCCATGACGTCACTTTTGACGAAGATGCTTCCCTGAAGAGAGTAGCAGATCTTCCAAGATCTGAAGAAAATCATGAAGAAAGGCCTGGAAATCGAGAAGAACCGCAGGATGAGACAATGCCTAATATTGAAGGACCAATGGACCCTATTGATCCATCTCCTTCACTGGGAAGGAGACCATCATGGCTCAGGGACACCCTCGAAGATGCTGAGGGACATGCTGCCCCAAGGGGGACATTCTGAGAAAGCAAGAAGCCGTGTAGATACCAAGGGTATCTGGCTGCCATGAGTACCTTTGTACAATCTGAACCTGGATATTTTGAAGAAGCCGTAAAGCATCAAGTCTGGAAGGATGCTATGAACAAAGAATATGAGTCCATAATGAAGAATGATGTCTCAGATGTAGCTCCAAGACCGAAGGACAAATCAGTTGTCACCGCGAAATGGCTCTACAAGATCAAACATGGATCTGATGGAAGTGCTGAAAAGTTCAAGGCAAGATTTGTTGCCCATGGCTTCTCTCAAAAGGAAGGAGTAGATTATGATGACATATTTACACCTGTGGCATGATGTACCACCATTTGATTAATCATAGCCCTTGCTACTACGCAAGGTTGGAGTCTTCATCAGATGGATGTCAAGACCGCCTTTCTGCATGGTACAATAAAATAAGAGGTGTATGTAGAAGAACCTCTGGGATTTGAAGTTCAGGATCGAGACACTCATGTCTGCAGATTGAAGAAAGCCCTCTATGGTTTAAATCAAGCACCCAGAGCTTGGTACGATAGGATGGATAGTTACTTGATGAAGCTGGGCTTCACTTGAAGTAATGTTGATCCGAACCTTTACTTCAAGGTTGTACATTGGAAGCCTCTCATTCTGGTGTTGTATGTGGACGATCTCTTCCTGACAGGTGCTGGCCCTCTCATTCATCAATGCAAGAGGGAGCTCGCTGCTGAGTTCGAGATGAAGGACCTAGGACTGATGCACTACTTCCTAGGCCTGGAGGTCTGGCAGAGACCTGGAGATATTTTCCTTTCGCAAGGAAAACACATTGTGAAACTTCTGGAAAGATTTCGTATGGTGGACTGCAAGACCGTGTCAACACACCTTTACTTCAAGGTTGTCCAGGGGAAGCCTCTCATTCTAGTGCTGTATGTGGACGACCTCTTCCTGACAGGTGCTGACCCTCTCATTCATCGATGTAAGAGGGAGCTCGCTGCTGAGTTCGAGATGAAGGACCTAGGACTGATGCACTACTTCCTAGGCCTGGAGGTCTGGCAGAGACCTGGAGAGATTTTCCTTTCTCAAGGAAAATATATTGTGAAACTTCTGGAAAGATTTGGTATGGTGGATTGCAAGTCCGTGTCAACACCAATGGAACTCAACTTCAAGAAGTTGAGTCGTGTATTCTTGAGCTGTATTGGCAATCTCTTGAGTATCATCAATTGATTGGGGCTACGATGTTCTTAGTGAACACCCGTCCCGGATATATATTTCACGGTGGTGAACCACTTTGGTCAGCGGATGGTTGAGCCTCATCACTTTCAGGTTGGTGCACAAGAATCTTCGAGATATCTTCGGGGCACGATAAACCATGGGCTGAGATACACTGCCGGGAGTGTGATACTCCGTGGATATACTCATGCCGATTGGGCTGGCAGTGTGGTGGATCGTAAGAGCACATCTGGATGCTGCTTCAATCTTGGTTCTGCTTCGATCTCATGGATGAGCAGGAAGCAGAAGTCGGTGGCTTTGAGCACCGCGGAGGCCGAATACATTGCTGCTAGTATGGCCTGTTGTGAAGCAATTTGGTTGCGAAAGCTCTTTAGTGAGCTGTTTGGACATGTGCTAGATACCACTGTGATACTCTGTGATAATCAGAGTGGGATTCGTATGACTGAGAATCTTGTGTTCCACGACCGATCCAAGCATATTGATATCAGGTACCACTTTATCCGGGATATGGTACAGCGAGGCGCCGTAAGGCTCGATCATATAGGAACTGATGAGCGGGTCGCGGATATTCTCACTAAGCCCCTGGGGAAGGTCAAGTTCCTAACCTTCCGTGAGAATCTTGGTGTCGTGGAAAGACCCTATGATGTGGGTCCTGTTGGACGATGAGCTCTGGGAGCTCTGGGGGGCTTTGGGGAGAGCTTCTTGGAGCTATGGGCAACCACAAGGCTAGGCTTGCCAACCTTGGTGGTGTGCTTGGACCCCACCGTTGTGATTTTGAGTTGGTTCACCTCTCATTTTCTGTGCCCAGTATGCATCCTACCCATTGAGTTCAGGGCTCATGGGAAGTACCTCTCATTTGGCCAATGAGGTGGGAAAAGCTAGAGACTAGTAGCAAATACTGATGGACGCATCAGAGATTGCCGTACTCTCTATCTAAGATGGCACGGTCCAACCACTTGATCTGGGATCAAGTATAGTGAGGTTTCGGACCTCCGCCTGACTTCGGGTCAGATGAACCAACTTCGGGTTGGTTGGAGACTCTTTGTGAGTCTGATAAAGGTTTCGGACTTTTGGGCTGAATTTGTCAGCCGGGGGATGATGTCTTTGTGACTGACCCACTTCTGTTCTGAAATAAAGAGGCCAGCAAAGCAAGTTACGGCGGGATGACGCACGATGTTTGATTGCACTGATGGATGGAGTTCTCCCTAGTTGAGAGGGAGTGTTGAAATTGGACAACTAGGTCCAAACTCCATGTTGTGATGCTCAGATGAAGATATCGATATTTTTATTGGATTCCTCTTTCGGAGAGGTGTAAGATCCATATAAAATTTATCTAAATCCGATGAGCAGAACATTTATTTTGAATTTATTATTTATAATAAATTATATGTGCAGGTCGGCCTTAAGGTTTTACACCCGCAGCAGATGTGTCACACACCTCAATGATGTATATAAATACAGTCAAAGTTGGAGAGTATTTCACACTCACTCATCACACATCTTCTTCTCTTCTTTGATTTAGTACGAGCTCCTTGGAGGACGAATTCAGCTCACACGTGGGAAAAAGGACGAGTTTGTAAAGCCAAGAAGAAGGACGCAGATTGCTGCAGCTAGGGTTTCCAAGGAAGTTTGACCAGCGTTGACTTTGGTCAACGCATGGTCCAAAGAGGCGAGAATTTATTTTTGACTTCGATTTTGGGAGGCCGTACACATTGGCACAAGAATCGAGGTCAAAAGGTTGACCGAAGTTGGAGCTGCGTTGACTTTTATGTTGCTGCCCTGCGTTGACTTTTCTGGACAGCGTTGACTTTTCTGGAGTTGACTTGGTTGGCTTGGTGACTGGTTTGAGGATTGTTGTGACACATTCTGGGTTGGCTGAACAAGGAGACTTTGCTGGTTGAAGCATCCTGTTGACCGCTGTAACGCACCATCACATTTTTTCTTGTTTCTGGTTTGTCTTCCATAGATCCACTGGTATGTTCTATCAGCATTTTACTTAACTGTTTGGGTGATTGCTGTAATAAAATTAAAGTTGCATCAAGCCTAGAACATCTACAAAAATTTACAGA